>CM035419.1:112568256-112703256 GCA_020310875.1 Ceratopteris richardii | reverse complement strand
CTATGTTTAACAAGATTTCATTTAACAACTATGAGTTCTAATATCATCCATCACGTAGACCTGAATTTCATGTTTGTGTACCTAAGTGACAATTTAGGGACTTGTGATGAAAGAGACTATTCCTCTATCACCCGCAAGTACATATAGTGGGGATGATCACACATTTAAATTATCAATCCGAAAAGTATCTTGAACCTAATCGAGTATATGAGAACGTGCACTGACACGATGGCCAATGAAGTAGAATAGCTCTCGTTACATGCAGATGAGTGCCATCACTCTCATTCATCACTTACATAGGTGGAAATGGTGTCGCGATACATGAAACATCACTAAGCACAAAATCAGACTTTTCTCCTAGCTTCAAACTTGGAATATGGTCAATAGTGGATTCATTTCGAAGCTCTCGATGAGACACATCAATCACGGTAGTTTGATCTGATTCTGACAAACCTGCTTCAAGTTATGGGCAAAAAACTGAGTTGTGTAACTCTCCTAGTCTCACTACACACCTCCTCAAGCTTCACACACACATTACACACTTCAAAAAAGCAATGAGATGGATAGACAACAATTGGACACACTCAATTCAAGCTACAATCACACATGCAAGTTCACAAGCAAGGAGATACAAGAGGAAGAAGAGGCAAATTAAAAAATTTGAGTTCTCATTTACTCACAATGGCAAAAAGTCTTTTACAAGTATCACCAAGTGACTTATATACATGTGCCCTAAAAATGGTCCTTTCACACAAGAGACCGACACATTTATTGGAAAACTCTAATCTCCTACTATGTTACAAGGATTATGATACAACGTTTGGGATTTATGCATCCAGAGAACTCCTCTAGTGCATTTACATGGCTTCATGAGGTTTTCATAGACATTTGAAGAAGAAAATTGATGCCCATAATTGAAAATTTTTGGGGGCTCCTTTTATGTGTCCCTTTTCTCTGCAACACTCTCCCCCTCTTTGTCTCTATCGTCCCTTGACAGGCTTTGCTTTGATAATTTGGGATACCATGCATGCATCTAGTGACTAAGAATGTGATTGTCTTAGTCACACATTTCAACTTTTCAGCCTCTACCTCTTTCTAACTTTTGGCCTTCGAATAAATCTTTGTTTCCACACACCTGGCCCTGTTGTATTGCTAAAGCATGTTTACTTCTTTTTCACTGCTTGCACCTAGTGGATAAGAATGTGACTATCTTAGTCACCCTCTTCAACTTTTTAGCCTTTGCCTTTCCAACTTTTTTTCTTCAAATAAATCTTTATTTTCACTCTTTGAGACCTCCGTCTTCATGTTGAAGCTTGATGCGTGCCCCTGCGGGGCTTTGGGCAGAGGGTGGTGCTTCCTATTGAGCATTTTTTCTTTTTGATTTTCTTCTTCTTCATGTTTTACTTGATTCTCCTGTCTCTCCTTCCACACATCCCCCCTCCTGAACTCTGTTGTCCCCAACAAGCTTTAGAAGTCGACATGAGTACGTCTTGTATACCGTTTTCTTTGTATCATTTAGCAAATCTACTTCATGATCATTAACTGCTTCCACTGTTCTGAGTTGACTCCGTTGTGGGGTGCTTGTCTGTGGTCGGCAAAAAAACGTAATTCATATGCTACGAGCCGTGCATTTACGTTAGTGGACATCTTTAGGAATATTTTTGAATCTATTTTGAAGAAGCGTGTGAAGAATTCTTCTTCGAAAGTCTGCATATAAGTGTTGGGCAAAAACATTAGTCTTGAATAATAGGCCATGATAGTGAGTCGGCTTGACATGATAGAAAGGTCAAAGACTAGAATCTCCATTCCTTGATTTATACCAATAAAGTTAAAAAATGTGTATTCTACATGCTTGAAGACTTTTACTATTGTTAGTATCATGCTAAGTATTTTATTCGTTAATTTGATAGTGAGATCGGGGACCTTGGCGTATCGAGATAACCAAAATTTGGTTGTTCTCACCATGTACTATTCAGTGGGGAGGTATTTATGTGGCAGGCTCGGTAGTAAAGGAAAATTGAGCCACTATTTATTTATTTTACCTTGACTTTGCAAGTCCCAAAGTTTTCTCCAATATCATCGATGTGGCACAGGACAAAAAGCTGGACTGACTTGGAGTAAATATGGTGCCTCTTGCCAGTGCACCTACAAGGTTGGATTTTTCTCCAAAAATTTTATTCTCCAATAGGATCAGTGGCTTTGAACTCCTGTTGAGTATAATTAAATGTGTTTGCCTTGAAGTTGAGCTGCACGTCCGGATCCTTCCCCGTGGTCTTCTTGATGTATCTTTGAGTCTACTCTTTCATGATTCCATAAGGTAGGTTGAAGGGCTTCATGCTCTCATCTAAATCTTTGCTTTTGTTCTTGGCCTCTTTCATGACTTTCACTACCTCATTTTCAAAATTTTTTGTGAGACGGGACACCAATAGTGTGTACCTAAGTGACAACTTAGGAACTTGTGACAAAAGAGACTATCTTTTGTGCTCTTTTCCCCGATAGTGGCATCAAAAGACATGTGTAACAAAGTGACAACTTAAGGCCTTGTGATGAAAGAGACTATTCCTCTATCACCAGCAAGTACATATAGTGGGGATGATCACACATTTAAACTATCAATCCAAAAGGTATCTTGAACCTAACTGAGTGTATGAAGATGTGTACTTACACAATGGTACATGAAGTGCAATAGTTACCATTGCATGTAGATGAGTACCATCACTCACATTCATCCCTTACACATGTGGAAATGGTGTCGCGATACATGAAACATTAGTAAGCACAAAATCAGACTTTTCTCTCAGCTCCAAACTCGGAATATGTTACAAGGATTATGATACAATGTTTGGGATTTATGCATCCAGAGGACTCCTCTAGTGCATTTACATGGCTTCATGAAGTTTTCGTAGACATTTGAAGAAAATTGATGCCCATAATTGAACATTTTTGGGGGCTCCTTGTTTGTGTCCCTTTTCTCTACAACACTCTCCCCCTCTTTGTCTCTTCCGTCCCTTGACAGGCATTGTTGTGATAATACGGGCTGCCATGCACACATCTAGTGACTGAGAATGTGATTGTCCTAGTCACCCATTTCAACTTTTCAGCGTCTACCTCTTTCTAAATTTTGACCTTTCGATAAATCTTTGTTCCCACACAGATGGCCCTATTGTATTGCTGAAGCCTGTTTACTTCTTTTTCACTGCTTGCACCTAGTGGCCAAGAATGTGACTGTTTTAGTCACCCTGTTCAACTTTTCAACCTCTGCCCCTTTACAACTTTTGGTCTTCGAATAAATCTTTGTTTTCACTCTTCGATACCTCCTTCTTTCATGTTGCAGCCTGATGCATGCCTCTGTAGGCTTTGGGTAGAGGGTAGTGCTTCCTATTGAGCAATTTTTCTTTTTGATTTTCTTCTTCTTCATCTTTTACTTGATTCTCCTGTCTCTCCTTCCACACGTCCCCCCTCTTGAACTCTGTCATCCCTAATAGGCTTTGGAAATCAATGGGAGTACATCTTGTATACCTTTTGCTATGTATCATTTAGCAAATCTGCTTCACGTATCACTAACTGCTTCCACTATTCGGACTTGAATCCGTTGTGGAGTGCTTTTCTCTGGTCGGCAAAAAAACTTAATTCATATGCTACAGCCGTGCATTTAGGTTAGTAGACATCTTTCGGAATATTTCTGAATCTATCTCGAAGAAGCCTGTGAAGAATGTTTCTTCGAAAGTGTGCATATAAGTGTTGGGAAAAAATATTAACCTTGAGTAGTAGGCCATGATAGTGAGTCAGCTTGGCATGATAGAAAAGTCAAAGACTAGAATTTGTGTTCCTTGATTTATACCAATGAAGTTCAAAAATGTGTATTCTGTTGAAGATAAATGTACAAGCTCATTTTCATATGAGCCATGCTTGGATAAATTTACCAAATATAAAGATAAAGGAAAAGTAGAGGAAAAAAGGAAAAAATAATAAAAGAAAAAGTCTAGTCAAAACTTCATGATGAGTAAGAGATACAATATCTTGCCTTGTAGTAGTAGCACGTAGTGGAGAAAGTGGTGAGTTAAGAAGAAGGCACAAACTTCTTCACATGCTCATTGGTTATAAAAGTGAAGTGGGAGCACATTCAAAATAAGGAGAGAAAGAGGAAAGAGCTCTCAGTAGTCGGATCTAGCCATTTTGTCATTTTGGTTTTCCCTTAGACTCCTTCTAGCCGCACATCAGTTTGTACACAGCTCTGTTGCAGAGCTCATATCTCAGTGCATATGTAACCATTTTGTGCGTTTAAACATTCATTGGAAAGTTTATCTCGTGTACTTTCTGATATCAAATATCTCTTTGAAAGCTTATGTAATTTGTGAGATATCAATGAAAGAGTGAAGTCCAGTTTTTCAGTATACCTGTGTAGATAGGTAGTCTATTTTGGTCAGTTCAGTTTCCCAACCAAAACATATCCAAATTGCATGATTTTTGTCTTGTTGGAAAGCTCTTAGCATCTAATTTCAGTGTCTCTCATTCAGATCATTCATATTCTGTGAGATATCTGTCAGAGAGTAAAGTCCAGTTTTACAGTGTACTTATGTGTGCAGGTGATCTATCTTGATGAGTTGAGTTTTTTAATCAAAACTCATCTAAATTACTTGATTTTTAGCTTGTTGGAAAGCTATTTGTGTCTAATTTCTTTGTACCAAATATCTTTCTCAAAGGATATATATTCAGAGAGCTATCAGTCCGAGAGTGAAGCTCAGTTCTTCAGCATACGTGTGTGGACAGGTAGTTCATTTTTGAAAGTTGTGTTTCCTAATCAAAACTTGTCCAAATTAAGTCATTTATAGCTTGTTAGAAAGCTCTCTTTTTCTAATTTGATTGACTAAATATCAAGTCTTTGAGTTTTGTGTTGAGAGCAACAAGCTATCTAAGGTGCAGATGTTTGTCCAAGTGCTGGACATACAAGGGTTCACTACACACTTCCGTTGCACATAGGAGAACTCATTCTCTACAGTTGGTATCAGAGCAAACTTGGTGTTGAAGCTTCATCAACAGAGCTGGAGATAAAGAAAAGCAAAAGAGGAGCTATAAAACAAGGAGGAGCTTCACAAGCGCAAGAGCAAAAGGATTATAACTATTCGAGGTAACTCTCAAAGTCTTTCATACTCTTCAATGGCTGACTTGGGTCAACAAGTAGAGAAGTTGGATAAGGATAACTATCCAATGTGGAGGTTTAGAATGACCAACTACCTAATGGGCAAAGGCTTATGGGGTATTGTGAGCGGTGATGATGCTCAACCTCAAATCAATCAAGCTATGGCCACCGAAGTCCAAAGGAGGCAAGCAAAAGAATGGGAGGAGAGGAATAGGAGAGTCATGTTCCTCATTTCGCAAGTCATTACTAGTGCCATGGTAGGTCATATTCAACATCTAGAGAAAGCTAAGGATGCTTGGGAAGCTCTTGAAAGAATGTATTCAACAAATACCAAAGCTAGGAAACTTCAACTCAAGAATGAGTTGAACACAATCAAGAAAAGTTCGAGTCAATCCATAACTGAATATACTTTGAAGATTAAGGAGCTAAGCGATGCTTTGGCTTCTATTGGCACAACGGTTGAAGATGAAGATCTTGTGTGTTATACTCTCAATGGGTTGAGAGAAGATGAAAGATGGAAGCCTTTTATAACTTCCATTAACTTGAAACATGTATATCCAGGTTTTGAACAACTAATCCCTCATCTTGTCACAGAAGAGCTTAGCTTCGGTGGTCCCAAAGGAAAGGACATCCACAACCAAATGTTATATGCAGGTTGAGGCAAAGGAAGAAACTCAAGAGGAGGCTCAAGAGGAAAGGAAAGAGGTTACAACCACTCCAACTACAATCAAAACAATTCGGAAGACAACAAGGATGCATCAAATGCCAACACACAAGGAAGAGGTCGAGGTAGAAGTAGAGGAAGAGGCCGAAGCTCCTACAATTCTCATAAAGGTATAACATGCTATCATTGTGGTAAAGTAGGACACTATGCTAGTGATTGTTGGCTGAAGAATGGAAGACCAAATGGAGGCAATCAAAGGAACCAAAGCAACTATGCAAGCACCTCAAGTGAAGGAAGCAAGGACACACTACTTGCAATGAGACATGAGTATAGAAGCTCTTGTGAAGATGACAAAAAATGGTACATTGATTTAGGTTGTAGTAACCATATGTCATGCCAAGGAAGTTTGTTCACTAATCTACAGGTACCAAGTGGAAAAGGATGTGTTGAAACAGGTGATGATACTCAACACATGATTGAACATATTGGAGATATAAGGCTTGGAGATACAAGTAGAGCAAAGGTACTATCTAATGTTCTTCATGTTCCTACAATTTCAAAGAACTTGATTTCAGTAGGACAAATGGTAGAGAAGGGTTATCATGTCATATTCAATGAGAATGGGTGCTTCATAAAGAATCCAAAGGAAGGCTTCAAGGTCATTGCTCGAGCTAGAAGAGAAGGAAGGATGTTCAGTTTGGATGTCCAACATCCACATGGAAAGGTCATGTACATTCAATGTGGGAACAAGAAGATTTCAGAGCTGGACTTATGGCACAAAAGAATAGGACACATCAACATTCCAAAGCTGAAGGACATGAGCAAACATGAAGTGGTAAGAGGTCTTCCAAAATTTAATAGCATTGGACTACATGAGTTATGTGAAGCTTGTCAACTAGGAAAGCAAACGAGGCAGCCATTCAAGAGAAGCAATTATGTGGCTCCAAATGTCTTGGACTTGATACATACAAATGTATGGGGACCAACCCAAGAGGCATCAATGACTGGTAATAGATTTTTTGTCACCTTCATTGATGATCACTTAAGAAAGGTATGGCTGTTTTGTATGAAGCAAAAATCAAAGGTGTTTTCTATATTCAAAAGATTCAAAGTTGAAGTTGAAAAGGAAACAGGAAGGTCTATCAAAACCTTAAGGTCCGATGGTGGAGGAGAATACTTCTCCAAAGAATTTTCAAATTTTCTACAAGAGAATGGGATCAAAAGGCAATTCACTTGTAGGTATACACCACAACAAAATGGAGTAGCTGAGAGGAAAAATAGTCAAATTGCTGAAATTGCAAGATGCATGCTCAATGAGATGAAGGTACC
This sequence comes from Ceratopteris richardii, assembly GCA_020310875.1. Taxonomy (NCBI): domain Eukaryota; kingdom Viridiplantae; phylum Streptophyta; class Polypodiopsida; order Polypodiales; family Pteridaceae; genus Ceratopteris; species Ceratopteris richardii. The sequence continues at coordinate 112,696,123 of CM035419.1, read as the reverse complement.
ATTGTACTATTGGGCTGAAGCTACCACAACCGCCATTTACTTGATAATAGGTGCACAACATCGGGAATACATCACTTGACTCCAGAAGAGGTATATTCCGGTAAGAAACCTGATCTTACACACCTCAAAGTGTTTGGACGTGTTTGCTTTGTTCACATTCCACAAGAAGTTAGAACAAAGATGGAACTAAGGTCAGAAAAATGCATTTTCATCGGCTACTCGATGGAGCAAAAAGGATACAAGTGCTACAACCCTAGAACAAAGGAATTAAGAGTCTCCCGAGATGTGGTCTTTGATGAACTAAGACCATGGTATGAAGATAAAGGAAAGGAAAAGGTGCTTGAAGAAGATTGTGATGATTATGCAGGAATCAAAGAGAAGCTCAACAATCAAGCACAAAGGCTTCAGGTCCAGAGGCATCTACATCAAATGAAGAATGTTCAACATGGAGGGGGAGTCATTCTTTGTCTCCAAATTCAGCTCATAGTAGAGCCAAAGAGGCAAGTGCTACTCCAAACAGTGAGGTAGATGCAAGTGAAGAAGAATATGAAGAGGTAATCACTCCGATGGTAAAGCTAAATAGGTTAAAGAAGCAACTCTCTAAAGGCAATGAAAGAAGATCTTCAAGGACAAGGTATCCAACTCAAAGGTTGAGTTATGATAGTTTTATGGCGACACATTTTGCATACATGATGCAGGTTATCAAAGACAAAGAGCCTGAGACATATGAAGAAGCTTGCACACAAAAGGAATGGAAGCAAGCTATGAAAGAGGAGATCAAAGCTCTCAAAGATAATCACACATGGGAGCTAGTGCCAAAGAAAGAAGGTATGAAGATTGTTCCAAACAAATGGGTGTTTAAAGTAAAGAGGAATGCTGATGGTTCACTAGCTAGATATAAAGCTAGATTAGTTGCCAAAGGATTTAAACAAACTCAAGGCATAGATTATGATGAAGTTTTCAGCCCCGTTGCAAAGATGGGAACTATCAAAACCCTAATAGCAATTGGTGCTTCAAGGAGATGGCCATTATATCAACTCGACATCAAAAATGCCTTTCTCAATGGAGAACTACAAGAAGAGGTATACATGAGTCAACTGGTTGGATTTGAAGATGAAAACCATCCAGATTTTGTTTGCAGGTTGAAGAAGGCACTTTATGGCTTGAAGCAAGCACCAAGAGCATGGAATCAGAGATTGGTAGAGTATCTAACTAAGTGTGGATACAACCCAAGTAGTGCAGATCCTTTGTTGTACATGAAGAAGGAAGAAAATAGAGAGGTATATATTTGCATATATATTGATGACCTCATCATAACAGGAAACGATGTTACAGGGATTAAAGATATCAAAAGGAAGCCTGGTAAGGAGTTTAAAATTTCAGATCTTGGAGAGCAAAAATATTTTTTAGGAATTGAAGTTGTTTATGGAAAGAGTGGCATCTACTTGATGCAAAGGAAGTACTTGTTGGATGTTCTTTTCAGATTTGGAATGAGTGAATGCAAACCACTCACTCAACCCATGGACACAAATAGAAAGATTTGTTCAAATGATGGAGAACCATTGGAAGATGTAACGACATACAGAAGCATTGTAGGATCATTGATCTATGCAAACATTACAAGACCTGATTTGCCTTATGTTGTTGGTGTACTTTCTCAGTTTATGCAAGCCCCGACAAGTGAACACTTAAATTCAGCCAAGAGAGTGTTGAGATACATAAAGCATACAGTTAATCATGCTTTGTTTTACAAGTTTGATGAAGAACTGCAGGTCAAAGGCTTTAGTGATGCTGATTGGGCAGGTTCAAAGGAAGATAGAAGATCAACCTCAGGTTATGTGTTCATGATAGGAAGCAAACCTATCACATGGAGCTCAAAGACACAACCTACTGTTGCACTTTCATCTATGGAGGCTGAATATAGAGGATTAGCTTTTGCCACATGTGAAGCAATGTGGATTAAAAAGCTTTTGGCTGATCTTGGAGTGCAAGTTGGAACCATCCCTATATACGGTGATAACATGTCAAGTATTTACTTGGCAAGCAATCCTATGTTTCATGCAAGGAGCAAGCACATAGAGGTCCACTACCACTATGTAAGGGAGAAGGTGCTGAGCAAAGATGTGGAGATAAAGTTCATTAGAACCAAAGAGCAGGTTGCAGATATTTTTACAAAGTTCTTGGATGCTTCTAAACTCAAAGGCTTCAAGGATGTGATAAATTTGCAGGACATGGATGAAGATAACTCCCAAATGAGCTTGAGGGGGAGTGTTGAAGATGAATGTACAAGCTCATTTTCATATGAGCCATGCTTGGATAAATTTACCAAATATAAAGATAAAGGAAAAGTAGACGAAAAAAGGAAAAAATAATAAAAGAAAAAGTCTAGTCAAAACTTCATGATGAGTAAGAGATACAATATCTTGCCTTGTAGTTAGTAGCATGTAGTGGAGAAAGTGGTGAGTTAAGAAGAAGGCACAAACTTCTTCACATGCTCATTGGTTATAAAAGTGAAGTGGGAGCACATTCAAAATAAGGAGAGAAAGAGGAAAGAGCTCTCAGTAGTCGGATCTAGCCATTTTGTCATTTTGGTTTTCCCTTAGACTCCTTCCAGCTGCACGTCAGTTTGTACACAGCTCTGTTGCAGAGCTCATATCTCAGTGCATATGTAACCATTTTGTGCGTTTAAACATTCATTGGAAAGTTTATCTTGTGTACTTTCTGCATATTAAGTATCTCTTTGAAAGCTTATGTAGTTTGTGAGATATCAGTGAAAGAGTGAAATCCAGGTTTTCAGTATACCTGTGTAGATAGGTAGTCTATATTGGTCGGTTTATTTTCCCATTCAAAACATATCAAAATTGCATGATTTTTGTCTTGTTGGAAAGCTCTTGGCATATAATTTCAGTGTCTCAAATATCTCATTAAGATCATTCATATTCGGTGAGATATCTGTCAGAGAGTAAAGTCGAGTTTTATAGTGTACTTATGTGTGCAGGTGGTCTATCTTGATGAGTTGAGTTTCCTGATCAAAACTCATCTAAATTACTTGATTTTTAGCTTGTTGGGAAGCTATTTGTGTCTAGTTTCTCTATACCAAATATCTTTCTCAAAGAATATATATTCAGAGAGCTATCAGTCTGAGAGTGAAGCTCAGTTCTTCAGCATACCTGTGTGGACAGGTAGTTCATCTTTGACAGTTGTGTTTCCTAATCAAAACTTTTCCAAAGTAAGTCATTTATAGCTTTCTAGAAAGCTCTCTTTGTCTACTTTGATTGACTAAAGCATCAAGTCCATTTGAGTTTTGTGTTGAGAGCAGCAAGCTATCTAAGGTGCAGATGTTTGTCCAAGTGCTGGACATACAAGGGTTCACTACACACTTCCGTTGCGCATAGGAGAACTCATTCTCTACATATTCTACATGCTTGAAGACGTTTAGTACTGTTAGTATCATGCTAATTATTTTATTCATTAATTTGATAGTGAGATTGGGGAGCTTGGCATACCGAGATAACCAAAATCTGATTGTTCTCACCATGTACTCTTCAATGGGGAGGTAGTTATGCGGCAGGCTTGGTAGTAAAGGAAAATTGAGCCACTGTTTATTTATTTTACCTTGACTTTGCAAGTCACAAAATTTTGGCCAGTATCATCGATGTGGCACAAGACAAAAAGCTGGATTGACTTGGAGCCACCCGGGGACTTCTTGATGTATCTTCGAGTCTGCTCTTTCATGATTCCATAAGGTAAGTTGAAGGGCTTCATGATCTCATCTAAATCTTTGCTTTTGATCTTGGCCTCTTTCGTGACTTTCACTATCGCATTTTCAAAATTTTCTATGAGACGGGACACCAGTAGTGCCCTTTCTTTCTGACTTAGCTCACCAATATATGACATGGGATGGTCATCAAATTCGTCTATAGCCTACTCCCTTATTGGCGAATGAACTGCTGGGGAGAAAGAGGGCATAACTCAGTCTCATTAGTAGCCATTTTGGATGGTTGCACTACTAGTGTCCCCAAGTTCTTTGTTTGTTCTAACTATGATATAAGCTCTGCTATGATTTGATCTTTCTCTTCATGTTGTGCTTTACTAGTCTTGAGCTCGTCTTTTACCATTGTCTTAGCTTCACAAATGATCCTCACATGATCAAAATCTTGAATGCATTGCTCTATGTATTTTCGCACTACCTCTTTCCACTTGAGTTCCTGTGTTTTGTTGTCAGTTGTATATTTTTCTTCTAACTCAGCCTGTTTCCTTTGCTCTTGTTTTAGCTGATCTTCCATTTCTAACAACTTTGCCTTCAGTTCTTGTATTCCTTCACCTTCTGTGATAGTGTTGTCAAATGGTTGATTTAACAAAATGGAGTTCATTAATTCTTTGTTCTTGGTATGCAGATTGTTCGCTTCATCCATATATACTTTGATTTGATTTTCTAATATCTTGCATCGGTTTTTCATTCATAATTTCTTCGTTTCATACATTTCCTGTTTCTTTTTCAATGTCGATACTTCGATTTGAAGTTCTGAAATATATATACTTACCTCTTTTAGTTTTTCTTTGAGCAACAAGTTTTCCTCCTGTATATGATTGAATTCTTCAGTCTTTGTCACCAATTCAGCTATTTTCTATGTGAGTTCATGCTGAGTACTTATATTCTTGGCCGAGAGCTCTTTGCTCATCATCTAGAATCGACTTTTGGCTTCCAATAGTTCTACTTTTACTTTATCTTCTTCCATCAATATGTTTTTGGAAGTCATAGCAGTCTCAATCATATTCTTCACTATTGGCTTTAGCTGATGCACATCCACATTAAGCCATGTCTATGATATAATGGGTTCTTCACCCATTCGCACATCTTTTCCTTGTGCAACTTGTAGTGTTTCTTGATTTGGCTGCCTGATATATAGTTTCACTCTTGGCTCAACACTTTTCTTTTCCACTTGATGTTGTACTTGATTCAACTCATCCCATTCCTCTCTCATGTGCTCATCCATGTGTATATCAGTATGAAGTGTATCTTATCTTGGGATGATTCATCTTCTGAGCTTGAATCATTTAAACCCAGTTCTTTGTACTTGCCTATTTGTGATACACTTTTGCCTACTTGTGAGGGTCTTTGTTGCTTACTTGACTAGTAGTATTGGTGACCTTGTGTTTTAAGGTTTACCTGACCTCTTGTATAAGCATGTGTTGCTTCTAATGCTGTAGAGAGGTCCCTTTTCATAATGACTAGTGTTGTTGTTAATGGGACCTTTGGAAGTTCATGTGTTCTCTTTGATTGTGAAGTTTTGGATGCCTCCGCGGCTCAGGCATGTTTTGGGCCTCTCATGGTGGTTCGTGAGCTAGTGTCAACCTCTTCCACTATGGTAATACCTTTCTTTTTTTTGGGTATAGTGGAGGTCTTTACATATTTTGACATTTCAATCGTTGAAATCATAGGTCGCAAGCACTCTTTCATGTCTAATGCCTCGTAGGTAAGTAACATTAAAGTAGAGCTACCATTTAAGAACTTCTTATGTCCCCATTGCTTTTTGGCTTCGAATATCCGCTGTTGGACATACGGGGTCAAATTGATTTGGTTACTGATTTGCTTGATTGCATGGGACAGCAGTTGCACCACCACTTTCTGTGGGGCAATGTATCGGTGCATATTTGGAAAACAAAATATGTTGATGCACAAGCCATACCTTTTCTTCAATATCTATTCTATTAATGTCCAAGAAGGTTCTTTTCTTAGCCTCATGGATTTCATCCTTCATATCTTTGGAAGTCGGGTTTGTAGATAGGAAGCTTCAAGTATGCTTCTATTCTAGCTTGTGTCCATACTTCAACTGTCCTTGGCATGTCATGCACGATTCTAAAGTCATGAGTCATCACTGGAAATTGATGATCTCTATCCATGATTTTGATGGCGAGGAGAAACAAATGTTCACTTGCTATTTCATCATCTCAGAACTAGTTTCCACAAGCCTTAGTTGTAGATTCTAGAGTAAACTCAAGTATTTTAGCATCCCGAGTGGCTTTAGAATCAAAGGAAGCCTCCTGCGTAGCTTGGGAGTCAGAGGAAGCCATCTGCATTTGAATGATTGAAATGATTAGTTTCAAGCTTGGATGTGATTTGTTCTGGTGTTTCAATTTTCACTCCGTGTGTCACGCCCCCATTCATAGAGTGTACAACCCCGCTCACAGAGTGTACAAGGAACATAATACCTAATATTTTTATAAAAAATATTTCCTTCGGTTGAAATGAAAATAGAAAAAAATTAGTGACATAGCCAAGGCAATTTTCAATCTGTTTATTATTATTATTTTGTAGTATAAGGTATTTTCAATTCCCATGGAGGGAAATGTGCACTCTTAGTGATACAAAGACGCTGCTATGTCAAATGCATTTCCTTAAAATGTGTCCCTATTATGCTTACTCGAGGTGCATTGGACTCAACATGAGTGCAAGAGGAATTTTCTGCCTTCATCCGTGGTAGTGCCTTTCTCGACTTTGGGATCCACATCTTCCTAGTTTTGGTGCCTTGAATGTCCTTCCGGAATCTCCTTGAGTTTTTGGGAGTTATTTGGTTTCCCTATACTTTCACTCTCCACTCATATCATCATGTGGTAGGAAATCCTATTTGTTTGCCTGATGGTATTTTCTTCATGTGAGTTCTTTGTCTCTTAGAAGGTTTCCTGTATTGACTTCGATCTCCAAGTAGAGTTTGTGGCTGCTCCTTGGTGGTCTTGATTGCTATCTTCGGTATCCATATTTGGTTCATCGAAGGTTGAGCTACCCTCAATTTCTTTGGTATCCACACTTGCACCTTCAAAAAAAACTGGAATGAATAAACTTGGGAATTCTCAAATGTTCTTTTTGAAGAAAACCGCATGCATCTACCCCACGCACCTTAACTTAACAAACAAATTTTCTCCGCTCTAAGTAGCCGGAGCAGTAGTATTGAATTACCTGGATGGGCGAACGACGGGGATTGAACCCGCGGTATTTTTTTTTCTTCTTCCACATTGAAGGGGACCAATCTTTCTTTGGTTGGTTAGGTCGTTTTTGCATTTGTTTGAATTCCCTTTGGTCCTCTTTCACTTGATTTTTGTAGTCATCTAACAGATCCTTGTGAAGCCATATTTTCTGCATTCTTTTTCTCGGTGGTGGATGAATTGATGGCAATTCTGTTTTTGGTTGTGGGACTCTCTATCTCTCACTAATAATAAGAACCTTACTTTGTCCCTCAGGTTTGCTAGATTGAGATGAAGGGCTTAGCTAAATATCATGTGTAAGAAGATTGGGGGTTTCTGGGTTTGGGTCAGAATCAGAAGCTAATTGATTAGGGCTAGACAATGGTATAGATTCACATGCAGGCATACATTTGTTATCATTAAACTTCAGGCTGATCGTCTTTAGAGGTTTCTCATCTAGTAGGCTAAAGACTTCTCTCTGTCCAATCTTACTAGATATGTAGCCTAAGGCTAACTAAATTGTCACCTTGAATTTGTATATCTAGTCTTGACCTAGCACTAATTCTTCCAGTAGGTCCTCATCCTCACAGACTAGAAGCTTTTGTTGCATTGAATTGTTACCCAAATGCAATGATAGGATAACTTCCCTTAACATTCAATGGTGTTTCCTCATATGCCCATCATATATGCCTTGGGTTAAGTGGTTCATTTAATTGCCATGCTAATGAAAAGCATATGCAACTTAATGTTACTCCTGTATCAATCAATGTATCCACTAAGTGATATTCCTCCATTCCCACTCCTATATTTAAGTAGGGTTGCTTGACTTGCCATCCTAGAGCTTTGGTTTTTGACACCCTATAGTTGGCCATGTGTATTAGTTCCTCTCCTTGTCAATATCTTTCATCTCTCTCTCTCTCTCATCCATTCATTTCGCTTCTGTATTCGTTGTAATGCTTCAAGACTTGCTTCTTCTCTGAGTCTCTCATCCTCTTGCCTTGCATTCTTTGCCTTTAGAAGTCTACTCATCATCTTATCTATTAAGGGTTCTAAATATTTCTTTACATGATAGCCTCTTATATAATTAGGTAGAATTTCTCCATCTAGGGTGGCAAGGTTCATTGCTCCACTTGTAGAAATACGGTTGATTACCAGCTGTCCATGTCCTCGCTTTTGCAATTTTTTTGTGTGTTCTTTAAAGTGTATATCAGGACTAAATCACCTTCCTTGATCCCCTTATCTGTAATATGTGCATCATAATATGCTTTTTGTCACCTCTTGGGTGCATAAATACCTGCTATTGTCTATAATTTAGTCTCATGCAATCTTTCAATTTGATCCAATTGTTGGGACAACTCGTGTCTGGTCCACTAATATTTCTCAGCTACTCGAAGAGTAGGAATCAAGGAATCAATTGGTAAGATTGCATTCTAGCCATACACTAGATTGAATGGTGTTGTGCCAATAGCGGTCTTCTAGGCAACTCAAAAAGCCCATAAGGCATGATGTAATTGTTTATCCCAATTCGATCGTCTATTATTCACAATCTTAGTTTAAATTGTACATAACACCTTTTTGGAAATATACATGTCCATTGGCTTGTGGGTGATATGGGGCCAATTTCTTATGAAATACTAGGAATTTATTCATCAAAGTTTCTATTATTCGTTAATGAAGTGTGTGCTTCGATCACTCACAATTTCAACACGTAACAATCTTGTACTATGTTTTCAAATAGAAACTTGGCAATGGTTTTTGCATCGTTGTTCTTTGTGGCCTTTGCTTTCACCAATTTCATCAAATAGTCCATGGCTACTATTATGTACTCAGCATGAGAACCTTTCGCATGTGGGATAATCGGTCCGACAAAATCTATACCCCATTTAGTGAAGGCTCTAGCACTGATCATATGTTGCAGTGGCATTTCGTCTCTTTGGATGGGGTATTTTGTTCTTTGACATGCATCACACCTCTCAACATACATTATCATATCCTGATACAAAGTTGGCCACCATAATCCGGCAAAAAGGATCATTTTGGTGCTTTTATCTGTCAAGAAATGACCTCCTGCGGCTCCGATATGGGCCATCTCCAAAACATGGATATACTCATCTTCATGTGTGCATAATCGTAATTGATTGTCTTGTCCCCATTTAAATAGTTGTTTCCCTATAAGGGTATAATCTTTACTTTGCTCCTCTAAAGCCTGTTTTCTTGCTAGGTTTGCCCCTTCTGGGTATTCCTGTGTCCTTAAAAAGTTCACTAAAAGTAAACTCCATCTAGGTGCTATCTTGGAATAGCATAGCATAGATATTTCCTCTAGTCTTTGCTCTTGACATGAAAGACAACTTGCTACGTGCGAATGAACATCTTTTTGCATCTCTGGCCAATACACTCCCAACCTTTTTAATTCTTGCAGCATACCACTGATACTTCTATGTTTCTTCCATGGATTTATGTGGGTGTGTCTTAATGAAGTCTCTTGTTCATGATCATCTACACACCTTAGAAGAAGTGCACTAGAATCCTGATTATATAGGCTTCCTGCCACAATGTGAAGATTTTGAGTCTTCCATAATTGTTGGGTTTTATCTAAATTAATCCTATGACTAGGTCCATGCGTGATTATAGGTATCAATTTTTAAGCCCACTGTGGACAAACTTTCAAGTTAAAAAGATAGGTGTCAGGCAGATCATCCGCAACTCTAGTTGGGGGTTCTCATGAGTCATTTGAGACAGATGATCGGGTCTGACATGCGTGTTTCCTTTCTTGATCACTACTTCAAAATCAAATTCCATTAAGAATAAAAACCATCTCACTAATCTTCTCGTGTTACACGGTTTATTAACTAAGTACAAAAAAGCCTGGTGATCAATAAAGAATTTGAATTTGTTTGCCAGTAAGTAGTGTCTTGATTTCTTTAAAACATAAACCATTCCTAATCCCTCTCGCTCAGTGGTGGTGTAATTATGTTCGGCTTGGTTGAGCTGCCTGCTAGCATAGGCTATGAGGTGATCAATTTTGCCTTCCTCTATAGGCTGTGCTAAGATGCATCCTATGGAAAATTTGGAAGCATCCACATGGATATGGAATGGCTTGTTCCAATTCAATACTTTTTGAATGGGTGCTGAACTCAGTCTTCTTTTCAACTCATTGAAGGCTTTCTCATAATCTTCAGTCCAATTGAATTGAGTCAGTAAGCCATTGGGGCAATTATGGCGTACATGTAGATAAATCTACGATAGTATCCACAATATCCCATAAATGCCTGTACTTCTTTTGCATTTTTCGATGGGGGTAGTTCTAGAATAACTTTGATCTTGTCTCGGATATTCTGTTCTTATACACTATCTCTCCTAAAATTTTTCCTTGCTGTACCATGAAGACGTATTTTTCTAGATTTAAACAGACTCTGTATTGTCTGCATTTTTCAAAAATTCTCCTCAACTTGGGTATGTGATCCACTCTTTGAGAGGAATAGGTGCATAAATCATCCACATACATTTCCATGCTTTTCCTAAGGAATTCCTTAAAAACATGACACATTAATATTTGAAAGGTGGCTGGAGCATTGGTTAGGCCAAACAACATAATTGTAAAATCATATACGCCCCATTCGATCGCAAACGCAGTTTTGTGTTGATCCTCAAGAGCAATTGCAACTTGGTTGTACCCAGCGAATTGATCGAGGAAGCTATAGAATTCTTTGTGTACCACTCTCTCCAAGAGGTGATCCATAATGGGTAAGGGGTAGCTATCATGAATAGTGGTTGCGTTAACCTTTTTGAGGTTAATGCAAACCATTGATTACCATTTTTCTTGGGTACAACTACCAAGGGTGACACCCACTCTATGTGTTTGATTTCATATATGAATCCTACTGCCAATAATTTTTCTATTTCTTCCTTGATTTTGGCAAAGTATACATCATTGTAAGTGTATGGTCATCGTTTCGAAGTTTAGCTTTAGGAGTCATGGGAATACGGTGTGAACAAATAGAGGGATCTACTCCCTTTAAGTCCTTGTATGTCCAAGCAAATACATCACTATAGTTTTGAATCAACTATATCACTTCTCGTTCTTCATTTTTTGACACATTCTTTTCGATATAGGTGCATCTCTCCTCTTCTCCTTCTATGGTCATAGTGACTTTCTTGGTCTCTTCCTTATTATCATATGCTATTCCTTCTTTTGCTTGCCGTTTAAGCATTTGTATGGCAATTTTTCTTTCTCCTACTTCATATTTTTTAAAATGTTTAGGAACCTGGAACTGTTCTTGTGGTGTACTCTCTTCCTTGCTAGTCTCTTCCGAATTTATGGTCTCTTGTTTTCCTTTTTGTTCGAGGGTGGAAGTGCTACGAGTAATAATTTCTTTATGTTCTCCCTCCAAGTGATGTCCTTCCTCTTGGGTCTCAAGCCCCATTTCTATACTTTCATAATCTTTTGTCCATTCTTTCTCTATCCATTCTCCTTCCTCTGTCTCTTGTAGTACAACGATGTATAGACTTACATCGTATCCATCCTTGGCACTCGTTCAAGGTTAGGACTTCCTCATTGACACACACATCCAATGTGACCAATATCTCCATCCATTGGTGGGGCTCGAACTCTTCATCGGGGAACACTTGTGGCATATATACTGGATCTTCTCGTGGCCTAGAGATTCCACAACCTAGTTGCCACGTTCATCGTCTTTCTTCTTCTTGCTTGGCTGCCTTACACATCCATAGTTGGGTGTCTTCATGCATCCATGATTGGTCTTCAGATCCTGCACTATGGATTGATATGTCATCCTCTTCTTTATGTATTGTGTTCCATTGTAGAGGTGGAACATCTCGGTAGGCATATGTATGGAGATTTATCCTCGTGGTTGTGCCCCTATGTTGTAGGTAAATTGCATCTTTTCCCCAGTCTTGCACTACCCTTTGTTGTCTCATAAAAGGTCTTCCCAAGATCATTTCATAGTTACTTGCTCTCTCAAATTGGCAAATGGCTAACGTGTGCTCGAAGTCTACTCCACATGTTGTAAGTACAACATCCTCTAACAATCCCAGAGGTTTTTCGATGTGACCATCAGCTAGTTGTAATTTCATTCTTGTAGGTGGTAAAGCTGGTTTTCCCCACTTCTCCCATATTTCTTTTGTGGCATCGGTGTTTCTTGTTTGTTGGTTTCTTGCATGGTCGAATTCAGCCTTTCCAGATTTTCTTTAGCTTTTGCTCTCGTAATCGCCTTCAATGGTACCATATATTCCTTATCACTTCTAGAAGACTCTACCACTTCTACTACGTTTACCTCGCTCATTTGGTTTGTCTTGTTAGGATTTTTTGGACAATCCCTAAACAAATGCTCCTTTCCATAATCACTACAATACCCTTCCCAAACCTTAGGTGGTGGTTGCTAAGGGAGAGTGCATTCCCTGATGAAATGGTCTCCTCCACAATAATAACAGGGTCCTCTAGGGAGTGGAGGTCTAATCAAGGGTCTAGAAGGTGCTTGGGCTCTTAAAGTCGTGTACATTAATGTAGCATATTCAGCTCTATATCTCTATGAGCTGTCATAGACCTCTTGTCCATAAAGGTGTTCCGCATAGGTATGCTCATAGTTCACCGAGTGTGCTTCATATGCATAGTATTCTCCCCAATTTTGATCATAGAATTGATTATGTCTGTCAGGGCCTGTTAATGAAGTGGTTGACACAAGGACTCTCTCAGTGTTCTCTTCTGCTTGGGCAAATTTCACTGGAACAACATTATGTGGGTGAGGTGGTTGTTGTCCCAACACTGGCTGCAGTGGATTGTATCTTGGGTAGTCGTATAGTCGTTGAATGGGAGGTGGATTCTGATATTGAGGATATCTAAGAAATTCCCTTCCGTGGTCTCTGACTAGGTATCCATATGGCCTGAATTGTGGTGGTTCGATAGGTCTAGGTTGTTTATTGTGAGGATAATTTTCAGTATTGTGATTTGTGTATTTCTACTCAATACTGTTCCTGAGAACGAGGAGGAGAGGAATTGGGATGAGTGGGATAGGATTACTCAAAGAGGTAGGCCTCTTCCAGTCTATCTATCCCACTATAGAGAGATCATCTTGAAACTTAAGGGCTTAGATGATTTTCAGAAGACCAGAGGGTTTGTTAGGGGCTTAGACAAAGCCATAAAGAGGGAAGTCAGAAGGAATGCACCTAAGACGTTTGAGGAGGCGATCAAGTATGCACATATTTATGAGGACCATAACCGTCCTCAGTATACTCCTATGAAGATGGATCAGCCCCTCAAGCCTCTTAGTACCACTAAATTCAAGAAGAAGTTGCCTTTTGGAAAAAACAAAGTTTTTATTAAAAAACAAAGATCACAAGGGCCTAGATTATCTACAGACCAGTTTGAGAAGGCCAAAAGAGAGAACCTGTGTTTTAGGTGCCTATCTCCTAGCCATTCACAATGGAACTGTCCACTCAAGAAGGGGGAGGAAAAGAAAAAGGGACCAGAGTCTAGTACGGCCCCCGAAAAGGGCAAAAAGGTGGTCCACCTAGTGCAGACCCTTTCTATTCATGGTAGCTCTAGCTGCAAGAGAGTGGAGGTGATGCACGAGGATATAGAGCACACCTGTTGTTTGACTCAATCATTGAGGTCACCGCAGTTTGGACCACATGACTTGGTTAAGCTACATGGTAGTGTATACGGGACTAGGGTGCGGGTCATGATAGATGACTCGGCTACTCATAATTTTATAAACTATGCTTTGGTCAAGAAATTAAAGATTCCCTAGCAGCCTAGTGCACATAAATACATTGTATCTATGATGCAAGGGCAAGATAAAAGAATATGGGATACTATGGTATCCAATTTGGAAGTCAAGATGCAGGAATATACGGATTATATGGACTTCCAAATTATGAATATGGAGAGGACAAATCTAGTCTTAGGAAGAGAGTGGCTATGGGGGTTGGTAGATACACTTAAACGCAGCTATCAAAACAACACACTCGAATTTGAAAAGAATGGAAGTAAAGTTCGTATTCAGGGAGAGAGAGATGTACCTAGTGCACCTCTCATTTCATCACTAGAGTTGTATAGTCTCTGCGATTCTCAGCATGTACATGACATGTTTTTATTGTATAGTCAGGATATGGAGCATTGTACAAATAGCTCATCTGATGTATATTTTCATGCTAGGAATGTAAATATGAACAGGACTTTCTACTATTCTTTTTTGCATGAGTGTGTGGTTAAAAGTTTTAAGGATCTTATGTTTGAGTACATAGATGGTTTTCCCACTGACTTACCTAGAAGGCTACCACCTGAGAGAGGGGACATTGACCATGCCATAGAGGTTGTTACTAACACTAACCCTATTTGTAGACCACCTTATAGGCTTATTGTTTCTCAGCATAAGGAGGTTGAGAAGCAATTGCAAGATTATTTAGATAAGGGCTTCATCAAACCTAGTAACTCACCATGGGCATCACCAATGCTCCTAGTTAAAAAGAAAGATGGCTCTATGAGACTATGTATAGATTATAGAGCACTTAATAAGGTAACTATCAAAAATAGGTTTCCAATGCCTAGATTGGAAGACCTATTTGATTAGTTACATCAAGCTAGGTATTTTACCAAGCTTGACCTTAGATCAAGATATCATCAAATCAGGATTAGGGCAGAGGATGTTCCTAAGGCTGCTTTTAGGACTAGATATGGGCACTATGAGTTTTTGGTGATGCCTTTTGGTCTCACCAATGCTTCTGCCACTTTCATGAAACTCATGAATAGTGTTTTACGGCCTTATCTAGGACACTTTTTAGTAGACTTTTTGGATGACATTCTGATTTATAGTGCATCAGAAGAAGAGCACTTGGAACACTTGAGAAAAGTATTTCAAGTGCTAAGGGAAAATTCACTCTTTGCTAAGGAATCAAAGTGTGAATTTTTCAAGACAGAGGTTAGATACCTTGGGCATATAGTCTCCCAGGATGGAATCTAGATGGATCCTGAAAAAGTAAGGGCTATTATGGAATGGCCACATCCACGGAACCTGGAAGAGCTACAGATCTTCCTAGGTTTATCAGGTTTCTATCGAAGATTCATTAAGAACTATGCCAAGATTGTTGTCTCGATGACGGAATAGCTTAAAGGGAAAGGGAAAGCCTTTCATTGGGGAGACGAACAGAAGCAAAGTATGGAAAAATTAAAAGTAGCAATTGCTACAGCTCCACTTTTACATATAGCAGATCCCAACAAACCATTTGTGGTTGAGACTGACGCGAGTGATTTTGCTATAGGAGCGGTTTTAGTACAGGATGGTCGACCAGTAGCTTTTGAGAGCAAAAAACTAGAACCGGCTCAGAATAATTGCTCCGTCTATGAGAAGGAGTTGTATGCAATAGTCCATGCTTTGAAGAAGTGGTGTCATTATTTATATGGTGCCAAAGTCACGATAGTGTTTGATCAAGAGAGCATTAAGTGGCTCTCTAATCAAACAAACATTAAAGGTCATAAGGCCCGATGGGCAGAGACCCTTCAAGAGTTTGATTATGAGCTTAGGTGTAGGAAGGGAAAGTTTAATGTGGTGGCTGATTCACTTAGCCGCATGCCTATGCTCAATGGACTGAGTTTTACTCAGATCACTAGTGAGCTACTTGAGTCCATTAGAGGAAAATGTAGGCTTGATCCTGCATATTCCGAGATTTGGGAAGCCATAGAGAATGGGGATCATAATATACGGGTTTCTAGTGAGGATGGAGATCGACGGGTACTCAAGAAGGATTCAAGTGGAAGAATTACAGTGTCCATGATGGATATCTGTTATATAAAGGAAAGGTGTGTGTCCCTAAAAATCTTGAGATGAGATGGCATATCTTTTATGAGTGTCATGACACACCTAGTGCGGGACACCCAGGAGTTAACAAGACTTATGATCTTGTTAAGAGGTAGTTTTATTGGCCTCGACTTCATAAGGACGTCCGAGAGTATGTGCTTAAGTGCAATAAATGCCAGGTCAACAAAGCTGAGAGGTTGGGGATTGGAGGACTACTCCACCCATTAGATATTCCTAATGGGAAGTGGGAGAGTATCTCCATGGACTTTATAGTCGGATTACCTAAGACACAGAGAGGGCACGACTCAGTCTGGGTAATTGTGGATAGGTTAACAAAAATGGCTAGGTCTATTCCAACGCGTACTACAGTGAAGACACCAGAGTTGGCTAGACTCTTTGTAGAGAACCTATACAGATTATATGGTCTTCCTTTAGAGATAGTTTCTTATTGGGATAGAAAGTTTACTAGCCACTTTTGGAGAGCGGTCTTCAAAAGGTTGGATACGAGACTTAGCATGAGTACGGCCGAGCATCCACAGTCGGATGGGCAAACAGAGAGGGTTAACCAAATCCTAGAGGATATGCTTCAAGCATATGTAAATGAAAGGCAAACTAATTGGGAAGAGTACTTACCTATAGTAGAGTTTGCATATAATAGTGCCAAGCACTCTTCCACTAGGCATAGTCCATTTATGCTTATGTATGGGTTTCAGCCAAGAGCTCCTTATGCAGTAGGCTTGCAGAATGAAAAAGTTCAAGCTGCAAAGGACTTTTTGGAAGAGATGAACGACATGCTTAGGCTTGCTAAGGACAGCATTAGGAGAGCTCAGGATAGAGCTAGAGCCTATGCTGACCCTCAAAGGAGAGATATCAACTTTGAGGTAGGAGAGCAGGTCTATCTTAGAGTTCCATCTAGATCTGAAACCATGAAGACGGGACCTTGTCCAAAACTATCTCCTAGGTATTGTGGACCTTTCCAAATACTTAAGAGAATAGGAAAGATGGCTTACTAGCTCCAACTTCCAGAGAATAGTCAAATCCATCCAGCTTTTCATGTTAGTCAGCTTAAGAAAAGGCTGGGTGAATCTCACAACTTCATTCCAGATAGTGAGGTAGTAGAGCCTATTTCTGTTCAATCTATTCCACATGAGCCTGAGAGCATATTACGCACTCGAGAGAAACGGACGAGAAGTCACTTGTATAAAGATTGTCTAGTAAAGTGGAAAGATAGTTCAGAAGATAGTGCCACCTGGGAGCAGGTTAGCACCCTTCAGAGACGGTTTCCCAGTTTTAGATTACCTTCCCAAGAGTCTTCTTAAGGGGAAGAATATAAGGAAAGAACACGGAGATAGGACCATGTATTTCTATACATGGGGATATAGTGGGAGTAGTGGTTCTAATATTTTTCTCTCTCAATTAGACCTTCCAGTACCATTTTTGAGGACAAAAATGGAATTAAGGGGAAGGAAATGTAGTATCCTTTATGAATAGGAAGTTGAGGTGTGATCCTCCTCTATTACATATTGAGTAGGATACTCATATGAGTGCCAAGTGGCACTCATATGAGGAGAGAGAGCATTTATTGAAGACCACTACGCGACTGGGCGGTTCGGCATCTCTCGATCTCCGTGCGCATGAGAACTGACAGAAGAAGACAAAATGGAGGCTATCACAGGGAGGCCTACAAAAGTACGTAACAAATACTCCTTCATACTTCACAGTAGGTCAAGGAACAATCTCAGATTCATTCACTTTCTTCATTCATGCCACTGATCTATGTAACTCGTCTATGTAGATTAGCAAATCATGCTGATTGGTGTTCACATACTCGAGAGAGGTCCAATTGAATTGAGTCAGTAAGCCATTGGGGCAATTATGGCGTACATGTGGATAAATCTACGATAGTATCCACAATATCCCATAAATGCCTGTACTTCTTTTGCATTTTTCAATGGGGGTAGTTCTAGAATAACTTTGATCTTGTCTCGGATATTCTGTTCTTATACACTATCTCTCCTAAAATTTTTCCTTGCTGTACCATGAAGACACATTTTTCTAGATATAAACAGACTCTGTATATTCTGCATTTTTCAAAAATTCTCCTCAACTTGGGTATGTGATCCACTCTTTGAGAGGAATAGGTGCATAAATCATCCACATACATTTCCATGCTTTTCCTAAGGAATTCCTTAAAAACATGACACATTAATCTTTGAAAGGTGGCTGGAGCATTGGTTAGGCCAAACAACATAATTGTAAAATCATATACGCCCCATTCGATCGCAAACGCAGTTTTGTGTTGATCCTCAAGAGCAATTGCAACTTGGTTGTACCCAGCGAATTGATCGAGGAAGCTATAGACTTCTTTGTGTACCACTCTCTCCAAGAGGTGATCCATAATGGGTAAGGGGTAGCTATCATGAATAGTGGTTGCGTTAACCTTTTTGAGGTTAATGCAAACCATTAATTACCATTTTTCTTGGGTACAACTACCAAGGGTGACACCCACTCTATGTGTTTGATTTCATATATGAATCCTACTGCCAATAATTTTTCTATTTCTTCCTTGATTTTGGCAAAGTATACATCATTGTAAGTGTATGGTCATTGTTTCGAAGTTTAGCTTTAGGAGTCATGGGAATACGGTGTGAACAAATAGAGGGATCTACTCCCTCTACCTTGTATGTCCAAGCAAATACATCCCTATAGTTTTGAATCAACTATATCAGTTCTCGTTCTTCATTTTTTGACACATCCTTTTCGATGTAGGTGCATCTCTCCTCTTCCCCTTCTATGGTCATAGTGACTTTCTTGGTCTCTTCCTTATTATCATATGCTATTCCTTCTTTTGCTTGCCGTTTAAGCATTTGTATGGCAATTTTTCTTTCTCCTACTTCATATTTTTTAAAATGTTTAGGAACCTGGAACTGTTCTTGTGGTGTACTCTCTTCCTTGCTAGTCTCTTCCGAATTTATGGTCTCTTGTTTTCCTTTTTGTTCGAGGGTGGAAGTGCTACGAGTAATAATTTCTTTATATTCTCCCTCCAAGTGATGTCCTTCCTCTTGGGTCTCAAGCCCCATTTCTATACTTTCATAATCTTTTGTCCATTCTTTCTCTATCCATTCTCCTTCCTCTGTCTCTTGTAGTACAACGATGTATAGACTTACATCGTATCCATCCTTGGCACTCGTTCAGGGTTAGGACTTCCTCATTGACACACACATCCAATGTGACCAATATCTCCATCCATTGGTGGGGCTCGAACTCTTCATCGGGGAACACTTGTGGCATATATACTGGATCTTCTCGTGGCCTAGAAATTCCATAACCTAGTTGCCACGTTCATCGTCTTTCTTCTTCTCGCT
Organism: Ceratopteris richardii; assembly: GCA_020310875.1. NCBI lineage: Eukaryota > Viridiplantae > Streptophyta > Polypodiopsida > Polypodiales > Pteridaceae > Ceratopteris > Ceratopteris richardii. Next base: position 112,676,982 of record CM035419.1, on the reverse strand, counting down.
TGGCTGCCTTACACATCCATAGTTGGGTGTCTTCATGCATCCATGATTGGTCTTCAGATCCTGCACTATGGATTGATATGTCATCCTCTTCTTTATGTATTGTGTTCCATTGTAGAGGTGGAACATCTCGGTAAGCGTATGTATGGAGATTTATCCTCGTGGTTGTGCCCCTATGTTGTAGGTAAATTGCATCTTTTCCCCAGTCTTGCACTACCCTTTGTTGTCTCATAAAAGGTCTTCCCAAGATCATTTCATAGTTACTTGCTCTCTCAAATTGGCAAATGGCTAACGTGTGCTCGAAGTCTACTCCACATGTTGTAAGTACAACATCCTCTAACAATCCCAGAGGTTTTTCGATGTGACCATCAGCTAGTTGTAATTTCATTCTTGTAGGTGGTAAAGCTGGTTTTCCCCACTTCTCCCATATTTCTTTTGTGGCATCGGTGTTTCTTGTTTGTTGGTTTCTTGCATGGTCGAATTCAGCCTTTCCAGATTTTCTTTAGCTTTTGCTCTCGTAATCGCCTTCAATGGTACCATATATTCCTTATCACTTCTAGAAGACTCTACCACTTCTACTACGTTTACCTCGGTCATTTGGTTTGTCTTGTTAGGATTTTTTGGACAATCCCTAAACAAATGCTCCTTTCCATAATCACTACAATACCCTTCCCAAACCTTAGGTGGTGGTTGCTAAGGGAGAGTGCATTCCCTGATGAAATGGTCTCCTCCACAATAATAACAGGGTCCTCTAGGGAGTGGAGGTCTAATCAAGGGTCTAGAAGGTGCTTGGGCTCTTAAAGTCGTGTACATTAATGTAGCATATTCAGCTCTATATCTCTATGAGCTTTCATAGACCTCTTGTCCATAAAGGTGTTCCGCATAGGTATGCTCATAGTTCACCGAGTGTGCTTCATATGCATAGTATTCTCCCCAATTTTGATCATAGAATTGATTATGGCTGTCAGGGCCTGTTAATGAAGTGGTTGACACAAGGACTCTCTCAGTGTTCTCTTTTGCTTGGGTAAATTTCATTGGAACAACATTATGTGGGTGAGGTGGTTGTTGTCCCAACACTGGCTGCAGTGGATTGTATCTTGGGTAGTCGTATAGTCGTTGAATGGGAGGATTGAGGATATCTAAGAAATTCCCTTCCGTGGTCTCTGACTAGGTATCCATATGGCCTGAATTGTGGTGGTTCGATAGGTCTAGGTTGTTTATTGTGAGGATAATTTTCAGTATTGTGATTTGTGTATTTCTACTCAATACTGCAATACCGAGCTTGATTTTGTGCTTGTTGTCAGTTATAAACATACGGGGATGGTGATACAATTCCTCTATTGCAGACATGAGAAGGATAATCCCCTCCACAGTGTACACATCTCCTAAGTATTGGCATCCTCAACAAGGGATTGGGGTAATTATTTTGTCCCTGCACGCCTAATTCCTTGGCCACTAAGTCTGCAATCTCTTCCACATTGTTGTTCGAACTAGAGATGCTTATAGAATTATCTTCACTCTTATTCTTAGTTTGGGGGATCTTCAAGTCGTCTGACAGGTTTTCTTCCAAGTCTATACACTCCTTCAAGCATTCATTCAATGTTGGAATCTCTTTACATAGACTAGTGTTATTAGAGATCCATTGACTAATCCTTCCAAAAATAATGCCATCATTTTCTATTGTGTAGACCTTTCCTCTGTGGGACATCTATCCACATATTGCTTAAATCTCCTAGTTACGAGACAGACTGACTCACTAGGAGACTGTTTGAAGCTGTGAATCAAGGATGAAGAGTTACTCTTAATGCCAGTCTTTGTGAATTCTTCAATCATTTCTTGAAATACTTGATTCCATGTTTAAGAAACTATTGGGTTCAAGTGGTTGGAACCAGGCTAAGGTAGTATTCGTCAGAATCAAACCAAATGACTCATATTGAACCAAGAAATCTTCCACTTGTTCAGCACAAATCACTTGCTTGAATTCGGGTATGTGATTATAAGGTTCACCTGACCCATCATAGTGGCTCCTCATACATTTGGCCACTTGAATTGGTCACAATCTTCTATCGGGTTTTTGTGGTCTGGGCACAACAAGAATGGCTGGATGTCTCACTTGAATGCCAATCCCCCTGCCTATGCGCGGTCTCTCTGGAATAGGATTTCTGTTTCTTCGCTCGCCATGGGATGGGGGTTGATAGTTGGGATTAGCTCTTGGCATTGCAGACTGAACATTAGTCCTCATCGGGATGCTAGCCTGCCCAAAGTTTTGGTAGGCAAAGCTTTGGTAAGTTCCTTGCGGGGTCTAGGAGGTGGTTCCCTAGTCTCTAGGGGGAAACTCTGGAATGCCTTGATATCTTAATCGGGATCTTTCTAGATTAAAAATAGGCCAATAATTTCTCATATTCCTATCAAGATAGGTAATTCGAGAGAGATCCTCTGAATCTTGTAACTCATAAATGGTGACATGGTTGCTATTTTCTCCCCACAAAGATGAAGAGGCTTGTAGTAGTTTCTCCATCTTAGCTACCATATACACATCAGTCAATGTGTCATCCTGAGGGATCTTGTCACCTCTCCAAACTCTATTCACTTTATATTTACCTTGGGGGTGTAGAAATCCTATCTTCATTATTCTCCCCATTAGGGTGATTTATGTCCTCATTTTCCTGTTGTTCACTTATTGTTTTAGGACAGTCTCACATTGTATAAATTACTCCCCTTTTATCCATGTAGAATCCTGTAGTATCCTATATGAATAGGAAGTTGAGGTGTGATCCTCCTCTATTACATATTGAGTAGGATACTCATATGAGTGCCAAGTGGCACTCATATGAGGAGAGAGAGCATTTATTGAAGACCACTACGCGGCTGGGTGGTTCGGTATCTCTCGATCTCCGTGCGCATGAGAACTGACAGAAGAAGACAAAATGGAGGCTATCACAAGGAGGCCTACGAAAGCACGTAACAGCTGGTATCGGAGCAGGTACGCACACAAATAGAGGCAATAACTTTCGACGTAACTACCCGTGACGGAGCCCAAGAACGGCCGCTGCGCACACTTCTCAGAGGAGCTTAGGCGACCCAGGAAGTCATTCCCTCTAGCCTCCCTCTGGGATGAGAACAATATGAAGTGTGCCCACCTTATATACTTGGATTTCAGCGGTCTATTTGGTCTATATGGGATTAAATTCCATTGCATGGCTGCTTCACATCGACCCTTCATCTCAAAAAACTAAGGAGGTACAACAGTAGTTGATTTTCGAAGTTTTTTCTTGAGATTGGGGAGACAGAAAGGACATTCTGGATCAAAATCTTGGTAAAGAAATGAGATATATATATGTAATATGGGCTGTGGACAAGGGATATGGGTCATGGGGTTTCCTTGAAAAGCTTCAGTCCTTCAGTTTTGAGCTCTTCAAAGTCTCTACTTCAAGAAGGTTAGCATTTTCACTTTCTACCCTTGACCTACCCAGCTTCTCTGCACCATAGCTTCTTTATACGATATCGGATTTCAAAAATCTTGGTCACGTTTCAAAGATACATTCCTAAACTTCGATCAGAAACCATCGATGTTGGATTTGGAAGAGATTTGCCCCACCAAAATCTCTTTGCAGCGCTTCAGCAGGAACTAGGCGGCCACTCGCGGGCCTAGTTTTTCGTCATCCGGACTCCAAATCCACTTTTTTCACTTGGGATATCTCAAATTCTTGAAGTACAGGTGCTGGGCAGCAATTCTTGGACTGGCAAGGATTGATAAATCTCTGAAGTTGCTCGGTTTTACTCAGTTTGCCCGGTTGGGGCTATTCCCACGTGTTTTTGGTGTTGTTTTGGATGGTTTATGGTGTTTAGAACCTCCCCGGACCAACCGGACATTTCCAATTTTCTTTTGGGCCTGACGAGGATTCAAAATCAACGACCTAAAGCTTCAAGGATCACGTGGCATTTGCTTCCGCAGCTTTACTTTGTAACATGGAATGCTCTTGTTATATATTTCTCTTCTTCTTGCATATTTGAGCTTTACTTCCATTCATTTTCATATACTTTAGTTAGCAAACGGGGGAAGGGTAGGAAAACATGGAAACTAAAGGCAAACAAGTAGTTGAGACCACTTCTTCATCTAAAGAGCAACTAGAGGATCCTGATTCTAGAATGGAAGAAGTAGAAATAGGGCAAGAAATAGAAGAGAACTTAGAAGAGAAAGACCCTTCACAAGAAGAATATACTTATGAAGAACTTATAGATGAATTTGTCACTCATGACCAATTCATAGGCTTGAAAGAGCAAACCCTTAAATTAGAGAAAGATCCTGGTAGCATCACATCTCTTATACAGTAGCTTAAGTCTCAAATGATCTCACTTGAGACTTGTGTCACCTTTTTCCTAGCTAGGAAGGAAAGAGAGACTCCTCCTATTCCTCTAGAGATTACTAGGAAAAAGAGACTTCTCTTCCTAGTAAACATAAAGGAGAGAGCTCTAGGGAAGCTCCCCTCCTGAAAGACTTGAAGCCACCTACCTTTACGGGGGATGACCGAGACAGGAATAAGGATGCAATTTATAATTTTTTACAAAAGTGGCATGATTTACATCAATTGAAGGGCACCCCACCTGAGTATCGTGTGCTAGAGGCGAGTCTCTCCCTCGGCCCACGTGCTTATAAGTGGTGGATGAGTCTTAAGGAGGCGAACTCTATCCCTACTGACTGGACTCAGTTTGAGACTCTTTTTCTTAAAGAGTTCCTTTCTGAGAACGAGGAGGAGAGGAATTGGGATGAGTGGGATAGGATTACTCAAAGAGGTAGGCCTCTTTCAGTCTATCTATCCCACTATAGAGAGATCATCTTGAAACTTAAGGGCTTAGATGATTTTTAGAAGACCAGAGGGTTTGTTAGGGGCTTAGACAAAGCCATAAAGAGGGAAGTCAGAAGGAATGCACCTAAGACGTTTGAGGAGGCGATCAAGTATGCACATATTTATGAGGACCATAACCGTCCTCAGTATACTCCTATGAAGACGGATCAGCCCCTCAAGCCTCTTAGTACCACTAAATTCAAGAAGAAGTTGCCTTTTGGAAAAAACAAAGTTTTTATTAAAAAACAAAGATCACAAGGGCCTAGATTATCTACAGACCAGTTTGAGAAGGCCAAAAGAGAGAACCTGTGTTTTAGGTGCCTATCTCCTAGCCATTCACAGTGGAACTGTCCACTCAAGAAGGGGGAGGAAAAGAAAAAGGGACCAGAGTCTAGTACGGCCCCCGAAAAGGGAAAAAAGGTGGTCCACCTAGTGCAGACCCTTTCTATTCATGGTAGCTCTAGCTGCAAGAGAGTGGAGGTGATGCACGAGGATATAGAGCACACCTGTTGTTTGACTCAGTCATTGAGGTCACCGCAGTTTGGACCACATGACTTGGTTAAGCTACATGGTAGTGTATACGGGACCACGGTGCGGGTCATGATAGATGACTCGGCTACTCATAATTTTATAAACTATGCTTTGGTCAAGAAATTAAAGATTCCCCAGCGGCCTAGTGCACATAAATACATTGTATCTATGATGCAAGGGCAAGATAAAAGAATATGGGATACTATGGTATCCAATTTGGAAGTCAAGATGGAGGAATATACGGATTATATGGACTTCCAAATTATGAATATGGAGAGGACAAATCTAGTCTTAGGAAGAGAGTTGCTATGGGGGTTGGGAGATACACTTAAACGCAGCTATCAAAACAACACACTCGAATTTGAAAAGAATGGAAGTAAAGTTTGTATTCAGGGAGAGAGAGATGTACCTAGTGCACCTCTCATTTCATCACTAGAGTTGTATAGTCTCTGTTATTCTCAGCATGTACATGACATGTTTTTGTTGTATAGTCAGGATATGGAGCATTGTACAAATAGCTCATCTGATGTATATTTTCATGCTAGGAATGTAAATATGAACAGGACTTTCTACTATTCTTTTTTGCATGAGTGTGTGGTTAAAAGTTTTAAGGATCTTATGTTTGAGTACATAGATGTTTTTCCCACTGACTTACCTAGAAGGCTACCACCTGAGAGAGGGGACATTGACCATGCCATAGAGGTTGTTACTAACACTAACCGTATTTGTAGACCACCTTATAGGCTTATTGTTTCTCAGCATAAGGAGGTTGAGAAGCAATTGCAAGATTATTTAGATAAGGGCTTCATCAAACCTAGTAACTCACCATGGGCATCACCAATGCTCCTAGTTAAAAAGAAAGATGGCTCTATGAGACTATGTATAGATTATAGAGCACTTAATAAGGTAACTATCAAAAATAGGTTTCCAATGCCTAGATTGGAAGACCTATTTGATTAGTTACATCAAGCTAGGTATTTTACCAAGCTTGACCTTAGATCAGGATATCATCAAATCAGGATTAGGGCAGAGGATGTTCCTAAGGCTGCTTTTAGGACTAGATATGGGCACTATGAGTTTTTGGTGATGCCTTTTGGTCTCACCAATGCTTCTGCCACTTTCATGAAACTCATGAATAGTGTTTTACGGCCTTATCTAGGACACTTTTTAGTAGACTTTTTGGATGACATTCTGATTTATAGTGCATCAGAAGAAGAGCACTTGGAACACTTGAGAAAAGTATTTCAAGTGCTAAGGGAAAATTCACTCTTTGCTAAGGAATCAAAGTGTGAATTTTTCAAGACAGAGGTTAGATACCTTGGGCATATAGTCTCCCAGGATGGAATCCAGATGGATCCTGAAAAAGTAAGGGCTATTATGGAATGGCCACATCCACGGAACCTGGAAGAGCTACAGATCTTCCTAGGTTTATCAGGTTTCTATCGAAGATTCATTAAGAACTATGCCAAGATTGTTGTCTCGATGATGGAACAGCTTAAAGGGAAAGGGAAAGCCTTTCATTGGGGAGACGAACAGAAGCAAAGTATGGAAAAATTAAAAGTAGCAATTGCTACAGCTCCACTTTTACATATAGCAGATCCCAACAAACCATTTGTGGTTGAGACTGACGTGAGTGATTTTGCTATAGGAGCGGTTTTAGTACAGGATGGTCGACCAGTAGCTTTTGAGAGCAAGAAACTAGAACCGGCTCAGAAGAATTGCTCCGTCTATGAGAAGGAGTTGTATGCAATAGTCCATGCTTTGAAGAAGTGGTGTCATTATTTATATGGTGCCAAAGTCACGATAGTGTTTGATCAAGAGAGCATTAAGTGGCTCTCTAATCAAACAAACATTAAAGGTCATAAGGCCCGATGGGCAGAGACCCTTCAAGAGTTTGATTATGAGCTTAGGTGTAGGAAGGGAAAGTTTAATGTGGTGGCTGATTCACTTAGCCGCATGCCTATGCTCAATGGACTGAGTTTTACTCAGATCACTAGTGAGCTACTTGAGTCCATTAGAGGAAAATGTAGGCTTGATCCTGCATATTCCGAGATTTGGGAAGCCATAGAGAATGGGGATCATAATATACGGGTTTCTAGTGAGCATGGAGATCGACGAGTACTCAAGAAGGATTCAAGTGGAAGAATTACAGTGTCCATGATGGATATCTGTTATATAAAGGAAAGGTGTGTGTCCCTAGAAATCTTGAGATGAGATGGCATATCTTTTATGAGTGTCATGACACACCTAGTGCGGGACACCCAGGAGTTAACAAGACTTATGATCTTGTTAAGAGGCAGTTCTATTGGCCTGGACTTCATAAGGACGTCCTAGAGTATGTGCTTAAGTGCAATAAATGCCAGGTCAACAAAGCTGAGAGGTTGGGGATTGGAGGACTACTCCACCCATTAGATATTCCTAATGGGAAGTGGGAGAGTATCTCCATGGACTTTATAGTCGGATTACCTAAGACACAGAGAGGGCACGACTCAGTCTGGGTAATTGTGGATAGGTTAACAAAAATGGCTAGGTCTATTCCAACACGTACTACAGTGAAGACACCAGAGTTGGCTAGACTCTTTGTAGAGAACCTATACAGATTATATGGTCTTCCTTTAGAGATAGTTTCTTATTGGGATAGAAAGTTTACTAGCCACTTTTGGAGAGCGGTCTTCAAAAGGTTGGATACGAGACTTAGCATGAGTACGGCCGAGCATCCACAGTCGGATGGGCAAACAGAGAGGGTTAACCAAATCCTAGAGGATATGCTTCGAGCATATGTAAATGAAAGGCAAACTAATTGGGAAGAGTACTTACCTATAGTAGAGTTTGCATATAATAGTGCCAAGCACTCTTCCACTAGGCATAGTCCATTTATGCTTATGTATGGGTTTCAGCCAAGAGCTCCTTATGCAGTAGGCTTGCAGAATGAAAAAGTTCAAGCTACAAAGGACTTTTTGGAAGAGATGAACGACATGCTTAGGCTTGCTAAGGATAGCATTAGGAGAGCTCAGGATAGAGCTAGAGCCTATGCTGACCCTCAAAGGAGAGATATCAACTTTGAGGTAGGAGAGCAGGTCTATCTTAGAGTTCCATCTAGATCTGAAACCATGAAGACAGGACTTGTCCAAAACTATCTCCTAGGTATTGTGGACCTTTCCAAATACTTAAGAGAATAGGAAAGATGGCTGACTAGCTCCAACTTCCAGAGAATAGTCAAATCCATCCAGTTTTTCATGTTAGTCGGCTTAAGAAAAGGTTGGGTGAATCTCACAACTTCATTCCAGATAGTGAGGTAGTAGAGCCTATTTCTGTTCAATCTATTCCACATGAGCCTGAGAGCATATTACGCACTCGAGAGAAATGGACGAGAAGTCACTTGTATAAAGAGTGTCTAGTAAAGTGGAAAGATAGTTCAGAAGATAGTGCCACCTGGGAGCGGGTTAGCACCCTTCAGAGACGGTTTCCCAGTTTTAGATTACCTTCCCAAGAGTCTTCTTAAGGGGAAGAACATAAGGAAACAACACGGAGATAGGACCATGTATTTCTATACATGGGGATATAGTGGGAGTAGTGGTTCTAATATTTTTCTCTCTCAATTAGACCTTCCAGTACCATTTTTGAGGACAAAAATGGAATTAAGGGGAAGGAAATGTAGTATCCTTTATGAATAGGAAGTTGAGGTGTGATCCTCCTCTATTACATATTGAGTAGGATACTCATATGAGTGCCAAGTGGCACTCATATGAGGAGAGAGAGCATTTATTGAAGACCACTACGCGACCGGGCGGTTCGGCATCTCTCGATCTCCGTGCGCATGAGAACTGATAGAAGAAGACAAAATGGAGGCTATCACAGGGAGGCCTACGAAAGTACGTAACAAATCCTCCTTCATACTTCACAGTAGGTCAAGGAACAATCTCAGATTCATTCACTTTCTTCATTCATGCCACTTATCTATGTAACTCGTCTATGTAGATTAGCAAATCATGCTGATTGGTGTTCACATACTCGAGAGAGGTCCTATATTCTCCTTAAATTACGGACATGAATCTTGCTAAGGGCATAGATCTATGCATGTCTTCAGAAGCCATTCTAGCTTCTTCGTCTGAATCATTAGAGGTATCAGAGTAATGGGAATTGGCACTGGGTAGAATTACACTTCTTGCTGATGATATAACACTACCTCGGCTTCCTAGGACACGTCTTGAGCACATGTTCATTCACTGATCCAAATCGGGTTAGTGGGTCTTCTTGACTTGTGCTTATTCTAGGAGTTTATTTGGCCCAAATTGATATTTCTTTTCCTAGACTTTCAAGTTGTGTAGAGTTTCCCATGATACGTGATATTTGGCCTTCCATGATAGACGATACTTGAACTTGAGACGATACACGACACACGATACATGATACACGAGTCTCTCGCGATACACGATACTTGGATTTCATGATACAGGATACTGGGTAAGGTCACGATACACGATACCTGAAGCACAAATGATACACGATACTCATATCAAAACGATACACGATACTTGACGGTGATGATACATGATACTTGAACAAGGTCACAATACATGATACACGATACACCAGTCTCTGGAGATACTTGATACCTGGGACTTGTCGATACACGATACTTGGCATAAAATGATACACGATACTTAAGTGTCGCGATACATGATACTTGAGTGTCGCAATACACGATACTTGGGTGTCGCGATAGATGACACTTGAGTGTCATGATACATGATACTTGAGTGTCATGATACATGATACTTAGGTATCATGATACTCAACCTGACAATACACGATACCCAGGTATTGCGATACACAGGGAGTATAGGTATCGATGATACACGATACCTTCCAGGTATCGTGACACACGAGAATTCAAGTATCACGATACTTGAACTCGATTGATCACGATACTTGGGCTTATCTCACTCAAATGAAGGAAATTTTTAGAAAATTTTGTATGAATATGCTCCTTGTGCACTTGTATCCAAGTCTATGTGCCTATGGAAATAAAACTCTCACTCCATCCCACGATATTTCTCCTATGATACTTATCGCGGCCCCAATCACGTGTTGAGCAGATTTAATTTGATTTCAACTTGAGAATCCACTTAATCTCACCTCAATGATGATCTCTACAATTCTCCACTGATTTTTTGCTCTAGAAGGCTGTAATAGCTAGAGATACAACTCCTGCAATACTGGTCATCAGAGCTCCACAATACTTGCAGATCACAAGTGAACTCTTGAAGGAACTTTTTGGTTTTTACACCCTTGGGCTAACCCAAGGCTAAATGAAAATTATTTTGGGATTTTGGGGGATCTACCTATCTACTCTTTCTCCTACTCCTTCCTCTCTACTCTCTACTCCTACTCACTCACTTTCACTTCCTTAGGTCTAACAACTTACTACACACACTTTCTAAGTGCGAAGTAATAAGTGCAGCGAGAAATGACTCACCAAAGCAGAGTACTCACCTCTTCACAAATCGTACCTTCACCTACAAGCTGTTACCATCACACAAGTACCTTGGTTGGACTCGTACCTCCCTGGCAACGGTGCCAAAAAATGTGTGTACCTAAATGACAACTTAGGGACTTGTGATGAAAGATACTATTCCTCTATCACCAACAAGTACATATAGTGGGGATGATCACACATTTAAATTATCAATCCGAAAAGTATCTTGAACATAACCAAGTTTATGAAGATGTGCACTTACACGATGGTCAATGAAGTGGAATAGCTCTCGTTACATGCAAATGAGTGCCATCACTCCCATTCATCACTTACAGAAGTGGAAATGGTGTCGTGATACATGAAACAACAGTAAGCGTAAAATCAAACTTTTATCCCAACTTTGAACTTGGAATATGGTGAATAGCGGGCTTCTTTCGAAGCTCTCAACAAGACGCATCCAATGGTGTACTTTGCTCTGATTTTGGCAAACTTGCTTCAAGTTATGGGCAAAAAACTAAGCTGCAAAACTCTCCTAGTCTCACTACACACCTCCTCAAGCTTCACACACACATTACACACTTCAAAAAAGCAATGAAATGGATAGACAACACTTTCATGCACTTAATTCAAGCTACAATCACACATGCAAGCTCACAAGCGAGGAGATACAAGAGGAAGAAGAGGAAAATTCGAAAATCCGAAAATTTGAAAACCAAGTGCCTTATATACATGTGCCCTAAAAATGGTCCTTTCACACAAGAGACGGGCACTTTTATTGGAAAACTCTATTACAAGGATTATGATACAATGTTTGGGATTTATGCATCCAGACGACTCCTCTAGTGCATTTACATGGCTTCATGAGGTCTTCATAGACATTTGAAGAAGAAAATTGATGCCCATAATTGAAAATTTTGGGGGGCTCCTTCTTTGTGTCCCTTTTCTGTGAAACACTCTCCCCCTCTTTGTCTTTGTCGTCCCTTGACAAGCTTTGCTATGATAATTTGGGCTACCATGCATGCATCTAGTGACTAAGAATGTGATTGTCTTAGTCACTCGTTTCAACTTTCAGCCTCTACCTCTTTCTAACTTTTGGCCTTCGGATAAATCTTTGTTCCCACACAGTTGGCCCTATTGTATTGTTAAAGCATGTTTACTTCTTTTTCACTGCTCACACCTAGTGGCTAAGAATGTGACTGTCTTAGTCACCCTCTTCAATGTTTTAGCCTCTACCCCTCTCCAACTTTTGTTCTTCGAATATATCTTTGTTTTCACTCTTCGAAACCTGCTTCTTTCGTGTTGCAGCCTGATGCATGCCCCTGTGAGGCTTTGGGCAGAGGGTGGTGCTTCCTATTGAGCAGTTTTTCTTTTTGATTTTCTTCTTCTTTGTCTTTTACTTGATTCTCTTGTCTCTCCTTCCACAATGTGGGTCTTCTTTTTATCCTATTTTCTTCATTCTATTTTATGTTCTTAATTTGATATAGCAATGTTTTTCCCCTCTATTTTGTATACTTTACATCCTTAAAAAGCCACCAAGTCCTTGCATTGTGACTTTCACTTTCACCCTTTTATAATGCCCAAAAGCCATCATTCGTACTTTTTTCTCAATTATAATAGTGATTAGATCCCTCTTTGGATGCATAAAGAAATTATGTAAAATGATGTATTGATTTGACAAAAAATCTTTTCATCATTGAGACCAAAAAGATAAATCATTGTTGATATATTTCAGTAGTGATATGTGTGACCACACGTAGGGCTACTAGGGCACTTTTTTTCCTCTTTTAGGAGGTTTTTCCCCCCAGATTGTAAATACGCCTTTAACCCTAATGGGTCGCTTATCTTTGTACATTCACTTGATAATTCATTGAGTGTTGTGTTGTGCTCCAAGATTCTTCTTCTTCCTTGTGATTTTGATCACATGTGCTTGTATAGACCTTGAACTCCAACAATTGGTATTAGAGCAGGTCATTGCTTCATCTAGGATGTCATCAACACCCCTCCAGTCACAATCTCAGAATTGGTGAGCATACTCCAAAGGCATTATCATAGTGCCTATGCAGAAAATTTTGTCCTTTTGTGCCAAACATATATACAGGTTTTGGTTTACCAGTACAAGCATCTCAAAATCTACTACAGGTTTAGTAGAGCTTAATGGGGTTGTTATGTTCAACCTTTTTAGATACATTCATTTTCCTACATCATGGTATTTAGTGAGTGGCCATGGATGAATGCAATGATGTATTCTATATGTTGGTTGTTGAGGACAAGTTGGATGGTACCAATTACCCGTTATGGGTATATATGATGCATCATGTAATGGTAGCAAAAGGACTATGGAATATTGTGTAGGGTATTGAAAAATGCCCTACTACACTTGCAAATACAATTACTAAAATGATGAAGATGGCATTGAAGATTATGATCTTTAGATTCTTGTTCGTGTTGTCATTCCTTCTGCACCTATTACAAAGGAACTTTGTTGGGATGGCAGAGATGATCATCATCATGCATTGATATCCTTGTCTATCAAACGTGCCATTATCCCTCATAGTCACTCTTGCAAAATTTTCTAACAAAGATCAAATCTTTGAAGGAACATTGATTCATGTTGATTGAGTCTTACCAAATAGTTCATTTGTGCAGACTGTTCCTAATGGTCTTCCAAATTCATATCAAAATATTTCTTCTACTCTTCAATTGATGATGAAAGGCAATCCAAAAGCCTTAATATTTGAGGAGTTAGTCTCTATTTTGTTGCAAGAAGATCGGTCTAGGCAGAACAAGTCTATTATGTGTGTTACAGATCAAGCTTTCTTAGCTAGTTAGAAGGGCAAGGATAAATGGAGTTCATCTACTAGTAAGAACAAACCTGCTAATGTTGCACAGTCAAAGAAGGAAGACAAAGATGAGAGGAAAAAAAAGTATATATAGTTTTGCAAATATTTTAAAGGAAATGATCATGTCATAAAGAGTTGTCCAAAATTGGTTGCAAAAGAGGTAAAGAAGAAAGAGGCTCGAATGGTTAAAGTAGCAGTCACTACACCAAAAATAGAGTCTACAAATCTTATGCAGAATGAATAATAGGAAATTACTATTGTATGTAGTTATGACCCATCTTCTCATGAGCATTACATGTCTATAGTAGAATAAGATGTTGGTACTTTGATACTGGGGCAACCGAATATATTACCTTGTAGCATAGTTTCTTCCATTCACTTAAGCTTTCCCTATAGGGAATAGTGTCATATAACAACTCCCCATATCTTGTAATGGGAGTTTGTAAGATCATTTTGACTAGTCCTTATGTTCATTCTTTCACATTGTTAGATGCATTGTATGTGCCAAGGATCAAGAAAAATATGTTGTCAATTTCAACATTAGCCAAGATTGGCTTGGTTGTCAAATTTGTTGATGAGGGGTGTACACTTCATGATCTTTCAAATGTGGATGTCATTATTGCTTCTCGAACTTTATGTCATGGGATGTATAAGCTCATAGAATATGCAAAATATGTGAATGATTTAGCAAATTAGTTCAAGATTCTCATGCTATCTCAGATGCAAAGCTTTGGCATGCAAGCTTTGGTCATCTGAGTTATGCTAGATTGCTATGCCTATATTTTTGATGCAGATTTACATGATGGATTTGTTGATGAGATAGCTGATATAGAAGAGGCAAAAATTATACCTAAATGGCTTGTGGACACTTTAAGAGATAGCAAACTAGATGCACCTCTATCATATAGTACTTGTTTAGGCTCTTATAGTGCTTCCTTTGCATCAGATTGTTATGCGATGGCTACCTCTAGTCTTTGTGATGATAATGAGCATGTTTCTTTTGATGAAGCACACATTTCAAAAAATTAGATGGCTATTATGCAATCAGGATATGATGTTCTTATGAAGAATGGTACCACTCTTTATGTAATTTGCCTCTTGAAAAAAAGGCCATTGGCACTAAATGGGTATACAAGTTGAAATGTAAGCTTGATGGAATACTTGACAGGTATAAGGCTAGGATTGTTGCAAAAGGTTATGCTCAAGAGAGATGCATTGATTTTGATGCGACCTTTGCACCCACTTGCCGAATGACCAGTGTTCATAGCATCTGTAAACTTGCAGCTCATCATGGGTGGAATGTGCATCGATTGGAACATTGAAACTACATTTCTAAATGGTAACTTACATGAAGAAGTGTATGTATTTTAGCCTCATGGTTTTGTGTGAAAAGGGCTAAAAAAGGCATTATATGGTTTGAAGCAATCATCATGTGCTTCGTATGAAAAGATATATGCCTACTTGATTGCACCTGGTTTTGAGAATAGTCCAAGTGAGAGCACCTTATATGTTAAGCCTGCAGATGTTGTACTTCTTATCATTGTTGTGTATGTTGATGACATGCTACTCGCTGGTCCTAATGAGAAGCATATTGCTTAAGGTTGATTTGCATGCCTCTTTTGAGATGTCGGATTTGGGGCATTTGCATCATTATTTGGGCATTCAGTTTATGCAAGTTGATGGGGGAATAGCTTTGTGTCAAACAAAATATATTGACACATTATTGTAGTCTTTTGGCCTTGAAGATTACAAACCTATTGCCACTCTTATGGAAATAGGTTATGGGTTGAGTCTTTATGATGTTGGAGATGCATTTGATGTTGCTATCTATTAGCAGGTTTTTGGATGCTTGGTTTACTTATGCATAACTCGGCCTGATCTTTAGTTTGCTATCTCTCAGATGAGCAGATTGATGCATTGCCTAGGTGTCAAGCATTGATAATTGGGTAAGTGCATCTTTTACTACTTGAGTGGTATCCAACTACTTTGATTGTTTTATCCCAAGGGGACATCATTACCACCAGATTTACATGCTTTTTCTTACTCAAACTAGGTTGGTTGCTATGAAACTTGTGTGTGCACTAGTGTTTTTTACTTCATGCTTGGTAGCTCATGCATATCTTGGTTGACCAAGAAATATCCTACTGTGGCCACTTCTAGTTGTGAGGTTGATTATAGGGCAACTTTTGCAACGACTATTGAGTGTGTGTAGCTCAAATGCCTTTTGGCTGATTTGGGTGTTGGTCAATCTTCTACCACCACCATCTTCACTTACAATCAGAGTGCGTTGGTACTTGCTAGGAACCTTGTTCCATGCTCGCACAAAGCACATTGAGGTGCATTATCATTATGTTAAGGAGAGGTTCTGTGTTGGAGAGATCAGTTTGGCATATGTGCCCACATAGGATAACATTGCAGACCTTTTCACAAAGGCTCTTCCTAGGGAGAAGTTTGAAGCTTTCTTCAAAGCTCTGGTCTTACTTCCTTTTGTGGATAGATCTCTGTCCACATAGCTTAACAGTATCTTATACATGAGTGTCAGCTCATTGTTCACTGCATCACTCTTGGGGGGATTTGTTGATATATTTTGGTAGTGATGTGTGTGAACACACTTAGGACTACTGAGCTACTTTTTTGTTAGAACATCAACCTTGCATTATTCTTGAGCTGGATGTGATCTTCATCAAATCCATCATTTGGATGGTATGGCACCATCTACCCATATATGTACCTTGAAGAATAACACTTATGTGAATATTATTTCTTTGTATTAGTTGGTTGATCACTTATGATCATTTCTTGTAAGGTTCAAGGTATTTACCTTTTTCAAAGGAAAGAGTAAAAGACCTAAAAGCCACGTGTTATAAGTGGTCTGTTGGAGTTAGACATCTGTGGAAGCACGCAAAGAGCACAAGGAAGAAGAAGAAGCTTGGAGCACAACACACAATACTAAATGTATTACTAGAGAATGTACAAAGATTAGTAGCCCATTAGGGCAATAGGCATATATACAAGCCGGGGGAAAAAAAACCTCCTAAAGAGGGAAAAACGTGCCCCATCGATCCTAGAGTGTTCACACACATCACTACCTAAATATATCAACAAATCCCCCCTGGGAGTGATGTGGTGAACAAGGAGCTGACACTCATGTATAAGGAAGTGCCAAGCTATGTGGAAATCACTCTACAAAAGGAAGTAAGCCGAAAGCTTTGCGGAAAGCTTCAAACTTCTCCATAGGCAGAGCCTTCGTGAACAGGTTTGCAATGTTCTCCTATGTGGGCACATATGCCAAGCTGATCTCCCCAGCAGACAACCTCTCCTTGACATAGTGATAATGCACCTCAATGTGCTTAGTGCGAGCATGGAACACAGGGTTCCTCGCAACTACCAATGCACTCCGACTGTCAGTGAAGATGGTGGTGGCAGAAGTCTGACCAACACCCAAATTAGCCATAAGGCATCTGAGCCACACACACTCAATAGTCGTTGTGAAAGCTGCCCTATACTTAGCCTCACAACTGGAAGTGGCCACAGTAGGTTGCTTCTTGCTCAACCAAGATATACATGAGCTACCAAGCATGAAGTAAAAGCCACTAGTGGACAACCGAGTGTCATAGCAAGCAACCCAATCAAAGTAAAAAAGACATGCAAATCTGGTGGTAGTGATCCCCCCTTGGGATAAAACAACCCAAGTAGTCGAGTACCACTCAAATAGAGAAAGATGCGCTTAACTGCCTGCCAATGCTTGACACCTAGGCAATGCATAAACGTGCTCATCTGTGGGAGAGCAAACTGAATATCTGGCCGAGTAATGCATAAGTAAATCAAGCATCCAACAGCCTGCTGATAGAGAATAGCATCAAATGCATCTTCAGCATCATGAAGTCTCAATCGTAAACCTGTCTCTATAGGAGTGGCAATAGGCTTACAATCTTCAAGGCCAAGATGCTGCAATAATGTATCAATATATTTCGTTTGACACAAAGCCATTCCACCATCAACTTGCATAAATTGAATGCTCAACTAGTGATGCAAATGCCCCAAATCAGACATCTCAAATGAGGCATGCAAATCAGCCTTAAAATCAACAATATGCTTCTCCATAGGACCAGTGAGCAGCATGTCATCAACATAGACAACAATGATCAGAAGCACGTCATTAGCACGCTTAACATATAAGGTGCTTTTAGTTGGACTGTTCTCAAAACCATGTGCAATCAGATAGGCATGTATCTTCTCATACCAAGCACGTGGTTCTTGCTTTAAACCATATAATGCCTTCTTTAGCCTACACACCTAGTTTTCATGCCCTTTCTGCACAAAGCCACGGGGCTGAAAAACATACACTTCTTCATGCAAGTTACCATTCAAAAATGTTGTTTTAATGTCCAACTGATGTACATTCCAACCATGATGAGCTGCAAGTGCATAGATGCTCCGAACAGTAGTCATACAACATGTAGGTGCAAAGGTCTCATCAAAATCAATGCCTCTTTCCTGTGCATAACCCTTTGCAACAAGCCTAGCCTTATACCTGTCAATTGTACCATCCGGTTTATGCTTCAGCTTGTATACCCACTTAGTGCCAATGGCCTTCTTGCCTGGAGGCAAGTCACATAAAGACCAAGTACCATTCTTCATTATAGCATCATATTCAGATTGCATAGCAACCATCCAATTTTCTGAATTTTGTGCTTCATCAAACGAAAGAGGTTCATTTGTTGGAAGTGAAGTAGGCCCTTAGGCTCATGTCACAGGTCCATGGTTCCATAGTTCCAATCATGTACAACATTAATTCCAGCAATCTTCCATATTGACAAAACATGAACATACCACAACTTAATCATACAGATGATGAGATAAAGATAGAGAAAAAATAGACAACATGTGTAAGGTGTTACGTAAGCCAGTGCTTACTCATAGTATCATATATACCAATGTTCAATGTACAATGTGGGAGTAAAATTCTCAACCATTCTATGTGATGAGAAATAGATGAATGAGTGAATGTACAATGTAACAACATATTCAGATGTATGGGCAGTAATCTGAATATGTATGAGATGTGTGACCTTATAGGTTATAGAAGAGTGAATATGAGTGACTGAAAGAGGAACGATCAGTATGAACGGAAATCCTCAAACTCATGTGAACACACCTTCTCAAACACCTCATAAAATATGCATAAAGCATATACGTACTGTTTCTCTTGTACCTATGCCGAATAGGACTCCTCCTGATATGAACGCCACAGCCTCCATAAACTTCAAGTAGTACCTATGTGCATAAAGAGAATATGTACCTGAATACTTAACATAAGATGTGAATCTTATGTTAATCTCCATCTAATGTCTTTGAAGTAGCCAGATATCTTCTTGTAGAAGACAATCTTCAACCTAATATCTTCCTGTAGAAGATAATCTTCAAAATCATGTAGATGGTCCCATCCAATGTCTTTGAAGTAGCTAGACATCTTCTTGTAGAAAATAATCTTCAACCTAATATCTTCCTGTGGAAGACAATCTTCAAATACATCTTGTAGATGGGCAATCCTCACCATCAAGCTGCTAATGACCAAGTCTTCTTGCCATGAACAAGAGATAACCTCCTCTCCATGAGGTAGAGTGTGAGCACACCCTTCATCTTCTCCAAGAAGAATCACCAAGAAGAACTCCATAGCTGCTCCTCAACATGCTTCAAGTTAGCACCATGGCTGCCCCATGTGGTAGAAGAAACACCACCTCTACTGAGGTCCAAGCTCTAGAAAGCTTGTGTTGATCCTAGGTGAAGGATAATTACAAGTGAGCTAAATAGTCTCTTATATAGTAGATTGTTGAGCCTTGAAGAGTACCTTGAATAAAGCAAAAGCCTACGATCGTATAAAGAAAGCATGATCGTAATAAAGCAAGATCGCGTCGCTCATCCGTTAGTGTTTTTTAGTTTCTCCATAAGCTTTTAATAAAGCAAAAGCTCAAAAATCATCCGCTACGCGATATGCTGCTGACGGGATATGAACCCGGACCACTGGGATGGGAGGATGACCACGTAGCCAAGTTGCCCCACGCTTTTGCTTGTACAAGGGGTTAAGTGAACAGCTAGACATGCTCTCACGTCGCCCGCGCTGCTGTCTTCTAGAGACTACTAAAAAGATAGCTACTAATGTTGTATCCTCTGAGCAAAATTTGTCCAATGGACATTGTTTCCAACAATGCCCCCTGCAATGTCATATTGGTACAATCTGAACTGAATCTGCAAATGTTATAATCTGCAAATTACCACAAGCTTCAAGCTTGTACTTCCGATACTTCAGAGAAAGTCGATTTCAGTTTTGAAGAAGACTTTTTCTGAAGTATCGGAAGTACAAGCTTGAAGCTTGTGGTAATTTGCAGATTATAACGTTTGCAGATTCAGTTCAGATTGTACCAATATGACATTGCAGGGGGGATTGTTGGAAACAATGTCCATTGGACAAATTTTGCTCAGAGGATACAACATTAGTAGCTATCTTTTTAGTAGTCTCTAGAAGACAGCAGCGCGGGCGACGTGAGAGCATGTCTAGCTGTTCATTTAACCCCTTGTACAAGCAAAAGCGTGGGGCAACTTGGCTACGTGGTCGTCCTCCCATCCCAGTGGTCCGGGTTCAAATCCCGTCAGCAGCATATCGCGCAGCGGATGATTTTTGAGCTTTTGCTTTATTAAAAGTTTATGGAGAAACTAAAAAGATAGCTACTAATGTTGTATGCTCTGATACCAATTGTTGGAAACAATGTCCATTGGACAAATTTTGCTCAGAGGATACAACATTAGTAGCTATCTTTTTAGTTTCTCCATAAGCTTTTAATAAAGCAAAAGCTCAAAAATCATCCGCTGCGCGATATGCTACTGACGAGATTTGAACCCGGACCACTGGGATGGGAGGACGACCACGTAGCCAAGTTGCCCCACGCTTTTGCTTGTACAAGGGGTTAAGTGAACGGCTAGACATGCTCTAACGTCGCTCGCGCTGCTGTCTTCTAGAGACTACTAAAAAGATAGCTACTAATGTTGTATCCTCTGAGCAAAATTTGTCCAATGGACATTGTTTCCAACAATCCCCCCTGCAATGTCATATTGGTACAATCTGAACTGAATCTGCAAATTACCACAAGCTTCAAGCTTGTACTTCCGATACTTCAGAAAAAGTCTTCTTCAAAACTGAAATCGACTTTCCTTCAAAAAACCTGAACTTGCTGAATATGAACCATAATACTTGAGAAAATATGCAAACTAGATATCCAATAGTGTACTCATCAAGCAATCACTGCTTGACAACAAATATAGCATGAACTGTCTCTGCACCTGCTATCTCCTGTCTTCAAAAACCTGAAAACTTACACTAGGATCCATATATTTGCATTTACCTTCCAAAAAGATTTCTCAACGTACTTCTGCTGCGTCATGTAAATACACTAAACAAAATCAGGAACTGAATCCTGGAACCTGTGACTGTCAACTCACAACTTAGTGTATTATGAACACTGCTGGTGCATCTCTGACTGTACTCAAGTCATGTCAACTCATCTCAATTGCAATCAACTGAAATTCATGACTGAATGTTTGATTTACTTTCTGAATGTCTCCAAGTGTCCATGCTTCTCAAAAAGTTGTAAAACTTTTCTTTAAACAAATCCTTCAAGGAATATGTAATTCCTACTTGAAACATAAGTGGACAAACTTCTCACCTTGAGAACTCCAAAAGCTGCAAGTTGATACTTCATAATTTTCATATTTTACCCGGGTGAAATGTGACAGTACCTGCTTGACTTTCTTTTGGCTAACTCCACTTCTCAATCAAGTGATAGGATCTAATGGAACACCTTTTTGAATACAAGCATGTATCCAAAAAACTCGGCAATCATAAAAAGTAGATTCTTCAAATGACCTGTACATCAGCAAATCTGAATTTTCTGAAGTTTCTGAAAATACTGAGTATGAGGTAACCTTTTCCAAACATAAAACCTCAACGCAAGTCTTCAACATCTGCTACAGAAAACTCTTTTACCTCAAGAGTTAGATAAAAAAGAAATATACTTCTCTACAACTTGTCATATACCAAGTAGCTCTGTATTGACACTCCAAGAATTCTTTGAGGGAACATATAAGCTGCCTGCTTAAAAGCTTCAACTAAAACATAACTCATACATATATGAGTTAAAACATATATCTGCTGCTTTTCTTTCTCTCAATGCAATTCTTTGTCAAATCTACTAAATCATGACCAAGTATAATGCAAAACAAGAAACTGCTTCTTCTTTAAACAAGATGTTCTCGTAGACTTGTCTTTGGATGTAGAGGATAAAATAGGAAAAGTATATGGAAAATATATGAGAAAAGGAAGCCTTACTTTTCTTTTGGAAATGATGGACTTTCTTCTTCTGCATCTTTCTTCCACCTGATGATGTCAACATTTTCAAACTTCTCTTCCATACCTTTTGTTCTCTTCATCTTGAAGTAGCAAACACTCTTGACTTCTTCGAATGAACTTTTCTCTTCCTCTAGTGCTAAGAGTAAGAGATAAAACAAACATGGTATATAAATGGAAGTGAATATAGAAACATGTTTTACCATCTCCTCATATCTCTGAATCAAAATTCTACTTCAAATGTCTGAAATGACTAAATTCACCAATCGTTGTCTGAATGATGAATTGCCCTTCTAGAGTTACCTTCTCTAGATACATTTGTACCTTGATATCCAACCAACTTACAACAGAAAATTGGCTGAAAAAACTCATCTCATCTCTGCACTTGTCTTCTTAGATGAACTTTCTTGCCATGAAAGAGATTTCTCAAAACTCTCTAGAAAAACCTCTAGATACCTGTTTTGATGTAGCCTTTAACTTTCAAAAGATGAAAGTGTATAAAAGCAATCTTTGAATTTCTTCAAATCTCTTCATAACTGCTCTTCTAAGATATGACCTGCAAATGATAATCTGATAGTAGAAATTGATACCTGTGATTTGATGTTGATCTGATTCCTTCATCTTCTCTAAACCATTGTTCTTCCTTGAATTTGAAGTAGTCTTCTCTTCATCAAGTCTGGGTCTTCAAACAATAC
This sequence comes from Ceratopteris richardii, assembly GCA_020310875.1. Classification (NCBI taxonomy): domain Eukaryota; kingdom Viridiplantae; phylum Streptophyta; class Polypodiopsida; order Polypodiales; family Pteridaceae; genus Ceratopteris; species Ceratopteris richardii. Next base: position 112,654,192 of record CM035419.1, on the reverse strand, counting down.
TTTTGTAAAGTATTTGCATACTCTTCAAAAATATTCGGCTGCTAACAGATCATCAACTTCATACTCCACACTGATGAATACACATGTAACTGAAATGTCTAAATCTCAAATCTGTACTCATCTAGATTAAGTGTGTATGTCAAATGTCATATATTAGAAGATGCTTTTAAATCATATGTTGTAAATCTGGAATTTTGGGAACCTGAGATATGAATGAGCCTTAATGCATTGATGCCAAAGATCTAAAGTTCTGAAACCAAAACCTTAGTGCTCTGATACCAAATGTTGGAAGTGAAGTAGGCCCTTAGGCTCATGTCACAGGTCCATGGTTCCATAGTTCCAATCATGTACAACATTAATTCCAGCAATCTTCCATATTGACAAAACATGAACATACCACAACTTAATCATACAGATGATGAGATAAAGATAGAGAAAAAATAGACAACATGTGTAAGGTGTTACGTAAGCCAGCGCTTACTCATAGTATCATATATACCAATGTTCAATGTACAATGTGGGAGTAAAATTCTCAACCATTCTATGTGATGAGAAATAGATGAATGAGTGAATGTACAATGTAACAACATATTCAGATGTATGGGCAGTAATCTGAATATGTATGAGATGTGTGACCTTATAGGTTATAGAAGAGTGAATATGAGTGACTGAAAGAGGAAGGATCAGTATGAACAGAAATCCTCAAACTCATGTGAACACACCTTCTCAAACACCTCATAAAATATGCATAAAGCATATACGTACTGTTTCTCTTGTACCTATGCCGAATAGGACTCCTCCTGATATGAACGCCACAGCCTCCATAAACTTCAAGTAGTACCTATGTGCATAAAGAGAATATGTACCTGAATACTTAACATAAGATGTGAATCTTATGTTAATCTCCATCTAATGTCTTTGAAGTAGCCATATATCTTCTTGTAGAAGACAATCTTCAACCTAATATCTTCCTGTAGAAGATAATCTTCAAAATCATGTAGATGGTCCCATCCAATGTCTTTGAAGTAGCTAGACATCTTCTTGTAGAAAATAATCTTCAACCTAATATCTTCCTGTGGAAGACAATCTTCAAATACATCTTGTAGATGGGCGATCCTCACCATCAAGCTGCTAATGACCAAGTCTTCTTGCCATGAACAAGAGATAACCTCCTCTCCATGAGGTAGAGTGTGAGCACACCCTTCATCTTCTCCAAGAAGAATCACCAAGAAGAACTCCATAGCTGCTCCTCAACATGCTTCAAGTTAGCACCATGGTTGCCCCATGTGGTAGAAGAAACACCACCTCTACTGAGGTCCAAGCTCTAGAAAGCTTGTGTTGATCCTAGGTGAAGGATAATTACAAGTGAGCTAAATAGTCTCTTATATAGTAGATTGTTGAGCCTTGAAGAGTACCTTGAATAAAGCAAAAGCCTACGATCGCATAAAGAAAGCATGATCGTAATAAAGCAAGATCGCGTCGCTCATCCGTTAGTGTTTTTTAGTTTCTCCATAAGCTTTTAATAAAGCAAAAGCTCAAAAATCATCCGCTGCGCGATATGCTGCTGACGGGATTTGAACCCGGACCACTGGGATGGGAGGACGACCACGTAGCCAAGTTGCCCCACGCTTTTGCTTGTAGGAGGGGTTAAGTGAACAGCTAGACATGCTCTCACGTCACCCGTGCTGCTGTCTTCTAGAGACTACTAAAAAGATAGCTACTAATGTTGTATCCTCTGAGCAAAATTTGTCCAATGGACATTGTTTCCAACATCATTCTCATCACAGAGACTAGATGCAGCCATAGCATAGCAATCTGATGCAAAAGAGGCACTATGAGAGCTTGAATGAGTATGATATGACAGAGGTGCATCTAATTTGTTGTCATACAAAGTCTGCACCAACCATTTTGGCATACTTTTTACTTGCTCAATATCAGCTCTCTCATCAACTAGTGCACCATGTAAATCTACATCAGAAATGGAATGATCTGCATCAGCACATGAAACCTGCAAAGGTCGAGAAGTTGCCTCATTGGGACCAGCACTAGACTGTCCACCTGTAAAAAGAGGTAGCAAAGTATCATACATGTCTTTGGAGCTAACAGATATCTCCTTAGTACATGAAAGCAATGGCTGAATAGCATCTTCCACAAAAACAACATCACGGCTAACCAAAATGTGTTTAGTCTATGGATGATATAGACGATAGGCTTTACTTTCAGAACTATACCCATCAAAAATACATTTTACTGCTTTATCATTCAATTTTCTATGATGTTGTTCATGCACTAATGCATATGCCAAACAACCAAAAACACGCAGATGAGGAGCAGATGACTTGCAATCATGCCAAGCCTCATATGGAGTGATAGACTGCAGCACTTTAGTGGGACACTTGTTCAATACATATGCTGCACACATGACAGCCTCAAGCCAGAAACTATGTCGTAAAGCCTGACTCTTGACCATACACCTCGCTATCTCCATGAGTGACCTGTTCTTTTGTTGAGGAACTCCATTCTGTTGAGGTGTATACGACACTATACACTGGTGTTTTATCTCATGTTCAGCTAGAAATGCATTAAAATCAGAAGACATATATTCCCCCCCCTCGATCAGAACGGAGGGTGCTCATTTTACATGATGATAGATTTTCAGCCAAAACCAAAAATTGTTTGAAGCACATGAACACTTCGAACTTTGCCTTCAATGGATATACCCATGCATGCCTGGAAAAATCATCGATGAAAGGCACGAAGTAAAGATAATTCCCAAAAGAAGGTGTCTGCATAGGACCACAAACATTACTATGTACAAGCTGCAATTTCTGAGTAGCCCGAACTGAACCATCTTTTGGAAAGGACGAATGCCACATTTTGCCCAAAATACAGCCTTCACGAACATGTTTTCCAGGTGCCTCAAGTTTTGGCAAAGAGGACACCATTTCAGATTTCTGTAGGTGTAGCAAACTAGCAAAATTTAGATGACCAAAGCGTGCATGCCAAAGCTTTGCATCTGACATAGCGTGAGAATCATTTAGTGCACATGCCAAATCATTTACAGATCTTTCATAGTCTATGAGCTTATACAGCCCACGACATAAAATGCTAGAAACAATAATCATATCGCCATTTGACAGATCATGAATTGTACACCTATTAGCAACAAATTTCACAACCAAGCCAATCTTGGCTAATGCAGAAACTGATAACAGATTCTTCTCGATCCCTAGCACAAATAAACCATCTGACAAAGTGAAAGAACTACCATCAGCAATAGTCAAAATGATATTACCAACTCCCATAACAGGATAAGAGGAGTTGTTGGTGCATGTAACAGTATTCCCTCTAGGGGCAAGCTTGAGTGAAGAGAAGAAACTGCACTGTGAGGTAATATGTTTGGTTGCCCCACTGGCAAAATACCAAACATCTGAGTCTACTGAAGACATGCACTGCTCATGAGAAGATGGGTCAAAACTGCAGATAGTAGTAAACACCCATTCTTCTTCTTGCACAAGATTAGCAGACTCTGTTTTTGGTGTAGAGGCCTCTACAACCACCATTCCAGCCTCTTTCTTCTTTGCCTCTTTAGCAGCCAGTTTTGGACAGTTCTTTATGATATGATCATTCATTTATAGTACTTACAAAACAATCTCTACTTTTCTAATTACTTCTCATTATTATCTTCCTTCTTCGAATGTGCAGAATTAGCAGATTTCTGCTTACTAGTTGAAGAGCTCCATTTTCCTTTGCCCTTCTGACTAGCCAGGAAAGCTTGATCTCCAACTCACATAATGGACCTGTTCTGCCTAGACTCATCTTCCTGCAACAGAACAAAGACTAACTCCTCAAATGATAAGGCATTTGGATTGCCTTTCATCATCAACTGAAGAGTAGAAGCAAAACTCTGATATGAATCAGGAAGACCATTCAGAACGGTCTGCACAAGTGAGCTATCTGGTATAACCTCATCAGCAGAAATCGACTGTTCCTTTAAGTCTTTGATCTTCATTAGGAAACTTTCCATAGAGTCACCTTCATTCATGTGCTCACTCTCCAACTGTTTTCGGAGGTAAGCAACACAAGCCTCATTCCTAGTTTGGTACAATGTGGTAAGTGTATCCCAAGCATCCTTAGCTGTTCTGCAAGAGCGAATGTGAGGAATAATGGCACGTTTGACAGACAAAGCTAGCAATGCATGTGTCTGGGCATCTCTGCCATCCCAGTGAATCTGCTCTACAGTAGGTGCAACAAAAACTGCAGTACGAATAGGAATATGCAGAATATCATCATCTTCGACACCTTCTGCATCAGCTTTAGTACCTGCAGTTGTAATAGTTGCAGGTGTGATAGGACATTTTTCGACACCCTACACAATGTTCCACATTCCTTTTGCAACCAACACATGTCACATCATATAAGCCCATAACGGGTAGTTGGTACCATCCAACTTATCCTACGGAATACATCACTGCTTTCAGCCATGGCCAGTGACTAAAATACCTTGATGTAGAAAAATGATTGTATCTCAAAAAGTTGAACAAAACTGCGAAGACAAATTCGGCTAGACCTGTAGCAGACTTTGAGACGCTTATACTGGCGAACAGAAACTGGTATATAGCTTTGGCACAAAAAGATGAAATAGCCTGCACAAGCGCTGCGATAGTGCATTTGGAGACCAGAACGAACTCAGATTCGTGTGATTGTAAGACTGCAACCGGAGGAGTGTCAACGGTGCCCTAGATGAAGCGACGACTTGCAACCAATTGTTGGAGTTAGACGTCTGCGGAAGCACGCGAACAACACAAGGAAGAAGAAGAAGCTTGGAGCACAACACACAATACTGAATGTATTACTAGAGAATGTACAAAGATTAGTAGCCCATTAGTGCAATAGGCATACATACAAGCCGGGGGAAAAACCTCCTAAAGAGGGAAAAAAGTACCCCGCCAGCCCTAATCACAAACATCACTACCTAAATATATCAACATGGTCGAGATTGATTCTCAATCAATCAATCAAGAAGTAGATATGACCAACTTTCTCTTTTCCTAGATTGTAGGAAAAGATTCCAATCAATCTAAACTACCAAACTTGCTAAATTTTGAATTCAAAATCATGAAGAAAAGGTGTCATCATATATTAAGAGTGTATATAAAGACTCCAAAACATTTGTACATTAAGTAGAGTGTTGATTTAAAGCAATACATATACTCTTTGATCATTTCTTGGTGCCACTTCAATTCTCTACTCCTTCTTCCTTAGACTTACTCAATTTGTAGAGATTGCTGCTCTCTCTCTCTACAGAGCTCCAAATCTAGTGTTTAAGAATTGAACTAAAATCTATAACTATCTATGTTATTTATACAAAATGTTATTTGATTCAATAATTTTGAAGAATTGGAGTTTTATAGTCTAGGGGTCATTGTCTACACATCCTTGAAAAATCGAGATGACATCCAATCAGTTTTAAGGTGATTTCTCCTTCATTGGTTGATATAAATTAGGGCTTTTATGCATTTTGGCAATTCAACTCTATGCATGAAACTCCCATAAGAGGAATTTTTCCAATTGTAACTATGCTGGCTTCTCTCAGTGTTTGAAGTCATAACTGCCATCCATTTCTAGAAGGTTTTGGTGAGCTAGTCGAGGTGCAAGTTATCTACTCTGCATCAATTTGTTCTTGTTGATGTTTCAAAGTACCTATTAGGTTTGATTGCACTAACCAAAAGCCTACAAGGTCTACTTTACATATCCAAAGAGCTAGGGCTGGTCCTATGCTGGTTTGTTGTACCAACTTCACCACTTGACAACTCAACTTTGCAAGCCTCTTCAAGCTTCTCCAACTTCTTTCAGTGGTATCAGAGAAACTTCAAGATGGAGATGGATTTCCATCAATGTTTGAGAAGCTTGATAGTCACAATTATGCTACTTGTCAAATCAAAACAAAGGCTTATTTGCAAGGAAGAAATCTATATGGGATTGTATCAGGTGATGAAGCAATGCCTATTGCAAGATCAAAAGAAGGACCTACTCAAGAAGAAACATATAAGCTCACATTTTGGTGTGCAAGGGATGCTCACGCAAGTTCATACATACTCAAATCTATCTCTGATTTTTTATTACCAAATATTAGAGGATGCAAGACATCTCAAGAGTCTTGGGATGCCCTAGAGACTTTTTTTTCTACTAGTACAAAGGCAAGGAAGAACCATCTTTGGAATGAGTTCAACCAGATGAAGAAGACTCCAAAAAAAACCATCACTGAGTTTGTTACAAAGGTCAAGGAGGTTGCTAATCAATTGGCATCCATTGGAGAGCTGACTGTAGAAGAGGCCATTGTGAGGCAAATTCTCAATGGGATTAGAGGTGACAAGCAATGGAAATCTTTGACCACAGCCTATGATCTCATCATGGATGTGCAAACTCTAGACTTCAACATCTTTCTTGGACAACTCTTCAATCAAGAGGCCAAAAATAGCATGAAGGAAGGTAACTCCTATCATGGTAATTCAACTATTGCCCTATATGCAGATAAGAAGGAGAAGAAGCTGAAAGGCAAGAAGAAGGAAGAAGATGAAGAGAAGAATTCCCAAGCCAACTTTCCAAGCAAGAGCAAGTGGAAAGGGAAGAAGAAAGTACCAAAGCATGACAAGAACAAAGGTCAAAAAATGTTCAACCTTATGCCATCTGTGATAAGACCAACCACACCACTCAAAATTTTTGGTTCAATGGGAATACCCAGAAAAGGAAGTGGAAGAGGTGGATATGGCATCAATAGAGGTAGAGGTGGAACAACTTCAACAATAACAATAGAGGCCATAACAGAAGGGACTACAACAATTATTATGAAGATCAACAACATGAACACTCATTGCTTTTGATGAATCTAAGCCACAAGGAAGGTAAAGAAGATGATCATTTATTCTACATAGATTTAGGATGTTCAAATCATGTTGCAAGCAACATAGCTCTCTTATTTGATTTTGAAAGTCCAAATCATAGACATGAAGTTCAAATAGGGGGTGACACAAAGAATAGTGTGGAGAATATTGGTAATGTCAAAGCTTCTAGTGGCATGATAAATATTATGAGCAAGGTACTCTATGTTCCCACTATTACAAAAAAACCTCCATCAATTAGGAAGCAAGGAGGATACATAGGTCCATGATTCAAGAAGTGATACAGATGATGACCAAGATGAAAAGGAGAAGGATTACAAGATATGGAAATCAAGAGGCAAAGCAAAGATGCAAGAGTGTGGAGAATGCTCCAAGCAAGCACCTAGAAGGTCAACAAGGGAGAAAAGACAACCAGAGAGGTATGGATATGATTCCACATTTGTTACAAAGCATTCAATCTACTTGGCAAATGAATCAATTTTAGAGGAATCCTCAACCTATGAAGAAGCAAAGGGAAACCCTAATTGGGAAAAGTCCATGGAAGAAGAAATAGATGGATTGAAGGAGATCGACACTTGGGATTTTGTTCAAATGTAATCCAATCAAAAGGTAATTGGTTGCAATTGGATATATAAAGTTAAAAGAAACTCACATGGATCACTTTGCAGGTACAAGGCAAGATTATTTGCCAAAGGATGCTCACAAACACATGGTATAGACCTCAAACATTCTCACCAGTTGCAAAGATGGCTACAATCAGAACATTGATAAATGTAGCTACTGCAAGAAATTGGAGACTCCTCCAACTTGATGTGAAAAATGCAATCCTGAATGGTTGGATAAGTGAAGAGGTATACATGTCACAACCACCAAGTTTTTAATCCCCTAATTGTACATCTTGTGTTTGTAGACTTAATAAAGCATTGTTTGAATTGAAACAAGCTCTTAAAGCTTGGAATCACATGTTGGTTACATACCTTCAAGATTAAGGGTTCAAAACTAGCAACTCAAATCCTTCTCTATTCATCAAAAGGGATCACAATGAGGTTATCTATCTATGTGTATATATATATCATATTATTGTGATAGGTAATGATCTGAATGGCATTCAAAGGATCAAGAGACACATGCAAGAGGAGTTCAAAATCAGTGACTTAGGTGAGCTCACATATTTCCTAGGTATGCAAGTGATTTATATAGATGAAGGGATGTATCTAACTCGGAGAAGATACATTCAAGACCTACATCACAAGTTTGGAATGGAGAACACAACGCTTGCAAGTACACCTTTGGAGTTGAACCATAAACTAAGTTTTTATGAAGGTGAGAAGATTGATGATCCTAAAGAGAAGCTTAGTTGGTATCTTCATATATGCTACACACATAAGACCAGACATATCATATAGTATGGGGGTGATTAGTCAATTCATGCACTCCCCTAGAAGCCCACAAATGGATGATGCAAGTAGAGTTCTCAAGTACCTCAAAGGGACACTTAATGAAGGTATCTATTAACTTTACTCTTCATATTTGGATATCAAAATCTCTTCAGATGCAAATTGGGCAGGAGCAAAGGATGATAGAAGAAGTACCTCTAGATACTTAGCATTTATAGGTTCAAAACTGGTGTCATGGAGTTCCAAGAAGCAACCAACAATTGATTTATCTTCAAGTAAAGCAAATTATAGAGCTCTAACTATTGCAACTCAAGAAGCAATATGGCTCAAGGAGTTGTACTCAAATTTGGGACTTGTAATTACCAAACCCCACTTACTTGGAGATAATGTAAGTTCCATGCATCTAGCTACAAATCCAATTTTTAATGCAAGGGCAAAGCACATAGAAGTCCATTACCACTTTGTAACAGAGAATCTTATGACAAAGGAAATTGACATTTCATTTGTTCCTACTCAGCAGCAAATAGTAGACATGATGACAAAGACACTTGATGGGATAAAGCTTTGTAGATTCAACGCTATGGTAGGTATTCAACCTATGAGAGAATGAAGACTCAAGCATACTTTAGCTTGAGGGGGATCTATTAGAACATAAATTTTGCATTATGCTTGAGGTGGATATGCTCTTCATCAAATCCATCATTTGGATGGTATGGTACCACCTACCCATATATAAACCTTGAAGAATAGCACTTATGTGCATACTATTTCTTTGTATTAATTGGTTGATCACTTATGATCATTTCTTGTAAAGTTCAAGGTATTTACCTTTGTAAAAGGAAAGCATAAAAGTCCTAAAATCCACAAGTTAGAAGTGGCTGAGATTGATTCTCAATCAATCAATCAAGAAGTAGATATGACTTCAACTTTCACTTTTCTTAGATTGTAGTAAAGGATTCCAATTAATCTAAACTACCAAACCTGCTTACTTTTGAATTCAAATTCATGAAGAAAATGTGTGTTCATGTTCTCAAGGGACTCAAAAACATTTATAAATTAAGTAGAGTGTTGATTTGAAGCAATACATATACTCTTTGATCATTGCTTGGTGCCACTTCAATTCTCTGGTCTTTCTTCCTCGCACTCAGTCAACTTGCAGAGATTTTTGCTCTCTCTATAGAGCTCAAAATCTAGTGTTTAAGCATTCATTGAAAAGGTTAACTGTATTCCTTATGTATACAAATTTTCATGTCATTTGGTTTAGTTATTTTAGAGAAATTGGAGTTTTACTGTCTCAGGGTTATTATCTGGACATCCTTGAAAAATTGAGATGACATCCAATCAGTGTTATTGTGATTGCTCCTTCATTGGTTGATATAAATTAGGGCTTTTACACATTTTAGAAATTCAACTCTATGTATGACACTTCCTTAAGAGGAATGTCTCCAATTGTGACTATCAAATCTTTTTTAAATATTCTGTGTAAGCTCATTTAAAATGTATCTTATGCAAATTTTGAAGAGAGAGAAACTCGTGTGATAATCATGAAAAGTTTGTGTGATACCTTATGCCTAGAAGTTTGTGCTCATCGTGTGTTCATCAAAATTCAAATTTTCCTCTTGTTCACGAACCTATATAATGTGTGCTTATGATGTTTTGCACTTTTTTACTCTACTTTCCATAGCATGCTTGTTTCTCTCTTTCACATCATTTTAGACACTTTTGCATCACTCTTCATAGTAGATCATGGAGAACCTCAACCCAAACACTCTCACTGAGCTTTCGACCAGCCAAAATCAGTGTGATAAGTTCCATATCAACATTGCAGTTAGTCATGAGTATGCAACGACAAGAAAGGTATTCTGAAGGGCTCTTCAACATTCTAAAGTGGATGGATTGCAGAAAGAAGGCAAAAAACATATCGACATATGGGCAGATGGATCTATTTTTTCAATTGATCCACAAACTCAAAGGTATCCCCCTTTTCATAATCTTCATTATCTAATTAGATTTATAGGGAGATGCTGAGGATGGTTTACGAGGCTATTGTTCAAGGCTCTCAGAGATTTAGGTGCATAAGGAAAGGAGGAGGAGTAACAAAAAGTAATGCCTTCAAAGAGCTTTTTGATTGGTTCTTTAGAAGACAATTACAAAGGAGCTCATGCCAAATATTTCCGTCAAAAGAATAGGACTATCACTAGAAAAAAACATCATGGATCAATATCACAAAATGAAAAGAATTACATTCCAAAGGAAGCCTTAATATTTGCAATGTCTTTTATTTCTTTGAGAAATAAAGATTTCTATGTATGTACATTTCATGATGTAATAAGCTTTGAAAAGAAATATTTCTATGTATGTACATCTTTTTTGAGTCTTCTAAATGAGCTTGAATTTGGAAAATCTACCTTCAAAGAGCTTTTTGATTGATTCTTGAGAAGACACTCTCATGCAAAATATTATCATCAGATAAATAGGACTTTCACCAGAGAAAAACAAATCATGGATCAATAAGGATTGATATTAGGACACGGATCAATTACACAAAAAAAGATTACATTATTCATATTTTCAATGTCTTGTCTACCTTTGGGAAATAAATATGTGCATCTATGTATATTTCATGAGTAGTAAGATTTGAAAAGAAATATATTTAATCCTCCTTGAGTCTTTTGAATGAGCTTGCTCTAGCAAATCTCCTCTGTATCTGAGGTACTCTTTTCTCCTATAGCTAGCAATACTTTTAACATCTGACACCCCTACAACCATTGCATAGCATTAAGTAACAAAGAAAGTAGCCTGCCCTTGAAGCATTGAATCCTGGGGCATATCCAAAAATTCTAAATGCAGATGTTCTTTCAAGTAGCAAAACTTTGTATGCATTAAAGGGTATTGAAGTAAAACCCATGTACCTTGAAAGAGTCCTCAAGGAGCATAGTGCAAAATCTGGCTCTTCACTATAGTTCTTATGAATAACACAAAATAATTCTGGATTCAATTTTGGAAGATAGTGGATCACTGAATGAATATCCACCTTTGTCTTTCTTTTCTCCTCTATGGTTTTCCTTGTTCCCTTCCCCCTACCAAGGCAGTTGTCTTCATCCAATATAGATAACTGTGGAAAAAATCAAAAATCTAGGTCAAAAGAAGTCCAAGGAAATATTTAAAGTCATAGAAATGATTGGAAACACAAGCAGAAACAAAGCATGAGACACGGCCGATTCAAGCGATTATGGTCATCAGAGAATATCGGATGGGCCTAATCGCTTGCATTGGTCATGTTTGATTTCTCACCCTAAACTTTATAGAAACATATAATTAATGTTGAAAATAGTATTTATAAACACAGTAAGATGTTAATTATCAATGTTGCATGCAAGTCTTAAATCTAGGTCAGAAGAAGTCCAAGGAAACTTTTAAAGTCATAGAAATAATTGGAAACACAAGCAGAAACAAAGCATGAGACATGATCGATTCAAGCGATTATGGTCATCAGAGAATATCGGATGGGCCTAATCGCTTGCATTGGTCATGTTTGATTTCTCACCCTAAACTTTATAGAAACATATAATTAATGTTGAAAATAGTATTTATAAACACAGTAAGATGTTAATTATCAATGCTGCATGCAAGTCTTAGACATGACTGATTCAAGTGATTAGGCCCATTGAAAAATATTCGATGGGCCTAAATGCTTGTATCATTTGCATATCATTTCCTCACCCTTAACTTCATGGAAATAGATTATAAATAATTATAAGAGTACTAGCACACATACTAAGATGTTAAATATGAATGTTGCATGCAAAACTTAGACACGACTGATTCAAGCGATTAGGCCCATCGAAAAATATCTGATGGGCCTAATCGCTTGAATCGGTCGCATATCATTTCTCCCCCTAATTAATGTTGATAGACTAGTAATACACAAAAAAGATGTAAGTTATGAATATTGCATGAAAGTCATAGACACGACCGATTCAAGTGATAAGACTCGTCGGATATTCTCCGATGACCCTAATCGCTTGAGTCGGTTGCCTCTAACACATCACAGGAAACTTTGTTTTACATACTTTGACCTCATCTTCCTTCTCAATGAGATCTTTTGAGTCAATAGATATGGTTCCTTTGTCCTCAGGAACGTCCAAAATGAATAGCCACGCCCAAATGAATATATACTAAGATCCTTCTGATGTTGATCAAAGTCTTCATCAGCAAGTGTTGGCTTCTCTCAAATAGCTCTTTCAAAGCAACTTGAAAGAGCTTATAATGAATCTTTGAATTCTTCATTTGACAATGCTAAATCCAGACACAGAAATTCTTATTTTCTTTCTCCCTTCTCATTGATAAATCTCCTTGCAACTTCCTCTGACTCAGCTATAGCAGCAAGGCAGTAGTCTTCCCTTAGGTTGAAGAGTTCCTGAATGTAATAGAGTGGAATAAATTCCTTTCCGGAGATGAAATAAAATGGTAGATTTGGGAGAAGAGGGGACTTCTCAGAAACTTTCACATCTTCAATTGGCTCCCTTATAGCAGTCTCTGCTTTAAAAGTAGCCACATCAAAATTCTTGACCTACTCTTCTTCTACTTGGAGATTGATCTCTTCAACAATCTCCATGACACCTTTCATACGTTTTGAGCTTCCCTCAAGTGTCAGCTCAAGGAATGGCTCTTTCTCTTCAACATGAACACATTCTTCCTCCTTGTCATTTGACATGTGATCAAGCCGTATTAAGAAGGCAATGTTCAAGGGGATCAAAGAGCAGTCCCTTTCATGCTCTCTGCATAAATCTAGCTTTCCTGGAAAAGGGGATATCCTTTTGCACTTTCTAGTCATTTTGCCCTATCCAATACATTCTTTCCAAAGATGTGTGGATAGATGTAGGCTTTTCCAGAGATAGTAATGTCCTTTCCATTGACCACATCCAGGAAGCGCTCCCACTCATCCCTTAGAAAGCTTTTTGTTTTCTCCAAAAGTACTTCAAAATCTATCTTGGGATTAAATATCCTCATTGCACCTAGAAAATAATCTACTATTAAACCCCCTTGAACCATGAAATCCAGTATTTTCTCAGATGGAGAAACACTTAAGATCACATTCTTTTCCTCCACCTCAGCTCTAGTTAATCTAGTGTGTCCTAGTGGAGAACACGACCAATGCAAGCAAAATAGCTAGTCAAAGGCCGGTCAAATGCATGTAATCGCTTGTATCGGTCATATCAGGTATGAAGCACAACTATGCAGGGTGATGAAGAGAGAAATTCTATGAAGGTTGAAAATGTGAAATGGTGAAGGGAACTGGTATTTATAGTCGAGGAGGATCGGGTAATGATCACATGAGGTGGACCAATCAGTGAGCACCACATGGCAAACCGATGTTGGGAATCACAATGGCTAGATGACATGGCACACTCAAATGATGTCATGTGGCATTGTTATGTTGGGATTCATAATGGCTATATGACATGGACCAATCACAGGGTGCCACATGTCACGAATGATCAACTCAGTCCAAAGACCTATTTAAGCTCCTCTGTTCACTTTTTTTCATTTTTTTGTGAACTCCTTGCTAGCGCTCACTTCCCATTTCCTTCAAGTTTTTTACCTGCTTTTCAAAAATTTCCATAGACAACACATTTTGTGTGAGGTATAATGGATCAGAGAAGCTTGTACATGATCCAAGAAATTAGGGGCATCGAGAAGTTCCGGATGCCCCTAATCGCATGGATCGGTCATCATGATCAATCATTTTACAAGACGACTGATACAAGTGATTAGGGACATCCGGGGTTTTTGAATGAACCTAATCGCTAGGATCGGTCGTGTTTCTTGAATGTCATAGAGTGCTTTGTGAAATCTTTTTTACATTACTTTTTTTGCTTTTTAAATTTCTTCCAAGCTTTTAAACTCTTTTTTAATGCAGGTTATGGCTAGGACAAAGAATGCAGAAAGGAATTTGCACCCTCAGAATCTAGAGAAAAATGGCCAGAATCAAGATGACAAGGGACCTTCTTCCCAGACAAGTAATCAAGGCCTTAATGCATCAAAGAAGACTTCAAAAAAAAGGTTCCATTACCATGTTAAGTCTTTGAGGGAGATAAGAAAGGCTCAAAAGTTTGTGGGACTACTGATCCCCAGACTTCCTTTCATGAGAGTTGTCAAGCAAATTTCAGCCAATCTCTGTTCCATGATGAAGACCACGTCCTTCATAAACGTGAAGTGGCAAACTCAAGCTCTTCTATGCTTGCAAAAAGTTGCAGAAGACTTTGCAATCGACTTCATGAATGATGCTTACTTGTGTGCAGCTCATTATCACAGGGTGACATTGATGGCAAAAGATTATGTGATTGTATCAAGGCTCAGATATAAGTTTGATAAATCTATTGTGCCTATTGATAACCATGATCAAAAGTTCTTTGATATTCTCAATATATCTCCAGCACGAGCACCTAAGTCATCAGTTGTAATTGAAGAGGTCCACCCTCAGGTCCCTCATGATCATGCAACAAGAAATGCAGAAAATTGTGAGGAGAGGAAAAAGCAGGGTTTGTTGTCAGAGGAAAATGTTATCCTGAACCAGATTCAGAAGTTGTAAAAGGCAAATAAAGAACTTTTTAAAAGAGGAGATGGGCAGGTGATAGTAAATGTTGCAATGCCATGGCAGGAGGAATACATGCTTGATATAAGATCAAAAGACAACAAAATGCTGAGAGAGTTCAATGTTAAAATATCTGTTAGTGTAGTCAATATTGCACTCAGGTATCATCTACAGGTTTTCCTTAATTTGGTATTTCTTATACTGAATTTATATTTCTTGAATTCTAGGGTCCTTCTGTAACAATGTGAGGAAGCAGTTTCAAGAAAAGTTTTCATCATAGATCCTGTTGTGACTCAATGCTTTTTGCACACGCATGGAGATGTGAAATTCTTTCTAAAGAATTTTACAGAAGAGGTAGAATATATTATCTACCCCTATATTGAAAACTAAGTATTCATCTTCATTTTGAAATAAGTAACATTTTTTTCAATAGAGAAGTTACTTTTACATGCCATTGACAGGGGCCACTAGATTCTTATTATCATTGACTTCAATGAATATCAAGCACTTTTCATGAATTCTCTCCAATCACAACATGGAAACTGCAAAGTGTAAGCCTTGCCATACATTTTGTTGTGTTCTATTTTAAAGCCTTGCCATCCATTTTGATTTTAAGTTTACCTTGGAGTGCTACTAAGCTTCTCAAAAATGCATATTGATAAGAACTTTCCACGAATTCCTAAATTGAATGAAGAAAGAGGGTTTGGATACATTCAAATACATGTGCCATTATAGAAAGATAGCACCTCATGTGGCTGGAGAGTGATTACAAATGCAGTAAGGTTCTTGGATAGAAGGATGTACAGCCTTGTTAAAATTGTCAGACTATCCAGATGCATGGGTCATCTTGATCAGGGAGAGAGCAATACATGCCATTATGAAACATGCAGTCTGCCCTTATGATCCAGACTCACCTCCACCACCACCAGATAAAAAGAAGTCTGAATAAAAGAAGAAAGGGTTTCCTGTTCACTTTCCATTGAAGCATGGGCCAAAGAATAAGAGTAGAGGTGAGGGGTCTAAAAAAGGCCACAAGCAGCACAGAGGTGAGGGCTCCAAAAAGGATAGAAAAGAAGGGTGAAACAATATATTTTTTTAATGTAAGATTGTAATCTAATGTGTAGCCAACATATGTTGGAAGATTTATTTATGTACAAATGTAATTATGCTAGTCTTCATTTGGAAGATGGTCATTGTAACTATATTTATACACCTTGAGTAATATATTGTTGAATTGATCCTCTTGAGAACGAAGCAAAAGTGACTTCATTGCATGGTTCAAGCAAAATTTGTGTATGTGAAGAGGAACATGCAAAATTTGGTAGACAACCAATTCAAGCGATTAGGGCAATCGGACATGTTGGATTGTCCTAATCGCTTGAATTGGTCATGTCATCAAAATGTCTGTATTTTGTGTGTTTTTTGCTTTATTCTTGTTGAAAAGTTAAATGTGAAGAGGATAGAGAAGTTTTTATGACACGATCGATACAAGCAATACGGGAAATTAGAGAATTTGGGATAGCCCGTATCGCTTGTATCGGTCGTGTCATCCAATATTTTCCATTTTGACATAGCATCGTCTTAAGGAAACTATGCATAAGATGAGTTGAGATGGAAAGTGGTATTGCTCATCGGTTAAAGCTTAATGCAAAATTCATGTTTTGAAGCATGTTTCGGTAGTTTGTAATATACGATCGATTCAAGCGATTAGGACGATCCGACAAGCTCAGATTGCCCTAGTCCCTTGAATCATTCATCTTCTCTAATCTCGTCTACACTGTAATATGACTAAACTTCATGCTCTACATATTTTGAATATCACTTGAATTGGAATTTGCAACAGGTTCTCCACCCATTTTAATATTCCTCGTTATGTGCACCATGGAGACTTTCTCATGCATACCTTGAGATCAAACAAGCATGGATAATTTCTAATGTGCACCTTGGATAGACTCAAATACCTTAATTGAAACTAGTTATTGAAAAGTAAAAGTATTGTTCATCTAGAATTTACTTATATGCAAGTTCCTGTAAATCATTGCACAATTGAAACCTCATCAAAATGTTGAAATTAAACAAAAAGAAATGCCAATATGAATATAGTCCATAAAAGGCATAATTGAAGTGATGTAATCAGTCACATTCTAAGTTACCATCCTGCAGAGAAAAATCAATGGAAGTATGAAAAAAAGGTTCTAAAAAGGGGAGATATATTAAGTAAGAATGTCTTGGTTTATATTCTTGGGTCACCTAGAATTTACTCATGCAAGTTCCTGTATATTCATTGCACAATAGAAACCTCATCAGAATGTTGAAATTAAACAAAAAAATGCCAATATGAATATAGTCCATGTAAAGACATAATTGAAGTGATGTAATCAGTCACATTCTTAGTCACCATTGTGCAAAGAAAAATCAATGGAAGTATGAAAAAAAACTTCTAAAAGAGGGAGATATATTATGTAAGAATGTCTTGGTTTCTATTCAATCAACTTTTTTTAGACTTGTTACAATCTTAAGGGTTGGAACTTGATCACCCTAAGTGGTAGGCAAGTTATGCAAGATAATGTTTTCTCTAATCTAATGTCAACTATTGCATCATCAATTGAGAATCTAAACTCTGATGATACCTCATCAAGGTATTCTAGGAGCTCCCTTACATTTCTGAGTTTCCAATTTACAATCACAATTGTTTTCCTAGATTGAAAATCTGGATGAATCAGTACTTCTAACTCAAATTTTGGACAGCTCTCCTCTGAGTCCAAGGCTATCCAGAGTCCAAGCTTTTTTTTCCACCTTCTATAGTCATATCCTAAAACCAGAGATTGTTGAGATATCTAATATGAGATTGAAAGAGAATTTGGACTAACTTGACATAAAATGATGTCACCTAGCTTTTGAACTTCTTTGCTATCCCATTCCCTACCTAAAACATCATCAATCTCTGAAATAGAGACTCTCCTATTCAACCACACTGTTTTTGTTTTCTATAATAACATGTTTTAAAGCATCTACAAAAACATGAATAGGCGAAAACCATTGAATCTTTATCCTTCTCAGAATTCGGCTTGCTAGAATTGCCCTTTGGATGTCAAATTTCATTTTTCATAGAAAACTTGAAACAGTTGAATGATCTGGAGCATCCCAATCTAATGAAGAGATGCAAGGAGTAGGCACATGTACAAGATTTCCATAAGATCTCCTCCCTCATGGCACCCGATAATCTGCAAAATGGACAAATAACTCTATGCTATTGAAAAATTGAACAGATTTGTCTGCATACATAAGTTCTGCATATTCCTTATGAAGAACTACATTCAATAGGTTGCCACTCCACAATATTGGAAGGAAAAATATATGCAATACAGAAACATATATGTTGTTATACAAAAACAACTAAAATGATAGAAAAGCATTGTAAAACTTCACTTAATACTACGAAGGGAATTGCAGATGATTTTCTAGAACAAGATCCTTAGCATTGTACACATGTTGTACTCTTGCAAACCAATCACATCTCTTCAATTTGAAATTGAGAATACGTCCCCTCCAATGGTTTCTTGTTTCGTCTCTTTTCGCACGCTTGACTTTATGGGCACCTCTACAGCTAGGAAGCATCGTTACCCATTCATTTACCTTCACAGAAAGAGGTTTCCACAAAGAATCCTCTCTTCTATTGTAAACCTCACATGAGGTTACATGATTGGAAGGATGACGAGAAGAAGAATCCATTTGAATTGAGAAGAAGAAGAATGCTCAAAGCGAGAAACCGACATTCACAAATTTTTCCAATATTTATAGATAAAAAGGCTTTGTACACATGGAAACTTTTGATTTGATGTAAACCCCGTCGCCGAATGACCAGGGAATTTTGTGAACCCAAAAATATTTCATATCTTCAAAAATCAATTCCTTCTTGGAAATTTAAAAACCTGCATTGTGTGGTGTGCAAAAATATCTTTTTTTGCATCAAACAGAAAAATTGTACACTGAATACAAGAATCTCCATCACTTTAGCGGCGCTTTTAGAGCATATTGTCTTAAAAAAAGAATTTCTTCATACAATTAAAGGAGACAACAATTTTATATTCTTGTACATGTGGAAAAACTATATTTGTCAATTTCCTTAATCCGTCATTAGCAAACAGCCCATTTTCGGTCGTTTTTCGCCCTAATGAAGTAAATTTTACAAACTATCAAACCATTCTCCATGGCTAGTCATGTGATTTGAAGCACTTGAATCAACATACCAGATACTACCATTCGATTTTAAAACATCAACAGATATTGTATTCATCATGTGATGTTGGACCATGAACAACTTCTCTAAATCATCTTCACTTGTGGGTGCATAATTGTTTTGTTTCTTTCAGCTGTTTTGATTCTTCAACCTGCAATCATTTTCAATGTGACCAAGTTTACAACAATCCCAACATCCCGTACTATCATTACTTGAATCATTTCTTCAAAAATTTCTATGGCCTCTTTGGCCCCCTACCTCGAAAGTGTCCTCTACCTCTTGCATTAGTTTGTTGTTGACCTTGGTCCTAGTTATTGTTTCCTCTTCCATTTCGAAAGCCTCTACCTCGGCCTCTTCCTCTGCCAAAGTAGAATACTTGCTCAAATCCAACTTTTCCTTGGGGTTTTGAATCTTCACCAAGGTTTTTTCTTCAATCATTTCCATGGATACAAGATCAAAGAAATTTGGAATATTCTCCATGGTCTTAATAGAAGTTGTGAATTGCTAAAATGAAGCTCCTAAACCACGAAGGCACACTTTAACCTTATCATCATAATCTACATTGATGCCTATAGATGCAAGGAACTCACATATGCTTTTGTTTTTTAAGGTGTAGTCACTTACGAACATGTTGTTTTTCTCAAGTGTGTGCACCTCATTCTTGAGTTGCAATTTTCGTACCTTTGTATTGAACTCATGCAATGTGGCCAAATTGTTTCAAACCTCTTTTGGAGTTTTGGCATCTTATATGCCCAATCATGTTATCTTGTATGCTAATAGATAGCTAGTACATTACCTTCCATGCTCCTCGATTCCACTCTTCATATGCTCTTAACTAGTCTACAATCCGATTCCTCTTTGGTAATTGTGTAGGGTTTTCATCCTCTTCTTTGATGTACTTCCAATAGCCTTTTCCCATCAGGAAATGTATCATTCTCAATCTCCAAGCATGAAAGTTGTTATTGTCAAACTTATCACTCATAAATTGACCATTCCATCAGCATTTTCCATTTCTGTAGCAGTTCACAATACGACAAAAAGGCTAGAAGTAGTACCTCTGCTTGAACACTGTCACACTGTGACTTGACAGCTCAATCAGAGGAAAACATATCTGTGTATCAACAAGACACAAAATCGCTTGAAATTCTGGATCTAGAATATATGAGAGATGCTAGACACAATGCAAGTTACAATTTTGCAAACTGACATGTCTTTTTTGGGCAGCACTTGCAGGCTCAAAATGAATGTCAAGATGACTTGGAAATTGGGATGAGTAGACCGAGTTTTGATTATGTCTACCTTCACACCAATTTCGTAGTAATCTGAGATCATTTGTAAAGGCCATGTTCTCCATGCCTTCTCATGTACCCTTCATTGTCGTCCTTCTCCACGGGCTCTCTATAGCCACACTGGCTCTGATACCATGTCAAGAGAAAGGAGATAACAAAGAGAGCTCTCACACACACATACAAAGAGAGGAGCACACACAAATTGAAGCAAGGAAGAATGATCTTCTTCTTCTCCTATTACATAAAGAGAATATACAAGAATGACCTAATACAATCAATACAATATATAAAACATAGTACATAAGCAAAACCCTAATGTATGTGAATGAATGAGTTGGTGAGAAAACAAATGAGTCATCACTCTCAATAGATAAATCTAGTACAGTTCACTAAAAGTGGCATTGACATGTATCTGTGTAAGCACTACATGTCAGAAATGAAAAGTGGTACATATTATCCTCGATCATCACATGTTGAGCTTGATATCTCAACAAAACATACCCAATCTTCTAACTATCAAGTGATGCCTTGGCCTAAAGAAATTTATTGCTGAAGTGTGAATTAGGATTTTTTATCCCCCTTATCCAGCTCTCTTTGTCTTTGTAGCTCTACGAAGAAAAAATACACATGTATATTTTCCTCATATCTTAGTTCTTATTCAAAAAGTAACACACACCATAGTACATTGGGAGGGACACATGTATGACAAGTAACATAGTGAGAACCTAATAAAGAGAGCAAAGAGGTTTCCTTAGATATAGTTATAGATTTCCTTAAGCCATCCACCACTCATCAATTATGCACACGGACAATGGAGCAAGATTTTAACACTAGAGGTATACATATTGATAGGAGCTCACATTATCAACAAAGTAAACATTTGGCTATTTGGATGATTCTAAGAGATCACGCAAGATTCCTAATCAAGATACTCTTCACTAAGAGGATTGAGTGGATTTCTCAATGCACTGAACATTGTGAGATATAATAATCCTTACAACTTTGTATAGCCAACTCTACGTCCTTGTATCATTTCACTTATTGATGTTGTACACATATATCCAAGACATATCCACTCTTCATAGAATTTCTAGTGAATTACTCATACTGTTAGGCTACCACATGCACTTTCATTTAACAATGTTAACATTTATTCTTCTTCTTTTGTTTCATAAAGACATTATCTTATATAAGAAGTATCTAGAAAGGCTCAAGCCTTGGTTGCTTCGAGAATGGATTCATTTGGAAAGTAATGCTAAGTATCTAATAATGGTAAGGTGCAACTAAGTGTAAAAGGAGCTTTCTTGATACGGATCTAGATTAGCAATAAACATGTTTCTCTCAATTTTTCCTCACACCTTAAGGTAGCATCACCATCGAGCCCTCCCACAAGTACTTTTGTAAATTGGTTAGTCAAACAAATGTGTCTAATCAATCAGAAGTGGCCAATGGTCGTATTATTCCCTAGATCTTGACTTCCATCCAAAATTGTGTTAAGTTGAAGTCTAGCTTCAAGCTCTACAAGAGGAACATGACATAAGCATCTTATTAGAGGGAAACACAAGCCAAAAAGTTAGCCATCTTATTCCTTCAAAGAGAGAGGAGTTCATTTTCTCAAACTAGAATTTGAGTTGTAGCAGTTGCACCAATTTATTTTGAACTTGGTCTAGGTTAACCTATACAAAATGCTAATTTGAATATTAGTCAAAATGGGCCTAAGATGACTATTAGAAAGTTTTGGTTAGATTTCTTACACCCATGCACAAATTTTGACTAGACAATGGGATCTAGCATTAGGTATTGATAGTTGGTGGTAGGAATATAACTAAAAAGTTTGATAATTGTCTTTATGAGAAATAGAGTTCAACTTAACATTAGTTGAGACTAACATACTAAGCTGAACAGGCATTGAGGCCTCACAACTAAGAGAATAAGCAACCAAATCGAAAAAAAATGTAATACATTCAAATAGAAAACTAAAAAGGAATAGAAATTGGTAGAGTTTTTAGACAAGTGTCAAGAGACTCTCCACATTACACAGTCTACTTCTAATTCATGCATGTCTCAAACCCAAAGACTCCTTGCATTCAGATGTAGAAATATGAATCAATAGCTTGGGACTTCTTCAAACATGAATGAGGATATATGAGCTGCATAAAGTGATAGGAAAGCTTTAGAGAGAAACCAAAACTTATCCACGTACATAAGGTTTAGTGGAATCCTTGCAAAGAGCTACATCAATTCTTCATAGGGTTCATGAGAGGTTTGTGTATAGCCAAAAATGGACGAGGCTAGTCTTGGAAAAGTATCTCGTGAATCAGACGAGCATAGTATGAAGAAGAAGTCATTCCAATAATTGGTCTTTTTACAAAATTGGTCTTTTTAGCATTCATCCACTTACAAATTGGTCTTTTTATGAAATTCGTCTTGGAAGACGAATTGGCAAGTTGGTCTTTTTATTGCTAGTGGAACCTATCTCTCAATTTGTCCTTTAGATCTTATTGGGAGAGTGAAGCAGAAACAAAAGAGATATAGCGTGGGTGGCAAAATATTGGACTTGGCAGGTGGCTAAAAGAACTTGGAGAAGCTTGTAGAAGGTAGAAAAATGCGTTTCAAAGCGACGAAGTTTGGTCTAGCCAACCGGCACAAGACCAGCCCTTGAGCTTATGGAGACTCAAATAGACCTTATAAGCATGTGATAAGTGCAAAGAAACACACTATGTACTTTGGAGCATCAAGAAGAATGAGTCGATACAAAACAGATAGATTCGCGGGTTGACTAGCTCAAAAAACTTATTATCTATGGAAGAGACAATGCACTTCAAATGCCCATAGCAACCAGCATGATTACAATTAGAAAAAATCATTTCATGGGAGTGCTACACATAGGGTGAGTGTATAGAATGCACAAAAGTATAATGAATAAGCAAAATATGCTATAGGAATGAATGAGACATTCACAGGTGATACTTCGTATTTTTCAGGAATACACAAAAATTGACCCTGAGACAGAAAAACTCAGATTTCTCCCAATCTACTG
This sequence comes from Ceratopteris richardii, assembly GCA_020310875.1. NCBI lineage: Eukaryota > Viridiplantae > Streptophyta > Polypodiopsida > Polypodiales > Pteridaceae > Ceratopteris > Ceratopteris richardii. Next base: position 112,630,726 of record CM035419.1, on the reverse strand, counting down.
AACCAAACTCTATGAAAATTTATAGGCATAAACTAGATACTAATAATTTTCCAATGAGCCATCTTGCACTCAATTTCAAGCTCTGGAGAGAGAGCAGCATCCTCTTCAAGATTATTGTTGGTGAAGAAGATGATGCAGAGAATTGAAGGAGCAAGACAATGATGGTCACAAGTGTATGTATATTGCTTCCATGTATTGTACAAGTGATTTCAAGTCTTTATATAGACTCGAGGAGTGTTCCATGACTTCTACAAGTGAAGTTTGAATTCAAATGAAGGTGGGAATGGTTGTTGGAGGGAATCAATTCACTTTCCTACAATCTAGGAAAAGTGAAGATCTAGTTTGATCTACTTTTAGGTGATTTGATTGCTTGATTGATAGCAACTTCAACCACCACAAATTCGTGGGATTTGGGCTTTACCTTTCTACCTTTACATGTGTAAAGCTCAAGGCTTTTACAACGGTAAATGAACCATCAAAAATCTCTCAAAAAATACAATAAATGAGCATAAGAAAAAGAAATCTCCAACGGATATTCTTTCGACGCGATAGCCTTTGATGTAGATCAAATCCACCTCAAGCATAGTGTAAGCTTGATGTTCCAACAGTGGCAAAGTACCAGACTTGGCAGGTGGCAAAGTACTGGACTTGGCAAGTGGCAGAGCACTGGACTTGGCAGGTTGTAGAGTACCTGACTTGCCAAAGTACCAGAAAGGTGCCATAAAAGTGACAAGGAAGGAGTGGTGGAGTAACTGCTCATGATAGCAGCCTATATAAAGAACGCTTTTGGACGCATTCGATATGGAAGTACACTGGATACGGAAGGTACGAGACAAAGAAGAAAATATACAAGACATAGGTACATAGAAGTTACAAGGTTTATCAAAAGATTCACAAGTACCAGTCAAGAGACAAGTGAAGGTACTGGAGAAGGGCATCTAACCTCTGTGGGGTATCTCAATAGACAAGAGGCTCTAGCCTTGTCGCCGAGGACAAGCAGAGTAAGTCAACTAGATTGAGTGCTTGAAGAGGTTGGTATACTTCTAGTACTGTGAGAGCCTCTAGCAGTTGAGAGCCAATTTGATTGTAGTTGTGAGTTATTCACAGAGAAGCAAGTGTAGTGATTATTTGTTCACTTTAATGATCCTTCTTGTATACTTCCATGCTGCCAATTTATGGAGATATGCTTCTGTGATCTTGTAGTCTATTCTTGCCGCGACTTATGTGACTTATTTACCTTGTGAACTATTGATCTGTCTAATTTTCTATCGGACTACTGAGTATGCAAAGCAGCACATAGTGCATACTGCATTCAGAAAAAGAACCCATCTCAAGCATAGTAGAACAAGAATTTCGTCTACAGGTGCTCAATTTGGTACCCCCGATGGGTCCTGCTTTGCATCTTCATTGAGAAATTAGTCTTCAGCGCTTGAGTAAATCCCTTAGTTCTCTGCAATTTGTCTCTTTAAAATTTGTCCTTTTGGTCTTGCAAATTGGTCTCTCCAGTTTGTCCTTCAGGTTCGTCCTTTTAAATTAGTCTTTGGTCTTTAGTATTTGGTCTTTTTAAAGTCGTGCTTTTAAGTTAGTCTTTGGTCTTTTTAAAGTAACCCTTTTAAAGTAGTCCTTTTAAGTTAGTTCTTTTGAATTAGTCCTTTTAAATTCGTCTTATCAAGTTGGTCTTTTTAAATTCGTCCTTTCAAGATTAGTCATTTCAAGTTAGTCTTTTTGAATTGGTCCTTTTAAATTGGTCTTTTTAGAGCTAGTCTTTTAAAATTGGTCTTTTTAAATTCCTCCTTTCAAGATTGGTCATTTCAAGTTAGTCTTTTTGAATTGGTCTTTTTAGAGTTAGTCTTTTAAAATTATTCTTTTTAAATTCGTCCTCTCAAGATTGGTCATTTCAAGTTAGTCTTTTTGAATTGGTCTTTTTAGAGTTAGTCTTTTATAATTGGTATTTTTGAATTCATCCATTAGAAACTTGTCCTTTTAAGTTGGTCTCTCAAGTTTGTCCTTATAGTCCAAGTTCAGCAAGCAAGATCAGCCCAACAAGTCAAGCAAGTCAAATTAAGCCCAGTAAGTCAAGTTCATCTGCCCAAGTCCAGCAAGATCAGTCGAGCAAGTCAAGTTCAACCATAGTCTTTCTAAGAATTCGCTCTAAACTTGTCCTTCACCAGAATAGGTCTTTTTTAAGTTGGTCTTCCAAAGCTGCCTTGGTCCCAAATTACTTCCTTTAATTATACATCCCAATGCTCACCCCTTCCTCTTTCTTTCAACTTCATTGGATCAAGTCATCATCTCTATGAGCTCAAAAAGGATTATAGTCTATGACTCATATTCGGTCTCATAAAGGAGGATCTCTCAGTCCAATCAAAACTACCATCAAGAGCTACCAGAGACAAACTGTTCACTATACTCCACCTCTGGTACCTCCCAACCCCCTACAACTTCCTGTTGGACCTTCATCCTCATCTTCTTCATCCTTTGAGCACATATTTAACCACGGTAATAACATAAGAACGATGGCCGACAACAACAATAGAGGAATGGCAGAGGACTTAACTGCTCTTCTATCGCGAGTCAACATCAAATTTCCTATTTTCAAGGGAGCCTCGAAGGAGGACCCAGATGATCATGTACGGTGATTTTTATCATTATGCAAGAGTAGAGGACTTCAAAACCGACAGGATGTCTTTCTAGCTCTCTTGGAAATTATTGCTTATAGATGGTTCAACCAATATGCCGAGGGACATTTTGCAACATGGGAGGCCTTTGCACTACATTCAAAAACACCTTCAGACTAGGTAACTCTACTAAGAGAACTCTTGACCAGTTAGAAAATCTTAAACTTCAGCTAGGGGAATCATTCCCTGAACTTATGACTCGAGTAAAATCACTGGTAGCTAAGTTACCTATTGTACCTAAAAACTTCTTAGTTAAGAAGTGGGTAGAAAAGGCCCTCCTGAAGTCGTCTCAATAGAAGTTGAGGGAATTGTTAAGAGCGGATGCAACTCTTTAAGAATTTGAAGTTACTGTAGCTAGGATCGAAGAAGCCCGTCAACATTTTGAAGGCAAGCAGACACGTCAGGAAGAATCTCCATGGGATTCAGTGGCAAGCTTGCAGAGGGAGTTAGAAGCTCTCAAACTCTAGAAGAGCCTCCAGGAAGAGAAGAACATGAGAGATGATACTATTGCACAGCTCCGACAAGAACTAGAGGAGCTGAAAGCTCAAAAGGAGATAAAATTGTTTGTTTGGTGTACATTGTGTAATAAACCAAGTCATAGCAATCAGGAGTGTCTAGAAAAGATCACATGCCAATTCTGTGGAAAGACAAATCATGAAGCTAGAGAATGTTACTTCCTCAAGGGAATTCAAACCAACTCGATCCAGGTCCCTGGAACACAATTTAATCAAAACACCCAAGGGCATCCCCAAGAAGTAATTTACATAGCTCCTCAATATAACAACAACAACTCTCAATTCAATAACAATAGGAAACCACTCAACAAGAAGAAGCCCATCATGTGCTACCAATGCGAAGACTTTGGGCATTTTCAAAGTCGTCCTCTTCCAGAAGGCTCTCCTGTTGGTGCAGCGCTTATTGCGGAATTCTCTTACACCATAGAAACTAAGCTAGAGTGATGTTAGAACACCTCTATAATCATCAGTAGCTTAGCAAACTTTCTGAAACTGAAAACTTATAACTGTATCTAATGAACACCGAAAATTCACTTTATAGAAAGCTTCACGTTTCTTTCAAGCTTCAATTCTGAACTGATTTACTTCAGTCTTTACACTATTGTATCTATTTACAGTTAAACAATCTTTGCGTCACTTAACTTTGTCAAAATTGTGTTTTGAACTCACCAAAATTTCACCGAAACTTCACCGGACTATTACCAGAATGTCACCATAATTGTACCGGAATCAACTGCAATTTTGTTTGTAGTTACTTCAAATGTGTATACATGAAGTAAGGAAGTGATACCTGAACTTCCTTCACTGAATGAACTCTATCTGAAGTTTAAAGAAAAAACTTCATCAGTTCTTTACGGTCAGACTTAGTACTGTGTGTACATGTCCATTTCACCGAAATCTTTGATCAACTTATAGTTGAGGCTACTAGCTTCAAGATGAGCTATCTCTCATGAAAAGCTTTACACTCTACTTCGAGATCTAACTCATAGAAGTACCGGAAAACATTTATTGTGAAAACTGTAACTGTTAACTAACTTTTCACAGTAACATGAAATCTCTCAAATTTCTTCACATACGAAGAATATGCTTAAACTTCCACATGAACATGTGTTTTCTATTAGAGAAGATGTGTACAAAATATAGCTTGGCCTCACTTTGCTCATAGCTATGGAAAACTCTCCTACTCTGAGTAGTTATTCCTTACCATCTCTCTCAGATGAAATACCCAACATTTCAGGTTTTGTTATTCATCTCTACATACGCGATCTCTGGCGTCTTCTACTCTCATACATTTGCTATACGTGCACATTTGCACTCTACTTCTCTATTCCGGTTCTATGCTCTCTCTTATATACATTTTGATCCGGGTTTCAACAAACTCTAATTTTGGAAGTTTCTACGCTGTATATTACAGGCGTGAATTTGTCCCTTCACTAAGGCTTGATTTTTTGAATGCTTTGTTTCTGCTTTTCTTCGTCTTTATGTTGTTATGTGTAATTAGAGTGAATCTCCAACAGCTCCCCCTCAATCACTAATTTGCATCTTCTGGTCTTCATATATCCTTCTTTTCTTTTATTCCTGCCATTTCTTTGAACCTGCTTGTCTTTACTCCATCCAAGATCTTTGTCAGAATATATGCAATCTAATCTTTTGTAGGAGTGAATACTATTTCAATCTCCTTCTCCATTACCTTTTCCTTCAGGAAATGATATTGAATTTCTATGTGTTTTGTTCTTGCATGAAATACTGGATTTGCTGCAAGATACAACGAGCTCATATTATCTCCATGTATGATAGGTATACCTTGATCAATACCCATACTTTTGAACAAGGTCTGCATCCATATCACTTCTTTAGCTGCTTCCACAAGTCCTTTATATTCTACTTCTATTGACGATAAAGTTATTGTGTGTTGCTTCTTTGAACACCAGCTTACAAGCTTATCTCCTAGGTATATCATATACCCATGTGTTGACCTTCTATGATCTTGACTTCCTGCCCAGTCTGAATCACTGTATGCTCTCAGCTTTATATCTGACGTAAAAGGATAATATAATCCTTCTTTTATAGTTCTTTTGATATATCTAAGAACTCTTTGTCCTACAACCCAATGTTGATCCTTCGGACAATGCATAAACTGTGAGAGAACTCCCACTCCATAACTGAGATCCGGTCTTGTTAGCATAGCATAAATTAAGCTTCCCACTAACGACTGATACTTTCTCATATTTTTAAACTCTGCACCACCATATTTGCTGAGTTTATGATTTACTTCAAGCGGTGTTGAAGCTTCTCTGCAATTCTCCATGTTAAACTTCTTCAGTAAGTTTAGGAGATACCTTTCTTGCGAGACATATACACCATGATCTGTATATGTAACTTCCATTCCAAGAAAGTATGATAACTTTCCTAGATCACTGATCTTGAATTCTTTTTCAATCAGTCTCTTTACCTCCTTGATTCCTTCATCTGAGGTACCTGTGATTATAATGTCATCTACATAAATACAAATGTAGATCATACCTTCATCTATTCTCTTGATGAGTAGACTTGCATCAGCCTTTACACTTTGGTATCCAAGATCATTGAGATACTTCACAAGTCTGTAATTCCAAGCTCTTGGAGCTTGCTTCAATCCATAGAGAGCTCTTCTTAATCTGCAAACATGGTTTGGGTAACTGAAACTTACGAACCCTTCAGGTTGTTCCATGTAGACTTCATCTGATATATATCCACTCAGAAATGCATTCTTGATATCTAGCTGACTTAGCTTCCATCCTTTTGATGCTGCTATAGCAATCGATGTCCTTATGGTTGACATCTTTGCCACCGGACTAAACGTCTCATCATAATCTATGCCATATGTCTAAGCATAGCCTTTGACTACCAGTCTAGCTTTGTATTTGGCTATCCTTCCATCTGCAAGTTTCTTAACTTTGTAAACCCATTTATTTCCAATCACTTTCTTACCATTTGTTTTTGGAACAAGTTCCCAAGTCTTGTTCTCCTCAAGAGCATTGAACTCTTCTTTCATCGCTTCTTCCCATTGTTTCTTACCTTTTGCTTCATTGTAACTCTGAGGTTCTTCATCTTCCTTTACTAAGTAAGCATAGTTTTTCTGAGTCAAATACGAAGTGTCATAAGAATACCTTGTCGGTTGTTTCCTTACTCTATTTGACCTTCTTGGTTCAAACTCTTCATGTGTATCTAAATACACATCTTCATCAAATCTCGAATCATCTTCATTTCTTTCCGATCCTGGACGTACTTGCCTGCATATGATCTTCATCTCCATTTACTTGCATATGTGATTTACCTTTTTCATTTCTTCTTATCTCTTCTTCAAGTGTTTCAACACTATGCTCTTTATCTATATACCAGCTCTTTCCTTCATCAAATGTCACATCTTTGGAAACAGTAAACTGTTTGGTTAAAGGATTCCATAACCTGTAACCCATCTGCTTTTCATCATATCCGATGAACACATATTTTTCAGCTTTTGGTTCAAGCTTATGTCTAAGTTGTGATGATACATAAGCATAAGCAACTGATCCAAACACTTTACAATGATCAAGTGTTGGTTTCTTACCCCACCAAGCTTCATAAGGGGTCATCCCATTTAAAGTTGTACATGGTAATCTGTTTACCAGGTATGTAGCTGTATTTACAGCTTTAGCCCAAAGATAGTTTGGACAATTCTTCTCCTTTAGCATTGCTCTTGGAAACTCAACTAAAGTTCGGTTTCTCCTTTCTGCTACTCCATTTTTTTGCGGTGTATACCTGCAAGTTATTTCTCTTTTGATACCTGCATTCCACAGATAATCATTGAACTCTCGAGAAAAATATTCTCCTCCTCCATCAGGCCTTAGTCTTTTGAGTTTCTATCCTGTAAGTCTTTCAGCTTATGCATGAAAATGTCTGAAAGCTCCAAACACTTCTGATTTCTCTTTCAAAACATAAAGAGTTATCCATCTTGTTGCATCATCAATGAAAAGAACGTAGTACCTTGAACCACTGATAGATCCTTCTTTCGTTGGTCCCCATACATCTGTATGTATGAGCTCTAACACACCATCGTGTTTGTACCCTTTCTTCTGAAATGGTAACCTGTGGGCTTTTCCCATCTTACAAGCTTCACATTTGTGAATCATATGTTGGTTCTTCATATTTGGTAATCCTCTCACAGATTGTTTCTCTACCATAGCTTTGATTCCCTTTTCATTAAAATGTCCTAACCTCTTATGCCATAGGTCCAACTCTGTAAATGCTTTATCACCATGTGTGATTAAAGCTTGACCAACATTCCCTTGCACTTTAAGAGTAAAAAGTCTACCTTCCTTTTTACCATGGACAATTTGTTTGTATCCTTTCTCTGGATCTTCAACAAATACTCCTTCATTTGTAAACCTGACTTGAAAACATTTTTCTACTATCTGACCCACGCTGATCAGATTCTTCAGGATTATTGGAACATACAAAACATTTGTTAGTAGGTCAGCTCCATTCTTACACTTTACCTTTCCAATTGACCTTACATTATGTTTTGTGTTATCACCTATCTGTATAGTATGATTTGAAATACCTCCTTCTAGTTCTGACAACAATTCTATATTTCCTGACAAATGATTTGAACAACCAGAATCAATATAGAATACATTTAGGTCTTCATTTTCTGATGTACTTATCGAGTTCATCATCAATGTTGTATGATCGTCACTCTGTGTATCATTTGCATAATTGTAGTAGGTAGTGTTGTGTGACTGATTCTGTCCCCAACTTCTTGCTTCATCTCTACCATATCCGCCTCTTTGGCTTTGTCTTCCTCTTTGATATCTTCTGCTTCTGCCTCTACTGTTATTGTTCTGATTCTGGTTTGATCCTTATGAATTATACCAGCAATCATGAGCCAAGTGATTGCTTAATCCATAGATCCAGCAAGCTTTCTTGTTACCTCTTCCTTTTGTATTACTTCTACTTTTATTTCTGACATTACCTCGTCCTCTTGCATAATTTGCTTGAGCAGTCACTTCTTCTTCATCTTTTTCTTTTCCTTTATCACCTTTCTTCTTGTTCTTTGCATACATAACCGAACTATGTCCTTTTTTCTCCATTTGTCTTCAAATCTTGTTCAAACGTTAGCATTAGTCCAAGCAACTGATTTAAATCTGGTACAAAATGATTTAAAGACAGTTCAGTTGAGAGTACGAAAGGTTTCCACCTTTCATCTCCTCTCAAACCTGTAAGCACTTGTGCTATTAACCTGTGATTTTCGATATCTTCATTAATTGATCCAAGACTGTCTACCAAGTCCTTCATCTTAGTGACATAATCACTAATGCTTTGACTTTGCTTTTTCTTGAATGTTGTGAACTCCGACCATAAGCTAGCCTTTCTAGCTTTTGTAGTATTTTGGAAGTGATCTTCCAATACTCTCCATATGTCTTTTGCTTTCTCCAGACCTCTAATGTGTGGTAGTAAATGATCTCTAACAGTATTATAGATATATGCTCTTGTCGTTGCATCTTTCTTCTTCCACAGCTTCAAGGCTTCTAATTCTTCTTTCTTCGGTTGACTATCATCTTCGAAAGTCGGCTTCTTTTCTTCTCCTGTCACATATTTCATTAAGTCTTTACTCATAAGTAAAGCTTCCATTCGCATTACCCATGCGGGATAATTATCTCTGTCCAATTTATCAATTGAGATATGATCTTCCATGATCTTCTTGTTTGTGTTACTTCCCGTGAGTGTAATGTTAAAAGGTTTTACCTTTTACAAACCTTTACCCTTGAGAATGACTTCGGAATGTTTCTTGATGCCATTTGTTGTTGATCACCTCATCTTTCACCTTTCTTTATGAGAATTCTTCAAATTCTCTTTCCGTTTCTTCTTCTAAGAAACCTTTTCTGCTCTTCAGAACCTTTTCTATTCTGGTACCACTTGTGGATCTTACCACTCTGATATCATTGTTGATTAACCTGCTCTGATACCACTGTTGGTGCAGCGCTTATTGCGGAATTCGCTTACACCACAGAAACTAAGCTAGAGTGATGTTAGAACACCTCTATAATCATCAGTAGCTTAGCAAACTTTCTGAAACTGAAAACTTATAACTGTATCTAATGAACACCGAAAATTCACTTTACAGAAAGCTTCACGTTTCTTTCAAGCTTCAATTCTGAACTGATTTACTTCAGTCTCTACACTACTGTATTTGCTTACAGTTAAACAATCTTTATGTCACTTAACTTTGTCAAAACTGTGTTTTGAACTCACCAAAATTTCACCGGAACTTCACCAGACTGTTACCAGAATGTCACCATAATTGTACCGGAATCAACTGCAATTTTGTTTGTAGTTACTTCAAATGTGTATACATGAAGTAAGGAAGTGATACCTGAACTTCCTTCACTGAATGAACTCTATCTAAAGTTTAAAGAAAAAACTTCATCAGTTCTTTACGGTCAGACTTAGTACTGTGTGTACATGTCCATTTCACTGAAATCTTTGATCAACTTATAGTTGAGACTATTGGCTTCAAGATGAGCTATCTCTCATGAAACACTGTACTTCGAGATCTAACTCATAGAAGTACCGGAAAACATTTACTGTGAAAACTGCAACTGTTAACTAACTTTTCACGGTAACATGAAATCTCTCATATTTCTTCACATATGAAGAATATTCTTAAACTTCCACATGAACATGTGTTTTCTATTAGAGAAGATGTGTACAAAATATAGATTGGCCTCACTTTGCTCATAGCTATGGAAAACTCTCCTACTCTGAGTAGTTATTCCTTACCATCTCTCTCAGATGAAATACTCGACATTTCAGGTTTTGTTATTCATCTCTACATACGCGATCTCTGGCGTCTTCTACTCTCATACATTTGCTATACGTGCACATTTGCACTCTACTTCTCTATTCCGGTTCTATGCTCTCTCTTATATACATTTTGATCCAGGTTTCAACAAACTCTAATTCTGGAAGTTTCTACGCTGTATGTTACAGGCGTGAATTTGTCCCTTCACTAAGGCTTGATTTTCTGAATGCTTTGTTTCTGCTTTTCTTCGCCTTTATGTTGTTATGCGTAATTAGTGAGTGAATCTCCAACATCTCCTCCATGTAAACATTGTCCAGATGCCACTGACCACTACTCGAAGGATTGTCCAAAGTTAAGGCCAAGCACTAGCCAAGGGGAACTTTGTGGCCAACAACCACGAAGTTCCTACTCTTCCTACCAAGTGAACGTAATTTCTATAAAAAGAGATGGCATTCCACAGTGGGGGAGGGACTTGATAGACACTGGACATCTAGGTCATCTCAACAAGCTAGTTCATGAAGAAAGAAAAAGTTCAGAACATGGAATTCTTACAACTACACAAGTTTTAAATGGACCAACTACAACAGAAGGACCAGTCCCAACAATTAGGCCAATCCCACAAAATGGACTAAGTCTAAGAATGTGGCCAATACAAGAGCTCAGCAATCTCTCTGATGAAAAGGTTTCTTGCATCATACAAATTTCAGAAATAGGACCAATTTTAGAAGAGAAACTAACTTCAGTTAATGAGTCTGTCCCACACGGATCAATTCGTGAAATTAGACCAAAGTTGACTTTTGCACATCAAACTACTCCAAAATCTCTTGAAGCAAATGTGCTCTCATTACAACAAGTCTGCTCAACAGAGATTGATTTTGGAGTACTTACTCGTACTCAGAAGAAGCAGGTATCTCTGTATGATCTTTTGAGGATAGATGAAAGATTCAGAAGTGATGTTTTAGGGATAATAGAGACATTTTGTCCTCCTCCCCCTAAGATCACAACTAGTGGTAGGCATGTACAGACAAATGTGATCATGCCAGGTAAGACTCCTACCACTGACTCGAGAAGTCCAAAAGTCACTTCGACCATTAGAGGCAAGATTTTTACTGGAGTAATCAGAGTAAATATCACCACATGTGAAGCTGAAATAGAAAGTATTGGATTAGGAGAGCCAATTCTTGATTATAGAAGAGAAAGAGATAAAATGTGCAGATACTATAAGGAGGAATCTCTAGACCAGGAAGACTCATACGAACTTGAGACATTGGGAATACAAAGCAACGAGGAACTTGCACGGGAGTAGGAAAAGCAAGAATTAGTAAAAGGATGGATACAAGAGAAGAAATCCAATATCTTCTTGGATGAGTCTCCATGCTATCCTGGTGATGTCTTCTCCTCAAACTCTACAGAATCTATTTTAGCTCCCAACCTAGTAAAGTATGTCAACTTGACATTCAGCAAGAAGAGGGCAAAAATAGTTCCGGATTCGAGGACTTCTCTGGACAACCTTCCTATATCCGAGCAAGGCTATGCAAGGCCTAAAAGCGGTAAGAAGCTCTCTTTCCCTCCACACACTCCTTCGACGACACATGCTCCCACCACCCACTCTCATACAATCACTCCTAACACTAGCCTACGCATTGCATCCATTGTCATACCCATTCCATCTCACCCCATTGCCTCTACTATCCCTTCACATACTCCAATATCCACAACCACAACGATACCATCTACTTCAGATCCTACGCATCATGTGTGTGAGTCCGTACCACGTTCTCCATCTCCATCAATCCCTTCACCCAACTACTCACCACCAGATCTACCTTTTTCAGCTCCAATTCCCAAACACCATGTCACTCAAACACCACCCCTTATAGCATCAGCTCCTATATCCTCAACCCCGATTACATATAGTCCACCCACCAATATCCCCTCTCGAACCAACCCCCCTACACAATATACCTTCCATACCAGCTTCTTCCACACATTTTAGTGATGTAGCACATACACTTGAGCATATGCTTGAATTATGTGACGAAGAGAACTCTTCCTTGGATTCGCAGCTAGCGGCTATACAGCAACACCACACTACTCCCACTACCATGCACACCTTGTTAGCTTCTCTTATCAGGTACAATCGGGAACTTCGAGACTGTATGGACCACTTAGAAGAAGCACATGGAAGAGCTCAGCAGCGACTACTTGGTTTGTCACATCAGGAGCAGCTATGTGAAGAATTGAAGAAGGAAAATAAGAAATTGCAAGGACAAATCCAAATCTACAGAGACAAGTTTAAGAAGGCAAGGGATTTGCATGTTATGGCTGCAAAAGTGTTCTTTGAGCAGCCATCTTCTTCAAGGCAGCCATCGTAAGTGGGGCCCCTCCTATCTCCAGCTAGGACTTCACCAGAGCATCTGTAGTTCTTTACTATTTAGATGATTTGTGATTATTTTAGTTCATTTCAATAGCAGTAATGTATTTGTCCTATTTTGTATACACACATGGATAGCCTATATGGCAAAGTTGTAATCATTTTGAATTCTGATCATTTTTGGTAGTTCTTGATAACGTTGTATATGTAATTTTCACAAAGGCAGCAGCACTTCACATTATGGCAGCACTTCCAATTGATACACTCTCCGAGACGGAGAGTGACGTAGTGGCGGGCAACCTGTATAGCCAAAAATGGAGACGGCTAGACTTGGAAAAGTATCTCGTGAATCGGACCAGCATAGTATAAAGAAGAAGCCATTCCAGCAATTGGTCTTTTTACAAAATTGGTTTTCTTAGGATTCGTCCACTTACAAACTGGTCTTTTTATGAAATTCATCTTGGAAGACGAATTGGCAAATTGGTCTTTTTACTCGTGATAGAAGCCTATATAAAGAACCCTTTCGGATGCACTGGATACATTCCAGCAATTGTTCTTTTTACAAAATTGGTATTTTTAGGATTCGTCCAGTTACAAACTGGTCTTTTTATGAAATTCGTCTTGGAAGACGAATTGGCAAATTGGTCTTTTTACTCGTGATAGCAGCCTATATAAACAACCCTTTCGGATGCACTGGATACATTCTAGCAATTGGTCTTTTTAGGATTCGTCCACTTACAAGCTGGTCTTTTTATGAAATTCGTCTTGGAAGACGAATTGGCAAATTGGTCTTTTTACTCGTGATAGCAGCCTATATAAAGAACCCTTTCGGATGCACTAGATACAGAAGGTACAAGACAGAGAAGAAAATATACAAGACATAGGGACATAGGAGTTACGAGGCTTATTAGAAGATTCACAAGTACCAGTCAAGAGACAAGTGAAGGTGACAAGTGAAGGTACTGGAGAAGGGCATCGAACCTCTGTGGAGCAGCTCAGTGGACAAGAGGGCTCCGGTCTTGTCGCCAAGGACAAGCAGAGTAAGTCAACTAGACTGAGTGCTTGAAGAGGCTGGTATACTTCCAGTACTGTGAGGGCCTCTAGCATTTGAGAGCCAGTTTGATTGTAGTTGTGAGTTAGTCACAGAGAAGTGAGTGTAGTGATTATTTGTTCACTTTAATGATCCTTCTTGTACACTTCCATGCTACCATTAATGGAGATATGCTATCTTGTTGTTTATTCTTGCCGTGACTTATGTGACTTATTTATATTGTGAACTATTGATCTGTCTAACTTTCTACCAGACTACTGAGTATGCAAAGTAGCACATAGTGCATACTGCACTCAGAAAAAGGTGCCACTTGCATACATGTAACATTTGTCAAAAACCATTTCCAATGTATTGTGTAGGCTTCAAATCTAGGTAAAATGGATAGCTGATGAGATCCACATGCGTGTAGAGGTCAAGTTCTATCAATTTTCCATATTATTGGAAGGAGAAATGGGTTGAAACTAGGAAACTCCTTATCTCCTAACTATCAATAACCGAAGTTAGTTTAAAGCTTTGTTTACTAGTTCAGAAAGATAACCCGAAGGAAAATGTGAAAGATAGTAAGCAACTTATTAAGAAAATTTTCCATTTGAAAATGGAAGACATGGGAGGACACATTTTCTAGGATTCTGCTTTAAAAAAGGGTTTAGGGGAGTCCCACAGTCTTTGATCTACTTGAGACTATGATTCAACATAGGGTTTAGGGGAGTTGCCTAGCTCGTCTCCTTGCACCTTTCACCTTAATTTTTGGGGATGACAAATTTGTCAAGGGATAGATGCTCAAGTCTTAGTCCCTTAAAAGGTAAGTCCATTGTGAAAGTGATGCGAAGCAGCTAGAAAAGGTACGACTAAAACAATTATAAGAATGGGGCTTTCTCAATGCACATGCACATGGACAATAAATTACGTTGTTCTCTGTATTCCACTGAGCAGGGAGACTTGTCAACACGTTTTCCACTTTTTCAGAGATTCAATGGCCATCCACCTGTACACGTACTAAGCATGGCAGATAATTCCTAAACGCATGCCTAAAGACAAGTCATGGCTGAATTAACATGTCCAAAGGGATCAGAATATTAGTCTCATTCTAGAAACTACTTGTCCAGAAAAAAAATGTTAGAAATATAAATAGTTATATACATATATATATAACACCTATCCTTGGTTCAAACCATCAAAAGTATCCACACTTTAACCAATATGAACCATCGTTGACCACTCATATCTCTAGATTTAGGCATCATTCACCCCAATCTGTACACACAGATCTGTTAAAATCAAGTCTTAAACGCTACAATCAATGCTAGTAGAAATTAGTAAGTTCAAATATCTACCAATGCCAGCTAACTGCTGGAGAAGCGTGGTAGAAAGTGTTGGAGATAGACGTCTGCGGAAGCTCGCGAACAGCACAAGGAAGGAGAAGAAGCTTGGAGCACAACACACAATACTGAATGTATTACTAGAGAATGTACAAAGATAAGTAACCCATTAGGGCAATAGGCGTATATACAAGGGGGAAAAAAACCTCCTAAAGAGGAAAAAAAGTGCCCCAACGGTCCTAGAGTGTTCACACACATCACTACCTAAATATATCAACAAATCCCCCCTGGGAGTGATGTGGTGAACAAGTAGTTGGCACTCATGTATAAGGAAGTGCCAAGCTATGTGGAAATCACTCCACAAAAGGAAGTAAGCCCCAAGCTTTGCGGAAAGCTTCAAACTTCTCCCTAGGCAGAGCCTTCATGAAAAGCTCTGCAATGTTCTCCTGCGTGGGCACATATGCCAAGCTGAACTCCCCAATAGAGAACCTCTCCCTAACATAATGATAATGCACCTCAATGTGCTTAGTGCAAGCATGGAACACAGGGTTCCTCGCAACTGCCAATGCACTCTAACTGTCAGTGAAGATGGTGGTGGCAGAAGACTGACCAACACCCAAATCAGCCATAAGGCGTCTGAGCCACACACACTCAACAATCGATGTGAAAGCTGCCCTATACTAAGCCTCACAATTGGAAGTGGCCACAGTAGGCTGCTTCTTGCTCAACCAAGATATACATGAGCTACCAAGCATGAAGCAAAAGCCACTAGTGGACACACGAGTGTCATAGCAACCGGCCCAACTAGAGTCAAAAAAAGCATGCAAATCTGGCGATAGTGATCCCCCCTTGGGATAAAACAATCCAAGTAGCTGAGTACCACTCAAGTAGCGAAAGATGCGCTTAACCGCCTACCAATGCTTGACTCCTCGGCAATGCATAAACCTGCTCATCTATGAGACAAAAAACTGAATATCTGGCCGAGTAATGCATAAGTAAATCAAGCATCCAACAGCCTGCTGATAGAGAACAGCATCAAATGCATCTCCAGCATCATGAAGACTCAATCGTAAACCTGTCTCCATAGGAGTGTCAATAGGCTTACAGTCTTCAAGGCCAAACCGCTGCAATAATGTGTCAATATATTTCGTTTGACACAAAGCCATTCCACCATCAACGTGCATAAATTAAATGCCCAAATAATGATGCAAATGCCCTAAATCAGACATCTCAAATGAGGCATGCAAATCAGTCTTAAAATTAGCAATATGCTTCTCAATAGGACTAGTGAGCAGCATGTCGTCAACATAGACAATCATGATCAGAAGCACATCATAAGCACGCTTAACATATAAGGTGCTTTCGGTTGGATTGTTCTCAAAACCATGTGCAATCAGATAGGCATGTATCTTCTCGTACCAATCACGTGGTGCTTGCTTTAAACCATATAATGCCTTCTTTAACCTGCACACCTGATTTTCATGCCCTTTCTGCACAAAGCCACGGGGCTGAAAAACATACACTTCTTCATGCAAGTCACCATTCAGAAATGTTTTAATGTCCAACTGATGTACATTCCAACCATGATGGGCTGCAAGTGCACAAATGCTCCGAACAGTAGTCATACGACATGTAGGTGCAAAGGGCCCTTTGCAACAAGTCTAGCCTTATACATGTCAAATGCACATCAGGTTTACGCTTCAACTTGTATACCCACTTAGTGCCAATGGCCTTCTTGCCAAGAGGCAAGTCACATAAAGACAAAGTACCATTCTTCATTATAGCATCATATTTAAATTGCATTGCAGCCATCCAATTTTTTGAATTTTGTGCTTCATCAAACGAAACAGGCTCATTCTCATCACAGAGACTAGATGCAGCCATAGCATAGCAATCTGATGCAAAAGAGGCACTATGAGAGCGTGAACGAGTACGATATGACAGAGGTGCATCTAATTTGTTGTCACGCAAGGTCTGCACCAGCCATTTTGGCATAGTTCTTGCCTGCTCAATATCAGCTCTCTCATCAATAAGTGCATCATGTACATCTGCATCAGAAATGGAATTATCTGCATCATCACATGAAACCTACGAAGGCTAAGAAGTTGCGTCATTAGGATCAGCACTAGACTGTCCACCTATAAAAAGAAGCAGCAAAGTATCATACATGTCTTTGGAGCTAACATATGTCTCCTTAGTACATGAAAGCAATGGCTGAATAGCATCTTCCACAAAAACAACATCACGGCTAACCAGAATGCGTTTAGTCTGTGGACGATGCAGACGATAGCCTTTACTTTCAGAACTGTACCCAACAAAAATACATTTTACTGCTTTATCATCCAATTTTCTGCGATGTTGTTCAGGCACTAATGCATATGCCAAACAACCAAAGACACGCAGACGAGCAACAGATGGCTTGCGATCATGCCAAGCCTCATATGGAGTGATAGACTGCATCGCTTTAGTGGGACACATGTTCAGTACATATGCTGCACACATGACAAACTCAAGCCAGAAACTATGTGGTAATGCCTAACTCTTGACCATACACCTCGCCATCTCCATGAGAGACCTGTTCTTCCGTTCAGCAACTCCATTTTGTTGAGGTGTATACGGCACTATACACTGGTGTTTTATCCCACGTTCAGCCAGAAATGCATAAAATCAGAAGACATATATTCCCCCCCTCGATCTGAACAGAGGGTGCCCATTTTACATGCTGACAGATTTTCAGCCAAAACCAAAAACTGATTGAAGCACATGAACACTTCGGACTTTGCCTTCAATGGATATACCAATGCATGCTTAGAAAAATCATCAATGAAAGTCATGAAGTAAACATAATTTCCAAAAGAGGGTGTCTGCATAGGACCACAGACATCACTATGTACAAGCTGCAATTTCTGAGTAGCCCGAACTGAACCATCTTTTGGAAAAGAGGAATGCTTCATTTTGCCCAAAATACAGCCTTCACAAACATGTTTTCCAGGTGCCTCAAGCTTGGGCAAAGAGGACACCATTTCAGATTTCGCAGGCGTAGCAAACTAGCAAAATTCAGATGAACAAATCGTGCATGTCAAAGCTTTGCATATGACATAGCCTGAGAATCATTTACTGCACATGTCGAATCACTTACAGATCTTTCATAGTCTATGAGCTTATACAGCCCACGACATAAAATGCCATAAGCAATAATCATGTCGCCATTTCATAGATCATGAACTATACACCTGTCATCAACAAATTTCACAACCAAGCCAATCTTGGCTAATGCAGAAACTGATAACAGGTTCTTGATCCCTGGCACAAATAAAGCATCTGACAAAGTGACAGAACTACCATAAGCAGTAGTCAAAATGATCTTACCAACTCCCATAACAGGATAAGAGGAGTTGGTAACAGTATTCCCTATAGGGGCAGGCTCGTGTGAAGAGAAGAAACTGCGCTGCGAGGTAATATGTTTGGTCGCCCCACTGTCAAAATACCAAACATCTAAGTCTACTGCAGACATGCAGTGCTCATGAGAAGATGGGTCAAAACTGCAAACAATAGTAAACGCCCATCCTTCTTCCTGCACAAGATTAGCAGACTCCGTTTTTGGTGTAGAGGCTTCTTCAACAACCATTCCAACCTCTTTCTTCTTTGCCTCTTTTGCAGCCAGTTTTGGACAGTTCTTTATGATGTGATCATTCCCTTTACAGTACTTACAAAACAATTTCTGCTTTTCTGATTTTTTCTCATCTTTGTCTTGGTTCTTCGAATGTGCAGCATTTACAGATTTCTGCTTACTAGTAGAAGAGCTCCATTTTCCTTTGCCCTTTTGACTAGCCAGGAAAGCTTGATCTGCAACACGCATAATGGACCTGTTCTGCCTGGACTGATCTTCCTGCAACAAAACAGAGACTAACTCCTCAAATGACAAGGCATTTGGATTGCCTTTCATCATCAACCGAAGAGTAGAAGCAAAACTCTGATATGAATCAAGAAGACCATTCAGAACGGTCTGCACAAGTGAAATATCTGGTATAACCTCGTCGGTAAAAATCAACTGTTCCTTCAAGTCTTTGATCTTTGTTAGGAAACTGTCCATAGAATCACCTTCATTCATGTGCTCACTCTCCAACTGTTTTCGCAGGTAAGCAACACGAGCCTCATTCCTAGCTTGGTACAATGTGGTAAGTGTATCCCAAGCATCCTTAGCTGTTCTACAAGAGCGAATGTGAGGAATAATGGCACGTTTGACAGATAAGGCTATCAAAGCATGTGCCTTGGCATCTCTTCCATCCCGGCGAATCTGCTATGCAGTAGGTGCAGCAGAAACCACAACACGAACAGGAATATGTAGAATATCATCATCTTCGACACCTTCTACATCAGCTTCAGTACCTGCAGTTGTAACAGTTGCAGGTGTGATAGGACGTTTTTCAACACCCTGCACAATGTTCCACAGTCCTTTTGCAACCAACACATGTCGCATCATATAAGCCCATAACGGGTAGTTGGTACCATCCAACTTATCCTCAACAGCGAACATACGGAATACATCACTGCTTTCAGCCATGGACGGTGACTAAAATACCTTGATGCAAAAAATTGATTGTATCTCAAAAAGTTGAACGGAACTGCCAGACGGATTCTGCTAGACCTACAGAAGACTTCGAGACGCTCATACTGGCGAACAGAAACTGGTATATACCTTTGGCACAAAAAGACGAAATAGCTTGGACAAGCGCTATGATAGTGAGTTCGGAGGCCGAAACGAGCTCAGATCGCGTTTTCGGCACCACAAAACGAAGCTGTTTTGATCTCGGAAACACGCTCACCAAAATTCGTGCGATTCTGAGACTGCAAACGAAGGAGTGTCGACGGCACCCTAGATGAAGCGACGATATGCTCTGATACCAATTGTTGGAGATAGACGTCTGCGGAACACCGCGAACAGCACAAGGAAGGAGAAGAAGCTTGGAGCACAACACACAATATTGAATGTATTACTAGAGAATGTACAAAGATAAGTAGCCCATTAGGGCAATAGGCGTATATACAATCCAAGGGAAAAAAACCTCCTAAAGAGGAAAAAAAGTGCCCCAACGGTCCTAGAGTGTTCACACACATCATTACCTAAATATATCAACAGAAAGGACTCGACAAATTTTAATCAAGACTCATAAGGCTATAAGAGATATCCAAAAAAAAAAAAAAAAGAGAAACGATATACCGGAGACTCTCACGGCTTGACGAAGAAGTGAACAAAGGTAACTTGCAATGTCAACAAGGGCTTCTCAAAATCAGGGGAAGACTAAGACTCAAGGAAGAGGTTCAAAGGAAAAATCTACAAATATTCTTCAAAGAATGGTGGGCGAGGAAGGTTGACAAACCATCGAAAGAGATGTGTAACATCCTCAAAAGGAAACAAGCAAGGGAAGCCATCCCTTTCTTAGTCGATAACAATGGGATCGAATGTAGCATGGAAGTTGAGAACACATCTATTATCGTCGAGCACTTTACCCATCTTCTCGGGGTCTCGACTCCCATTTCCCCGCATAGGCATATGCCTGCATGGCAACCATCTCAAGGGTTGCTCAATCTAGAATCCCTCAGAACATGAATTCTCTGCTGGATACTAACATTTCCAAGAACGAAATTATCGATGTTATTGATGCTCTTCCCAATGGAAAAAGTCCGGGACCTGATGGCCTCACCAATGAATTTTTCAAGTCATTCAAGCACGTGGTGGCCACTCCGCTACATCTGGTGTGGCAAGAGGCTCTCCCCTTCGGTGCCCTCCCTCAGTGTCTTAATAATGGTGTCATCAAGTTAATTCACAAAAGGGGAGATAAGAACAAAATTGAAAACTGGCGGCCGATTACCATGCTCCAAACTAGATACAAGATAATTGCCAAAGTTATCACCCACAGAATCTCTTTTCATTTAAAATCATGGCTTTGTGAGGACCAGAAAGGTTTTATCAAAGATAGATCTATACTTGAAGCAATTGTCGATATTTGGGAAGGCCTTGCGTTTGTTGAGGACTCTGCACACAAGATCTGGTACTCATTAAGATCGACTTCGACAAAGCGTATGACAGATTGGAATGGGACTTTATTCTTCAATCACTGAAAGACCTTGGTTGCAGCCAAAAGTTCACGAAGATGGTTTCCAGTCTACTCGGAAACTCTTCAACGAGAATAAATATCAACGGTGAGCTCTCTGAGCCCATACGTTTAAAAAGATCTATCAGGCAAGACTGCCCACTGGCTCCGCTACTCTTCGCTATCGCCTCGGATGGCCTCAGTCGCCTATTAAAGCATCACATGGATGCGGGCAATCTCAAGGGTCTTTCCCTACCTTTAGACCACAACCAAATGATTGCGAGACTCTTTGCCGATGACATGAATGCCTTTGTACATAACGATATGAATAGCATTGAGGTGTTCTAGAGTTGCCTCGACACCTTTGTGTGGCATCAGGTTCAAAAATCAACCATGCTAAAACTGCTTTCAGAGCAATCCGTGGACCTCCACCCCAACTGTTGTTAGATCAAGGGTTTCAAGTTATCCCTACAAGTCAAGTCTTCCGTCTCCTCGGTATTCCGATGGGCTTCGACATCTCAATGGACCAACGGTGGAACTCCGTGCTATCCACACTGGATAGCAAACTAAATCATTGGAAAGGTATGCAAGTTAACTTGGCAGGGCATGCAATAGTTTTTAACACATTTATGCTTTCTACGACTATTTACTTTATCTCATGTTGGAGACCTAAGGAGAAAGAGTTGGCCAAAGTGGAAAGAATCTGCAAAAACTTCCTATGGACTAGGGATCCCAATAGGAGGGGGATTCCCAAAATCAAATGGGAAACTTGCATTAACTCGAAAGACTCGAGGGGCTTGGGTATTTTGGATATCGCTGGGTTGGCTGACAAGTTGGAGGTAAAGTGGTTTATCAAGGCTTGGAGCAATCGTGAGTCCTCTTGGGTTAAATTGACCTTCAAAAACATGAAAGACCTTACCTTAGTTGGCCTTCCTCGTTGGAAGAACATAAGGATCCTCACGCTTTTGTTCTCCCCCCATCCGATGTCCCTTAAAGGCTCTAGCCTCGTGTGCTCCTTATGGAAGAGTTGGAACAAGGCCAAACAACTCATCAAAATCAGTGATGAGTGGAAGTGGGCGGCTGGGATAAGACAAAATGACTCTATCTGGTTCCCGATCATCGGCATTAGGGGTGGAGTCTTGGAACCTCCAAACTGCTAAGCGCTTATGGAACAAGGGGTTCAAACAGTGGAAACAGCTCTGGAAACAAGAGACTGGCAAGTGGATCAGGTTCGAAGACTTAGACCCGAGTCACAGAGTTACACTCGAGGAATGGACTCTTCTTCAAAGCAGGTGTTTAGCATGGGACCACTCGGTTTTGTTCTCGAGGAAGGACATAAGGATCCTCACGCTTTTGTTCTCCCCCCACCCGGTGTCCCCTAAAGGCTCTAGCCTCGTGTGTTCCTTATGGAAGAGTTGGAACAAGGCCAAACAACTCATCAAAATCAGTGATGAGTGGAAGTGGGCGGCTGGGATAAGACAAAATGACTCTATCTGGTTCCCGATCATCGGCATTAGGGGGATGGAGTTTTGGAACCTCCAAACTGCTAAGCAGTTATGGAACAAGGGGTTCAAACAGTGGAAACAGCTCTGGAAACAAGAGACAGGCCAGTGGATCAGGTTCGAAGACTTAGACCCAAGTCACATAGTTACACTCGAGGAATGGACTCTTCTTCAAAGCAAGTGTTTAGCATGGGACCACTCAACTACCTGCCTTCTCTACGGACAGGATCTTCCTTGCTTGGAGGGCCTCAAATGGAGCAATGGTAAGAAACTATCCAAAATCCCCAACTTCAAAGAGAACTTAGATGTTCATCACACCCTTAACAAGATGTGGTGCCTTTCTTGGGCCAAACTTCGATGGGAACTGAAGTTCATGTCTATTTGGCACCCCTCATTGAGATCAAAAAGTCCGTTCTCATGTGGCAGACCTTGCATAAGGGTATCTGGTCCAATGCAAGGGCTAACAAAATTTGTGGTGTGCCTCCATGGTGTAAGCGCTCCCATCGACGCATCGAAGATTTAGTTCACCTTTTCTTCGATTGCCCCAAGTCGCGTGTTATCTGGCATCACGCAACGCAGGTATTGAGACTCACGAACCAAATCAATTGGCAGCAGGCGCTGTTGGGTGAGGCGGTTGGCTTCTCATCAAGGCTGTGGAATGCCATCAGGGGTGAGACTCTTTGGAAGATTTGGAGGGAGCGACGTGCTGTCAATTTTGGCCAAACTCCAAAGGAATGGTCGATTGAGAAATCCTTGTTTCTTCTAGGTAAAAGAATCTCCCGAGATAAGAGATCTCCACCGTTTAGATATCATTGTATTTATCTCCTTGAAAATAACAAGTTGAAACCCAGATGGGTCACACATGAGGGAGATAATAGATTTGTCCGCCTCATTTGTAATGCCCTCTAGCTTACCGAACTTGTCCCCTGCATTGTGGGATTTGGGGGGTCCCATGGGCACTAGTCCCATTCGCTTCTAACTTTTCTCCTTTATTTTAATTAAAGTCCGGGAGACTAGGCCAAGGCCAAACTTCCTTTATTATTAAAAATTTAAACAAAAAAATTTAAAAAAAGAAAAAAAAAAATCTACCAATGCTCTGTATAGCTGACTGGTAATCAAGCCTAAATGAAGCAATCAAGGCTAATAGAAATTAGTAAGTTTACATATCTACCAATGCTCTGTACAGCAGACTGGTTGCTGACCGAAGAATCAACATTATAAATGGCTATTATAATTGAAGTTCTGAACTCACAAGCATTCTCTCTGCTCAGCCTTCCAAACCTGGAGTCTACTGTGCAGACTGAAGAGATGAGCAAGTTGCGCGTGATCTGAGACACAACCCACAGGTTTTGACTGTTTTCCCCCAGTAGTACCAATACTCCCAATTTGGAGTCTGTGAAGCGAATATGTCCTTCGAGGCTTAAACATGCTATCCCCTGTGATTCCTGAAGTCACTCGTGTTTTCATCTGCTCATCAGCATAAAACTTTACAATCCTTGCAGGTATCCATGCCTTTAAATCATAGAACACAAGGGTCATTGTACATCATGCTGCTTGAAAAGGATAGCTTGGCTCTAATCCCAAGTCCTGACCAGCAACAATGCCAAATATGATGTTGGCCTGACAGAGATTGATCATAGAAGTAGGGCTAATATCTGTGCTAGAAAAGAGATGCCCCAAGTGTTGAGAGAACTTTCTTGACACAAACCCTTGCTCTCCCAAGACTCCCTAATCAAGAAGCAAGCACAGTCATGCTAGAAATTCCAGAATAGACATCAAGTGAGATTTGTCAGGACCAGAAATGGTTGAATCAAGGAAATCCACAAATATCAACAGGCAAAACAACTGAAATGTAGAGATTCTTGGATTGCATCCTTCGACCAAGGATCATGCCCATTATCCACGATAAGCAAATCAAAAAGAAGAAATACCATTGTGTTTTCCTAGAAAGCTGGGAGGCTTCTCATCATTGGACTTACTGTACCATTGATAATGATGGAAATATGAAATCCATTCACAACGCCAAATGGATTTAAACATTGTAGAAGGCCTTGCAGTTTATCAGAGCTCAAAAAAGCATTGCAGGAACAATGTGGTTAAAAGTTAAAACACAACTATAGAAGACATCACCATAGGTCAACAGATTGACTTCATCATTAAACTTTCCACTCTCATTCGTATATCCATAATAGACCTGGCAACATTAAAATTAACATTCCATTCTTTTGACTAATTTTCCCATTCATGCCAATACATGCACCCCATTCCACTTCTATTTCCATGGGCATTCAAAAGGACATATGGGACAAACAAACAACTTCCACGAAAGGAACGACTCAAATTGGCTCCTAACTGATACATATCCTCATATTAATTGAAGTGCAAGGCTTGATAAACAAACAAAACAGCCAATGATTCTTATTTATCAGATAACATGCATTTGTTTTGGAACAAGATAGCTATACTTTATTATAATTATATAGGAACCTAAGGAAACACAAACCCCTTGCCTCCTCCTCCTGAATTCTGTCTTTTTTTCTTACGATATGGCAGATAAAAGGCATCTTTAAGAATACTGTATAATACAATGATTCCTCCTGGAAAAACCTGACATGTGACAACAACATAAAACAGCAAAGAACAGCGATCATTTGTTGGAATCTATGTGTGTGGATTTTTCTGAGGGAGAGTAAGAATCGTTGAGGTAAATTAAACAAATGACACTTCAAAAAATCATTAAAAAAGATGTAAAAAAGTGAACAAACCACATCGTGCTTTTATTGAACAATGTAAGGATATTTTTAGAAACAAGCTTGAGAATGTATCTTTTTGCACTTCCTCATATGCAAATGAAAATATGATGCGATCAAGAATTTTCACTACTTTATACCTTACATGCTACCATTTTGACTATATACATCAGAGCTGCTTGTTCTAACAGCGTGAAATCAAATACCTTCTGGTTTACGAAAATAACTTGAAAAAACTAGCCTTTGTTCTGAGCCTTGATTCTATGATCATGACCCATGTTAAATTAGTTAATGTCTCAGTTGCAAGTTGACTCTTAACAAGTGTCCCTCTGCCAGTTTCCTGATGAAAATGTTGGATCTTGAAGGTCTAAAGATCCCATCCCATCAACAACCATATCCTCACCATGAGTGCCCCCATGATTATTGCCATCAACAGCCATATCCTGTGCTTCAGGTTTATCTAAATCATCATCAGTATCATTCACTGCCAGATCTTCTTGACGAAGGGACTTTGACTTACGGAACTCATCATAGTGTGCTTTTCTCAGCTCAGAAAAACTTAGTCTGTGGCCAACTTGGTCCAATCCTGAGAGGAAAAGGGAAGAAAAAGATAAGAATAAACGCTACAAGAAGCATATAATCCACTGTAAGGTTGCATGAAACATGACTAGGCTCCCAAAGTACAAACACATCACATTAGATGAGCACAAAAAATTGATACTCCAACCTTACATTTGCATGAAGATACACAGGTATTCAGTGTATGAAATATAGGATATGAAATTTAACATGCCATACCCAAAAATATAAATCTAGTCCTCTCTACTTTTAGGATCAATTACTGGGAGAAACAGGCGAAAATGCTAAAATACCTAATAATGGCATAGAAATTGCATAAAATAGCATGCCATTTTCTCTTTTGCTACATGCTAAGGATTTCAATGTAGTTGAGTCATTCCATCAATTCCATTTTCAGATTGGATTAAAAAATCAACTGGCCACTCAAAAGTACCAGACATAAGGGATTATATAAGGACAACAAGAATCAACTACTCCAGGCAACATCTGAAATATAGATGATGAAAAAGCATTGTAAATTCCATATCTAACAAGACAATCTGATCCTTTTCAAGATCTCACCTACATAAGACCTTGCCAAAACTAGGCTTCTAAGATCTAATAATCAATTACTTAGAGAAACAAGCAAATGAGGAAACATCTGCTGACAGCATGAAAGTCATATCAAATATCATCCCATTCATTTTTTACTACATGCTAACATCTCTAGTTTATCTAAGTTGAGCAAACCAGCCAGGAACATTACTAATTTCTTCCCCATTGTGGTGTGAAGTTTTGAATCTTGTATCCCCGAGACTAACTGATTAATAACAATGTCCAACTACATATAATGGACTAATTACAAAAGCTCTATGAGCATGAACACAAGCAAGTTAGCAACTGAGACTGAAGTTGGCTGAAGCTTGACTGAAGCTGAGCAGCATAACATGAAGTCTAGCTGAAGTGAACCACCAGAAATAGCAGCATACTAATGGAGGCACAATCTCCAACATCATACATGTAGGCCACAGCCACAAGAAAAGTAGCTGCCAAGCTGAACAGAGACTATGCAAGCTGAGATGAGGCTGACCTTGACCTCCCCTTGGAAACCTCTCAAACTCATGTAAACTTGAGCTGAATTGTAATTATAAGCAACCATCAGGTTTCTTATGTAGCCTTCTCACAAGTCCAACATCACAATATGAGAGAGAGAGAGAGAGACAGCAACTGAGGCATAGCCCTTCAATCATCTCTTCTCTAACACAGAGAGAGAGAGAGCCACAGGGTTTTTTTTTTTTTTTTTTTTTTTTTTTTTTTTTTTTTTTTTTTTTTTGGGGGGGGGGGGGGGGGGGGGGAGAGAGAAGCTAAGAGTCCCATACAGCCCTTCTAAGAGTGTCGCTGAAAGGTAAAAACAGGACTTTATGTAAGAGGGTGAGATGCATCCTGTCCACATCTAATCTCCCTCATGGATTTGGGGGAGCGGCTCCCAAAACTGCAGTTCATGTTTGCGATCGATCCCCTCGGACATCCCAAAAAGGTGGCATCGCTGAAGAGGTTTGGTCTAGCAAACCAGCTTCATATCACCACCTACGCACCTTTGGTTGTGATGCTTTTGTGCACATAAGGTTTGAGTTGAGGAGCACATTAGATGCAAAGTCCTTGAAAGGCATCTTCGTGGGTTATGTTGATGAAGGTGAAATGGGCTACAAGATATGGCTACCTCAACTCAAGAAGGTAATATGCAGCCGATTCCATGAGGCAAGGCTGCATAAAAACAATTCTGCCTCTAAAGATGACCATAAAAGAGACAAATTTCGGCAGCCACCTGATAAATCTGATTTGAACCCTTCAGGATGCACCACATATGGCTGAAAATTTCAATGCGCCATTGGTATTGAGCCAACGGATGTTGGACAACAAATTGAGGCTCCTGAAGGGCATGAACAGCCACCTATCCATGCTGAAAACAGGGCTGGAAATGATATGCGGCAGCGCACTAACAATGAGGAAGTTGATCTAACTCCTGATGTAGATCCATTGCCAGAGAATGTGCATTATTGGGTAAGAAGATCTACATGTCCTAGGAGGCATGTGAACAAATATGACCCCTTCGTACATTACATTATGTTATTAGATGAGGGTGAGCCTCTCACTTATAAAGAGGCAAAGCTATGTGAGCACAAGAAAAAAAGGGAGTTGCCATGCAGGAAGAGAGAAAAGGATACTTGGATTTGGTTGAGTTTCCCAAAGGTAGGAAAGCCATTCCTAAAAAGTAAACCCAAGTGGCAGGCAAGGCTGGTTGCTAAGGGATATGCCTAGAAAGAGGGCATTGATTTCCAAGAAGTGTTCTCTTCGGTGGTTAAAATGACCACATTATATATTGTTTGCTTTCACACCTGCTTTGGATTTAGGATGACTATCCTAAAGATGATGATGCAGCCAAGTTCCAACTACATGGTGTGTTCCATATGCATCAGCTTGTGGTTCGCTCATGTATGCCATGGTTGCCACTAGGCCAGACATTGCTCATGCAGTGGGAGTTGTTAGCAGGTTTATGACTAGTCCTACTGGAGTTGTTAGAAGGTTTATGACTAGTCCTACCAAAGCCTACTGGGGACAGTCAAATCTATCTTGAGATATTTGAAAGTAACCAAAGGTAAATGCATATGTTATGGGAAGGGTCCATTGGAGTTGAAAGAATTCTATGATTCAGACATCTGACATGGGCGGGTGATGTGGACACTCACAAGTCCACAAGTGGCTATCTATACACCCTTACAGCGGAGCTATTTCATGGTGCTCTAAACTTGGGAGAATAGTTGGACTGTCTGCTACAGAGACTCCAATATATTTCAGCCGCATATTTCAGTCACAGAAGCTTCCAAGGAAGCCATTTGGTTAGCCCGCTTGTGTAGACAGCACCTATTTTTGGATGTGATCACTAGAGTGCCATTTGTTTGGCAAAGAATGGCCTATCTCAATGGGCATGGAACTATATGTATGTATCAATAAGCACTCCATTCAGAAGATCCCATCTGCAGCCATGCAAAAACATCCACCTGTAGGGGTCAAGGTATAATAAGATAAAACAAAGGTGGACATGAGACTCATCTCCGAACCATAAGGTCCACAACAACCCACCCTGGAGCCCGACAACCTAGAGCCACACGAGTGTGTTATGCCTCCACAATTCTAGGACATTTGGATGGGCATCTCTAGCTATTGTTCAGCAAAGAGGTGTCCGGTCAATAAGCACTAGGACAAGCCAATTCAGTGTGAATTCGATTATTTCACTTAAGTCTTTTAATTAGGACTCGGGGCCTCTCATTTGTTAGTATTGGCATTTGGCAAGACTCGACTCTTGCCGTCGCATGGAAGTGTTGGAAGTGGGATGGGCCTCAATAACAATAATCACAGGTTTACAGGATCTCCCCACGGACGAACCTTCGCATACACACCTTAATACTCAAAAAGAGATGAGTGAGAGATAGAGAGATTGTAGACAATATTTTCAAGTGCGACGATAAGCAAATAGCCTACCTACACTATTTTATTTATGAATGTCAATTACAATGTGTGTAGATGACTCCAAACTTTGAATCTAGGCAAAAATTGGGAACTAGATACAAGAATTTGTATGTAAAGTGCCTAAGAGGTATGAAGAGTGTGTGTATGTGAGAATGTAGAGAATATGAACAGTTTAGAACTGTTTTACAAAAAACCCTAATTCTGACATTAGGGTTTCAGAAACCCTAAATCAGAAACTAGTGACTTAATAAGTGATGGACTGATATTGACTTGCTACTCACAGTAAATCAATAAGGACGCTGATAGTTGGCTGATACAACACCAGAGATAGAGCACACCTCCTCCAAGTATGGAGACACTCCTCCTAGCTGAACTCCAATGTTTGAACGATGGATGATCCTTGGATGATGCTCAAGAAGTGACCCTAGCTATTCTTTTACAGCTTTCAAGCTACCCCTATGTTGAGCCTTTGTGAAAAAGCAAAAAGCTACACCAAAAGCTAGTTTTATCCCTAAATTTGACGAAAAGCAAATTTTTATTTATCACTAATTATGAGCTTTTGAGGGTAAAATTATATGTGATCTCTAAACTAGAGCATTAATTGAACTTCTAAATGTGCTTTCTTTGATCTACTAATGCAGAAGAATAAAATGAGGTGACAAACCTTTTTTGGACAAAAATTAGGGTTAAGGTTTTCTCTTGATCTAGACCTTTGATGGCTGAATGTTATATATCAAATGAAAGCTCTCTTGAAGCTTTGTCTGATAAGCCAATAATAATTTTTTAGCTTCTGTGCTCAAAATTTGACTAAGTACCAAAATTTAGGATTTCTGAAATTTAAGGTTTTGTGCCTATTCCGAGATTGTTTCCAACAATCCCCCCTTCAATGTCATAATGGTACAAGGTTCAATAATCTGCAAAACTTCTCATGTCTGCAAAACTTCGGATGTTTGTAAAACTTCCGATCTCTGAAAATATATCTCTTAACTGATATCCACTAAATCTTGAGCTTCCTGTGCATGAACTTGAATACTTGAGAAACAGACTGAGAAAACTGAATGTCCGGACGTGTATTACATAAATAGATCAACCAACAAACTGCTCGACTATACAAAGTAGCATCAAAAGGTTCTAAATATTCTTCTGCCTATAATAAAACATTAACATCCATAAGTGTTTGCATAGGCTTGGAATCTGTCATCTCATACCTTTCCAATAATTTCTCAATGTATTTCTACTGTGTTATATAGATACACTCATCTTTGTACTTGAATTCAATCCCAAGATAATAATGCAAAATACCTAAATCTTTCACATCAAATGTATGCTTAAGTTGTGCTTTTTAATATTAAAGGTCAGAATCCTTGGGATCTGTCATGATCATATCATCAACATATATGATAATAATAATCAAAACATCTTTCTCAGCTTTAATATAAAGAGTGGGAGCTTCATCTTAGTTTTCAAAACCAATGGACAAGAGATAGATATGTATCTTCTCCTACCGAGCTCTCGGTGTCTCTTTTAATCCATATAAAACTTTAATAAGCTTGCATACTAAATGCTCTTTACCTGACTCTTCAAAAACTTCTGGATGCTAAATGTAGACATCTTCATAAAGATCATCATTAAGAAAGGCAATTTGATATCTAACTGGTATACATTCCACCCAAAGAATGCAACGAGGAAGTATTGTTCTGACTACTGTCATTCTAGAAGTAGGTGCAAAAGTCTCATCATAGTCAATACCTTTCTTTTATGCATAGCCTTTGACAACTAATCTTGCTTTATACCTGTCAATAGTACCATCTTCTTTTCTTTGGATTTTGAAACTCCACTTAACATTAATTGCCTTTTTACCTTTTGGTAACTCACAAAGCTTCCATGTTTGATTCTTATGAATAGAATCAATCTCTTCTTGCAAAGCTTTCTTCCATATAGGAATTTGCAGTGCATCTTTAACAATTAGCTGGTTCATTCTCAGCTTAAGTTAGTGCTAAAATGTTATGAATCTCAAAATATTATGAGTAATTTACCTCATTTGCTTGTTCTCTCCTTATTTGACTTCTAATAACCACCTCGGTGTAGTTTTGAAAAGTGGTGAAATCTCTTCTTGTTCTTCAATATCTCTTTCTTTTGGAACTTTGGAATCTTCTCCAACTTCATAAGTCGGAACATCAAGAGGCACTGACAAGGGACTAGGTACTGATGTAGGTAATGAAATTCCCTCTTCACCTTTATCAAGTGCATCTTTTAGGGTTTGAGAAGATTCATCACCCCCCTTGTATGGCTGAATATAAGAATCCAAATTCCTTCGAGAAAATGCATAGTCATCTGCCTCTATGAAATCTAGAATCTCTGTCTTCTGATCATAAATCTTACCTTCTGCAATATATGCGTTGCGTGAGAGTAGGATATTACCTGTTTCTGGAACATAGAATCTATATCCTTTGCTTCAATAGCATAA
Source organism: Ceratopteris richardii (assembly GCA_020310875.1). Taxonomy (NCBI): domain Eukaryota; kingdom Viridiplantae; phylum Streptophyta; class Polypodiopsida; order Polypodiales; family Pteridaceae; genus Ceratopteris; species Ceratopteris richardii. Next base: position 112,599,066 of record CM035419.1, on the reverse strand, counting down.
CCAATAAAGACAGCTTTAATGGTTTTTACATCAAGCTTACCATGATCCTTCTTCTCAATGTGAACATAAGCTGGAGAACCAAAAACTTTGAAGTAACTCACATTGGGTTTCTTCCCATAATAAACTTCATAAGGTGTGATAACCTTTAAAGCTTTTATGGAAGACATATTCAGAATGTGATTAGCTTTATGTATTGTATCAAACCAAAACTTTGGAGAAAGCTTTTTGGATGACATCATACTATGCATCATCTCAACAAGTATCCTATTCTTTCTCTCTGCAACACCATTCTATTATGGCGTATAAACAATAGTGAGATGATGAGAGATACCTTTGCCTTCAAGAAAAGACTTTAAGTCTTTTGACATCTATTCTCCTCCTCTATCACTTCTTAAAATCTGAATTTTTGATTGACTTTCATTTTCAACCATAGCTAAGAACTTTTTATAAGTAAGAAAGACTTCTGACTTTACTTCAAGACCATAAATCCAAGAATATTTTGAAAAATCATCAATGAAAGTAACGAAATACCTAAAACCTTGAATAGAATTTGTTCTCATAGGACCATTCACATTTGAATGTATGATCTACAACTTCCTTGTGGATGTGATATATCCATGTTTCTTGAAAGGACGTTTGTGAAGCTTTCCTTCAAGACATCATTCACATGATTCCGCATCATGTGGTAAAGCAAAAGTAGGCAAACTCTTCACCATACCTTGATCTTTGATATGCTTGAGAGTTGTGTAACTGATACTATCAAGCCTAGCATGCCATAACTTCATGTTCTCCTTAGGTCTAGATGACCTACCAACATTAGCATGACTAACTTTGGATAACACAAACATGCCACTTCTGTTATCACCTTAGAGTAGACAATGTTTCTCATTAGGTGAGAGGATCTGACATGAATCTTTCTAAAAAACAACTTTAAAACAATTTGACAAAAAAGTAGATATATAAAGTAAATTCTTCTTCATTTTTGGTACATAAAGAACATTAGAAATTGTGAAATTTTCACCTTCTCTTGACTTAAGGTTCACTTCTCCAACACCTACAACATCCAAATCATGACCATCTGCAATGGTCACTCTTCTACCTGAAGAGTTAGTAAAGAGAAGAAAATACCTTCCTGCAACCTATCATATGCTTAGGAGCTCTAGAATCAAAAATCCGGATTATCTAAAATTGCATTTAGTGCTTCCTGATCAAAAGCTATTTCTTCAATAGTAACCCATGCATAAGATTCTTCCTTTGAAAATTTAGGTTTTGATTCATCTTCAGCACTATTACCGGATGCTTTCTTCCTCTCATTAAAAATCCTTGTTCTACATTCTTCTATGAAATGATCTAGTTTCTTACACTAATGGCGAATTCCTTTCTTTGAAGTAAATGTAGTAGCAGATTTTTCTTTGGGTGTAGAGGAAGCATTAGGGGTAGGTGTAATAAAGTGATAGGTAGGAGATGGTTGAACCACACCCTTCACAGATAGGAGATGGTTGAACTACACCCTAGGAGAGAGGATTAGGAAGTAATCCTCAACCATGGCTTTTGGGGCAAGTGGTTAGCCCATCACATTCCTAACCAAGAGGTTGTGAGTTCGATTCCTTACATTGGTATCAGGGCCTAGGAAATAGGTTTGGGAAAGGCGGATTGACCTAATGGCCTCTAAAAAAGGCGCTTGGGCATCCTCTACATGAAAGGGTACAAAGTAGCGCACGTCGCTTTCACAAGTTAGCCTAACAAAGATTGAGGTATATCTCTCAATCCGTAGGTCAGATTGAGGCATATAAGATACCGTTGAAAAGCTCTCGGAATGAACTTTCCAAATCTAATGAGCTAGCTTGGAAGTGTGAAGTCCTTGGAAAACCTTGGGTGGCACTTATTTGTTCAAAATACTAAACATGGGTGAGAACAAGGTTCAAGATACTAAGGTTGAGAACAGGATTCAAGAGACCAAGGTTGCGAACAAGGTTCAAGAAATTGTGCGAGGTTAAGGACATCAATTCAAGGGTACCTAGGGAGTTCAAGGGGCTGATCACTGAAGCTAGGGGGATATAAGAGAAGATCATTGAGGAAAATGATTGACCAAGGGGGGAAGAATGTAATAAAGTGATAGGTAGGAGATGGTTGAACCACACCCTTCACAAATAGGGGATGGTTGAACTACACCCTAAGAGAGAGGATTAGGAAGTAATCCTCAACCATGGCTTTTGGGGCAAGTGGTTAGCCCATCACATTCCTAACCAAGAGGTTGTGAGTTCAATTCCTTAATGCAAGATTACGACCACCACGTGCTAGAGAGAGATCTTTGGTCATACACACGGATGACCAAACAGTGTCCGATTTCAAATCCGTCTGAACCGCTCAGAACCTTATTCATAGACTCACTTTATTACATTCTTCCCCCCTTGGAAAAATATTTTCGTCCTCGAAAATAGAGCTATATATATCTATTGTAGGCAACTCCCGAGCCTCATGTCCTAAAACTGGAAGAACATGGTCATGTTCTAGAACTGGAAGAACATGTCTCATCGCTATGGTGGCAATCCTTGCCCAAATGATTCAAAACACTATCTCGCTTTGCACTTTGATAAACTAGTCAAAGTACAAAGTAGTGAATGAATAATAAGGGTGGATCTAAAAATATCCATGGCCAATTCACAGTTTCTCGATGTGCGATCTAGGCACAATCATGTGAACTTGGTGGATTCAAATTTCTAGTCCCTTTCTAGGTATAACTGGTGCATGGACTCGTAAGACTTTGAGAACTCTTGATTCAATTGAATTTGTTTTGGAGAACTTGAAGTTTGGTTGTCCCAAACATCTAACTTAGATGTTTGTATAATGGTTTACTATGATCCAACAGTTACTTGATTTTTTCACCCGACTAGAGGACTACTTTGTCCTAATGAGTTTAAAAATCCTCTGTAAACTATAGAAGAAAGTTTACCATTTTCTTTGAGTCAACCACACTATAACTTGTCCCACTCAAATTCAAAATGAAAATTATCCAACTTAGGACACTTTTCTCAAAGACTTTAGCTGAAAATTCTTTGGAATTATCAATCCGTTGAGCAATTCCTAACTTCTCTATTCTAGAGTATACCGGACTCTAGAAAATTCATAACTCAAATGAATAAGTCAATCTTGGACTTAATATCTTTTGAAGATTGAAAAGGCTCCTGTTCATAACATCTATCTAGGATTTTTAATTTAATTATCTGGTTCTAACCGGCTAACCCTTGACTTTTGTGAAAAGAATCAGATACCGTATCTGAGTCAAATCAAAAGATTCGAAAAGAGGAAAGAAAGAACTAAAAATTAGTTTAACCAATTCAAACTTCAAAGATACGTAAACTTGTTATGAGTCAAAGTCTAGATGACTCAAGACTTTAACTTCTCAAAGATCTGTTTCAATAGTGTATTGAAGCATTTTTTCTATCTTTAAGAGAAATAAGCTCGATTCTCAAAAAGATTTAGAGCAAATGTAAAACATCATCTAACCACAAGATACTAGAGTGGTAACCAACATCAGTGTGTCGACCCACTCACGTTCTATTGATGAGTTTTTTACTCAAGTAATGCTTCACTTGAGACTAAGTTCACGTCATATTCAGTCTTTCTGACTGGATTCTCAAAAAGATTTAGAGCAAATCTAAAACATCATCTAACCACAAGATACTAGAGTGGTAACCAACATCAGTGTGTCGACCCACTCAGGTTCTATTGATGAGTTTTTTACTCAAGTAATGCTTCACTTGAGACTAAGTTCACGTCATATTCAGTCTTTTTGACTCGATTCTCAAAAAGATTTAGAGCAAATCTAAAACATCATCTAACCACAAGATACTAGAGTGGTAACCAACATCAGTGTGTCGACCCACTCAGGTTCCATTGATGAGTTTTTTACTCAAGTAATGCTTCACTTGAGACTAAGTTCACGTCATATTCAGTCTTTTTGACTCCCTATTGGGAATGCAATTCTTGTGCATTTCTTTGAGTCAAAAGAGTGAATTTACCAAGTTACACCAGGAACTTGGTGCTTGACTTAGTCAATCAAATCCTTGGTTGAAAAGATCAACTCAAAGTCAAAGTCCAACTTTTTCATAAATTTATGAAATATTTATGAATTAACAACACTTTATCTTAGTGTTTCAAGAAGATCTTGGAAGTTACTTACTTCCTATCTTCTGTTTCCTTGATCTTGAAGTAATCTTGAAGTAATCTTGAAGTATCTTGAGATACTACTTTTATCCTTCTTGAATTAAACTCCTTTGAAGTCTTAATTCTCTGGAGGATCAAACCTAACTTCAAGATCCAATCTATGACTAAAAGATAATCATCATCTCATAGTCCGATGTCCCATACCATCTTTCGTACATCAATCTGAGTATAAAATCCGGTGTCCCATACCACCATACTCACATTAATGTGTGGGTGATTCTTATCATAACGTCTAAACATATCTTGATAGATTACCTTATTTCTTCAATTGAAGTTTTGGGCATTACCTCTAACTTGATATTCTAGGTTTTGATCCCTTCACATGATCGTTTCGCGATCTTGTGATTTCCTTTAGGAACTTGAAAACCTTTTGATGGAACATCCATCCTTCTTTGCTAGGGTTTTCAAATGAAAACCAATCAGAATTCCAAGTACTTGAATTTTCACAAATTCAAGTTCAATTGGTTTATCCTTGACCAATTTGTAGTGACAAGAGCTTTTGACTTCTTGTCTTTAGATTCCTTTCTTACTGATGCTTTAGGTACCTACCCCGGCCGGGACTTAACAGGAATCTCTCTACTACTTAAGTCTAAGTATGCCTGGGCAACTTCAGAGTAGTTCCAATCGCACATTCTTGGACAATCATGGCCAAGCTTGATCAAATCTGGTTGACCTTGCGACTAGAATAAAGACTTAGACTTTATTTTTGAGATCTCCTAAACTATCAAAAGCTTCTTTGCTTACCCGCGAGATTTTAGAGATCTTTCCATCAACTTAAGTCCAAGCATACACTGATGCTTCTCAGATTCCAAAGCTAAGAATCTTTAATATACCGTTAGGTTGTATCAATATTTGGACTTAACTACCCATACCGGTGGTTTGAGAACTACTTGCTAATAAACTTACTTGAAAGTTTCTAATCTCACATCTAGGGAGATTTTTCTTTCAAGAACTTTAGACTCCTGCCAAGGAATCAAGTAATACTAAGCCAACGATTCATCTTGGAATCTTTGGCTTTAATGGAATAATCTTCAATAGAAATTCTTGACTTTCGGACAAGCAATAAAGCTTTAAGTCTTAGTCTTGTCCAAAAGGTATTCCTTTTTAACCAATGAAATAGTGAACCAAACTATTTCTTTTATTGGCTTATCTTTGGGAAATAGCTTAATTCCCTAAGGACTACTTTGACGTATCTTTAAGGAAATATATTGATTCCCAAAGATTACTTTGACTTTGGGTTTTTTCTTTAAGCCCTAATTAGCTTAAATAAAACCAAGCATACTTTTCTCGTCTATAGAAAAGTGCTTAATAAAGTTTCCATGTTTTTTTTTTGAAAACTCTGCATCTTGACTAGAGATGCAGTCATAGAACCTAGCATCCAACTATTGAACAAACATTCATGCATATGCAAATGATTGTTCTTGAATGCAAATGCATGTGAGTGCATGCATGTGTTGGCATTCTCCTTTCATGCACCAAAATTAAATCAAGCAATTCTTGAGCTTGAAAATGCATGTTCCCAATCATCCATGCACAAACATTCTACTTGCTAGCGTTTTAAAAAGATATAACCGTTTTTGTGCATAAACTTGAACATTAACTATCTTTTTCAAGCAAAAAGAAAAATGTATTTTGTGCATGAAAACATTCTTTGACAAGGAGAAATGCACCAACATTCTTTTGTAGATGCATGCCTATGCTTGTGTTTAATGAATGTTTCAATATATTTATGCTCTTTCATGTAGATTTCAATAATTTGCATCAAGATTATCAAGAATGAAGTTTACTACCATACTTCAATGAGAAAAATGCATCCTACATGAAAGGAGAGAGCAAAAACAAATATTGAAATGAATCATTAACTTGGAAAATACTTATCTCCCAATTAAGCTACGTCCTTCCATTAATCCTAGGAAAGAGCCCATTGCCATCCTTTAGTCCTCGTCCAAGCATCTTTCATTACTCAAGAGAACTGATAGTCAAAACATGATCCACCTTCCTTGATTTATGCTTGCCTTGGCCCTTCTGATGCCATCGGATGATGTGGGATGCTTCAAGTGGACACAATAGGTGTCTGGAAATTAAACCCCATCCCGCACAACATTAAAATAGGACCTCTATGCTTGTAATGATTGAAGCGCTCTCTTTAATCAGTAGAAATTTTGGGTTCGATTCCTGTGAAAACTTTGTTAGACTGAATCTTCTAAGATAATAGTAAAGCCACACTTTTTACAGATTTAGAGTTCGATCCTCGGTTACCGTTCGAGAGACACTATCTCTTGATCTCTAATGTGGTGTACGTGCAAAAAGAATTCAATGCACCAGCACGTCTTGTTGTACTGGATATTCGAAAAAGCTCATACTGTGAATGTCATGGGTTCGAGACCCGGCCATGGCTTTGTAAATAGAACATCTTTTTGCATCTTCTTCCAGTTATGGAATAAAAAGAGACATACACCGAAATGAATCCTGGTTCATGGATAGAAGAACTGATTCCTCTATGCGACATCCAAAGTTCAAGTCTTGGAGTCGACCATCTTGGAAGCATCCCGTGATAAAGCTTCCTTTAGTTGCTCTGCTCGTACTCCTTATCCACAACTCTCGTTGGAAAGCTCTCGAAAAGAACTTTCCAAATCTAATGAGCTAGCTTGAGAGTGTGAAGTCCTTGGGAAACCTTCCGTGGCACTTGTTTGAGTGTTCAAAATACCGAACATGGGTGAGAACAAGGTTCAAGATTCTAAGGTTGAGAACAGGGTTCAAGAGACCAAGGTTGCGAACAAGGTTCAAGAAACTATGCGAGGTTGCGGACATCAATTCAAGGGTACCTAGGGTGTTCAAGGGACTAATCACGGAGGCTAGAGGGATACATGAGTAGATCATTGAGGACAATGATGAAGTAAGGGGGGAAGAATGTAATAAAGTGATAGGTAGGAGACGGTTGAACCACACCCTTGACAGATAGATGGTTGAACTACACCCTAACAGGGAGGATTAGGAAGTAATCCTCAACCATGACTTTTGGGGCAAGTGGTTAGCCCATCACATTCCTAACCAAGAGGTTGTGAGTTCAATTTTTTACAGTAGGACTAGAAGTTTTAGGAGTAGAAGACTTACTTTTCCTTCTTGGTTTGCTAACTCTTCCTCTCCTTCTTTGTGGTCTCCTTCTTCTTCTTACTCTTTGATGATTAAATCTTCATCTTAAAGTAACAAGAATTGCAACTGTTCAAATGAAAGTTCTCTCTCTTGTAGAGAGAGATAAAAAAGTAACAAAAGCACGATACGAAGATGGAAGTGAGTTTAGAAGTGTATTTACCATCTTTGGATCTGAAATATTGACTTCAACATTGAGTAACTCATATCGTAAATATTTAAGCTTCATAATGTCTGACTGAACTGACTCACCAATTTTCATCCTTGTATTGGCAAGTTCTCCTTGGATGAGCTTTCCTAGTAGGGTTTCTCCTCTGATAGAGATTCTCCAACTCCATCCAAGCCTAACGAGAGCTTCTGCATGACTTGATTTGGGGTATAATTTGCCTCTTGACTCCCATAGCAATATATGAAAGTGCTTGTGCATCCCTTGAATCCCATCTAGATTGCTCTTCTATAGGAAGTGATCTGATAGTAGTACGGAATCCCGATGATGAAATAGTTCCTTCTTCTTCTTCATTAACCTCCTGTTGTGCAAAAATAAGATCAGAAGGTCTTCTAGAAGATGAAGTAGCTTCTTCTTCGACTTGTCTTTGCCTTGGATAAATGCCAGTGACAATATTCCATAAGTCCTTTGATACTAACAAATTCATCATCATGAAACTCCATATTGGATAGTTAGACATTCCCTCGAGCTTGTCTTCATTCTCAAGTCTATAATCACTCATCTTGTTAAGGGTATATGTCAACTAGGCTCTCATACTAAATGTTGGAAGTGGGATGGGCGGCGGGCCTCAATAACAATAATCATAGGTTTATAAGATCTTCCAAGTGATGAACCTTAGCATGTACACCTTAATACTCAAAAAGAGATGAGTGAGAGAGAGAGAGAGAGTAAACAATATTTTCAAGTGTAACAATATGCAAATAGCCTACCTACACTATTTTATTTATGAATGTCAATTACAATGTGTGTAGATGATTACAAACTTTGAATCTAAGCAGAAATTGGGAACTAGATAAAAGAATTTTTGTGTAAACTGCCTAAGAGGTATGAAGAGTGTGTGTATGTGAGAATGTAGAGAATATAAACAGTTTAGAACTGCTTTGCAGCAAACCCTAATTCTGAAATTAGGGATTCCAAACCCCTAAATCAAAAACTAGTGACCTAACAAGTGATGGACTGATGACTTGATAGTAGATACACACTATAAATCAGCAAGGATGTTGATGGTTGGCTGATACAAACCCCTCCAGAGCTCCACCAAAGGTAGAGCACATCTCCTCCAAGTGTGTAGACAACACTCCTAGCTGATCTCCAATGTTTGGATGATTGATGATCCTTGGATGATGCTTAAGAAGTGTCCCTAGGTATTCTTTTTATAGCTTTCAAGCTGCGCCTACATTGAGCTTTTGTGAAAAAGCAAAAAGCTAAGCCAAAAGCTAGTTTTATCGCTAAATTTGGGGAAAAGCAATTTTTAACGTAAGTTTTAATTTATCACTAACCATGAGCTTTTGAGGGTAAAATTATATGCGATCTCTAAACTGAAGCATCAATTGAACTTCTAAATGTGCTTTCCTTGATCTACTAACTGAGAGAAATAAGATAAGGTGAAAATCTTTTTTGGACAGAAATTCGGGTTAGGCTTTTCTTCTAATCTGGACCTCATATGATTAAATGTTATATATCAAATGAAAGCTCTCTTTAATATAGAGTTATATATCAAATGAAAGCTCTCTTTAAGCTCTATCTGATAAGCAAATAATAATTTTTTATCTTCTGTGACCAAAATTTGACTAAGTACCAAAATTTAGGGTTGCTGGAATCTCGGGTTTTGCGCTCTTCTAACATTGTTTCCAACAGGAAGAGCCTCATCAGCCTTCTCGATGGGGGGCCCATCGCATGTTGAAGACTCCCATGCTCAAGGGTGAGCCTATATTGGCTCTATGGCCGGGAGGTGAGCCTAATGTCCTCTCGTTTATTGTTTGTGGATTTCAAGCATGGAGGATCTTGGAGGCCCTAGCATTGGTATCAGACAAGCTCTCTCCTCGTATGGAAGAGGCAAGGCAACTTGCACAAAACCATCAGAGCTCGTGGAGCGGTGATGGCTTAACTTGACATGTCCTTCACCCTCTCGGATGGAATGGTATGGAACGCTTCCAACGGGAGGAATGGACAAGCGAAGCACACAAGCTGGTTGTGGAAACAATAGGTAAGTCCCACAATTACTTGTGATTTTCTGTGGAGGTAGGCGGCTGGAATTTTGACACCTGTCATCTTCACATACTACCTTCATGACTGGAGACTTCCATCCTACTGCAGAGGAAGGGGAGAAGCCCCATGCGGATAGGTGGGATAAGCAGGGTATATAGGAAGGGGGCTGCATGGGAGCAGCCACCCTGTTAGTTGTTGGTGGCAAAGAAAACAGATTCTCGACTGGGCCTTCAGCCTTGCGGCTGGTAGTGCCTGCAAACCTTCTTGTAGACACAAGGGCAGTGGCAGTCATAGCCAACTGCCTCTTGTGGAAGGAGGGAAGCGGGGGAAATCTGAAGAGGTACCAGGCTGAATTATGTTAAGCTGGGGCTGCAGACTGTGGTTTCTAACCGAATACCCTGTTGGGACAGGAAGATGGTGCAAGAGATTCTCAGGTACATGGAGTAGGAGGGTTAAATACCCACCTGATAGAGGTGTAAGAAAATTGGCTGCTAAGCATGGCTGGTACCTGGTGATCAACCATGATTTTTTGTGTTAAAAAAGGGATGTGCAGTAGCAGCCACTCCTTTGCGACAGGAACCCATGGCAAGGCTGCACTATTAGCCTGTTGTGCCTGCTTAATTTTCTCACAAATCTGCTGGGGGAAGGGGTTTTCCTATGCCTAAGTGCTGAAACCGAATCCCCAGGTCGCAGGACATTGGGATCGTCAAACCTTCCATGGCTGCTTACTGGAATCTCCTGAGCAGGGATTCCTTGGAGAACAAGGAATCCAAATTTTGGGGTCCAATTAGAAAGTGAAAAGTGGCAGCCACATGGCATGATTTTCAGCCACATACACCTCAGCAGCTGGGTGCTTACGTTTTCAGCCTCTGGGGCTTAATTAGGAAGAATAAAAACGAGTGCCTGAGATTTAAGGTGTGAGAATAACTAAATTTTAAAAAGTTTAGTGAACTTTCTAAAATCATTCAAAGAGTTGGCTGAAAAATAGAGGTGGGATGAGTTATGAAAATCTATAAAAGAGGACCTTCTCCCTTTCATTTGGCATAGCATATCATTTGCTAAACTTACACACAAGGAGAGGAAGGCTCTCTCGGCAGCATCAGCATCGAATCTATATTCTCAACTTCTCCATCTTCTCCTTCATCATAGAGATGTTCCCTCAGCCTGATTCAGTCATCTACTTCAACCAATCAAATTCAACCAATGGAGGAGGTGACCACTTCCATACCTGCCAACCATAGTCACCAGGGGACGGTGACGTGTCCCGGGGACAATGACGTCCCGGGGTCGGGGACGGGACCTTGACCGTCACGGGGATGCCAATCCAGGACGGCACTCAAAATATGCTGATTTTAAGGCTAATTTGAAATGGAAACCATTCATAAGGATTTTGTTAGCTTATAAGAGCACAAATAAACAAGAAAATAGTAAAAAGAAGCAGTTCAAAGTGAAATATGAAAACATGTGATGTGTTGCTGCCACACTGTAGATATACACTCTGGAGTGAGCACTAACTTATGTTATCTTATTTGATCATTGATCAAGCTATCACTTGTATGAGAGACAACATGGAACAAGTTACAAACCACATGTGACCTCAATGCTCATACACCATAGACAATATTTAAGTTTTAAGGGCCAAAGCAATGAAACACATCCATATTACAATGATCTCGTCAAAAAAGAGATTTAGGATGATTAATAAATAATCATCATATCATATATCAAAAAGAGTACATATCGTGAATAAAACCAAAAAGATACAGCCATGGCCCATATGGCATAGATGAATCATGATAGATCTAAAATAACTCAAGACTAAACTCAAGACTACATGGCTGCTGAATATGCAAGGGTGCACACCAAAGGAGCTCAAGAGGGAAAGCTGAAAGTGTGATGTGGGTTTTGAGGGCAGCAAGGGCTTCTTTTATAGTTGCATTGGGGCCCCATAAGTCCTAAGTATAGAGAGAGAATATGGGCGCACTTTTTTAAAGTTCGAAAATCAAAATTTTTCGAAATTTCTGCCGCTCCCGCCATTTTCGGCGTCCCCAAACTGGCGTCATAACAAGCATCCATCCCAGAACGGCGTCCCGAGGACGGCACCCTATAACACAAAAAAGATCGGGACGCCAGCCATCCCGGCTGAGCGTCCCAAGGAATTTGAAAGGGGGGACGGCGTCCCGGCGTCCCTCGGGCCCCGGGACGGGTCCCCCTGTGACTATGCTGCCAACATGCACGGGCAACGTCCCGAAGGGATACATAACCATCTCAGCACACCAAAAGCTCACTAGTAGCTTCTCGGACTGCTAGAGGTGAGAAAGGAGGTGATGCCCATGAAGTCTGCCCGCCTCCCACACTCGGCAATCACCACGACACCTTATCACCAAAATTTCTTCTTGAACCCTTCCGAAAGGACAAGGAGGAATGTGAGGAAGGTGCTATCATTGATTGGTTGTCCAAGTGGACGAGCTTCTTCAACATGTAAGGCTTGGTTGATGCCCAGCATATTGGCCATCTCCAAATCATGTTCAAGGCATGGGCATATTCTTGGTGGATTTCTGTCAAGCCATAACCGACTATGTGGGAGGAGTTTCAAATAGCCTTCCGTGCACACTTCATGTAGGATGACAAGACAGATGCCTACAAGAGGATGTTCCGGTGCCAAATGGGGAGCGATCCTTATCTTTCCGATAGTGTGGTCCATTCTAGATCACAAGGAAGGTAACCGATGTATCCTACGAGTTAGATTTGCCTCGACGAATCACAATTCACCCTTCATTCCATGTTAGTTGCTTGAAAGAGAGACTTGAAAAGAATGATATAGTGATGCCTTCGAAGGAGATCCCAGATTCGGAGGATAATGCTCGATACATTTTGCTAGTGCCAGAGGTTGTTCTTGACCAAAGGGAGAAGAAACCTTGGAGGACTTCCTATCATGAGTATCTGATAAAGTGGATTCTAGAAGCACCAACCTAAGTCCACGGCGACTTGGGAGTCAGATCCTTGAAGAATCGTTTCCCTTGCTTTATTACTGAGGAGATTGTTCAAGACAACAATTGAAAAATAAGGGGGGAAGTGTTACATCTCCACCCTTCCGAGACATTTGGATGGGCATATGTAGCTATTATCCGACCAATAGGTGTACGTCCAATGGGTAGTGGGACTAGCCAATTATGTGGGGACTAGGTTATTTCATTTGAGTCCTATAAATAGGACTCAAGGCCTCTCATTTGTTATTCTAGGCATTTTCCAAGACTAGACCCTTGGCCTCACATGAAAGAGCCCCATCACCCGTACCGGTGGGGGCCGATGGTATGGGACAAAAGTCTCCTAGAGGTGGCTTCCCATCACATGCGTTGGACTCCTAGGCTCGAGGGTGAGCCCGTATTGGCTCTATGGTTGGGAGGTGAGTCTGATGTCCTCCCTTTTATTGTTTGCGGATTCGGTTTTGTGTCTCGACTTGTCCAACAAGGAGGATTACTAGGCCAACCAGTCCAATGGGAGCTAGGTTATTTCACTTGAGTCCTATAAATAGGACTCAAGGCCTCTCATTTGTTATTCTAGGCATTTTCCGACTAGACCGTTGGCCTCGTATGAAAGAGCCCAATCATTCGTGAGAGTGGGGGCTAGTGGTATGGGATACAAGTCCTCTAGAAGTGGCTTCCCGTCACATGCTTTAGACTACCAAGCTCGGGGGTGAGTCAATATTGGCTCTATGGTTGGGAGGTGAGTCTCATGCCCTCCCTTTTATTGTTTGTGGATTTGGCTTTGTATCTCGACTTGTCCAACAGGGAGGATTCTAGAATATCTAACAAGGTGGAAGCCCCTCAAGGACCTGGTGTCCCATACCACCATGTCCACACTCTTCAAGTGTATAAGGGGCTCCACCAAGGGCCAAATATCCAAGAGCATAGTACAAGGAATGAGTAGCAAATGAGCCCAAGGGTCCTGTTCATAAACTCTTTTAAAGAGGTGGCCCAGTTCGCATTGGGCGGACACTCCACACTTGGTTGAACACTTAAAACGACAAACACCCATCTTGATGTCCTTTGGGCTTGGGGACATAACAATAGGAACCTTTTTCTAAAAGAGGTCTCTTCTTGCACCAAGAATCCCTTAAAATTGGTCCACTTAGATCTTTATATATATATATATATATATATATATATATATATATATATATATATATATATATATATATATATATATATATATATATATATATATATATATATATATATATATATATATATATATATGGACCAATGCACCCACCCTCCTTGAAGCATAAATTTACATGGGTTTACTCTATATATATATATATATATATATATATATATATATATATATATATATATATATATATATATATATATATATATATATATATATATATGTATGGACCAATGCACCCACCCTCCTTGAAGCATAAATTTACATGGGTTTACTTCTTGAAGCATAAATCGGATCGCTTCACCAAGTTCTAGGAGTGGACTGCTTTGGTGTAGAATGAATGCTCCACCACTTTGCAGGCTATCCAATTATATGAAGGTAGTGAACTCCTTAACCATACTCTCACGAATTTCTTCACAAGGATTTCTTTTACCAAAAGAATATGGCATATCTTAATAAAGAGGGGTTCCTTATTATATGGTCGCATTGCCATACATCAATGTGAAAGGTATCCATGAGAGGAGTTAGATGATCATATACAGGCACCTCTTCAATCATATACAATTATGGATAGGCGGGGGGGGGGGGGGGGGGGGGGGGGGGGGAGGGGTGGGGGGGGGAAGAGAGAAAAAAAGACTCTAAAAGCTGCTAAGCATTACTTTTACATGAAATACCAGTTCTTCTAGAACTGCCCTGATACAGATTCACGCCCAAGTGCACTGACTATATACAGTGTGATGTACATCAAGATCTGCTAACAAGTTAGAACCATGCTCCGATTCATTCTAGAAAAACCTTCATGAATAAAGTTGTATAAACAAATCTTGCACATATGATATATATGCAGTTCAAACGACTGCAGTTAGTGATTGGAAGGTTGAATCAAGTCGAACCCTGTGGTTGATTTCATAATCGAGCCCTCAAGTGTTATGACTATAAATATTGAAGCTGGAAAACGAGTCCACATTGACCTTAAATGTTATGTATATCAACAACTGGAATTGCGAACGGAATCCAAAAAATATGCTTGAATCACTGGCAGTACCATGACAGGAGTTGGAAGATTCAGCCTGATCATCTTCATCTCCCTCGGAAGCCCAGCTTCCCTTGTCTCCTGAACTTGAAGAGGCCACTTCATTCAATGCTTCCCAAATGGCTTGTGCATGTTCAGCGTTATCCAGTACACCTTCATCTCATATTAATAGTTTTCTCAGTGAAACCATTCCATTAAATACACTCGTGCACATGGGCAGAACAGTTACTCGACAAGAGTGTAAGTAAAAACGTACTGTACCTTCTGGAGGATAATAAGGTGTCTTTGGTTCGGTGATTTTTCTTTTTGGAGATTTATTCGCTTCAAGAAAGCTTAGGTTTGCTTCATCCCAAGCAACCCGCGAGCTGTGACGAGGAAAAAGTATTAGAAAAACGATGAAGTTAGAACTCGTGTGTGAAATTACTGAAATTATACACATTTACATCCTCTCTCAACCTCGGAAACGGCTTCCATTAATGGCACCAGCTATCAAAGTCTCCATCAGTTATCCATTATCGAATTTCACAAACGAATAAAATTCGGAAAGATAGATTGTCTATGTGCAGCACAATTTTTAACACGTTCTTTTTTCTTTCAAAGGAGGTCTTCAAATTAGAGAAATAAAGTACATCAAACAGATATTCTTAAACGACAATGCGAAGGTACTTTATCGCTTAATAGTTTCACAAGCATCGTACACAAAATAGACTAGCAGTTTACCTTGATCTCTCTTTGCTGTATCTTTTCATGTCATCGCATATAAAAGATTCTCATTCATTAAATCTGCGACAGGACACGTGAAAGAAAAAATGATGGCTTCCGACGTGTCGTGGAGATAACTTCGCATGAATGACGTAAAACAGGAGATCCTTGAAAAAAAAAAATGGCTTCAGAGAAACCAACAAACAGGCCTGTATTATGTTCGAGAAATGGGACTACTTGATTTCGGATAAAGATAAAGTGTTCAAATACTTGGCGATGAAACAATCCTTACGTTGGGGAAGGTGTGTGTATACGACGTACGTGAGCGCTTGACGAAGTGCGTGTGCATTTGTGCATGTGCGCCGCAGTCTGGTGTCAGAGAGCACACCTCAAAAGCTGAAAGTGAGCAAAGTCGTTTACCCGTGCCAATTCTTGGCCGACGGATGAAACTGGGGGCAGAAGAGGAAAGGTCAAATCGGGAAGAACTTGTCGGCAATATTCCTGAAGAAAGTCGCAACGATTGATCAGTTTCGAAGAAACATGTACCATCTCCATTCTCCATCACATCAAAATGTCCATGGGTCTCATTTCCTGACCATCTCATTACTACCAAACTCATAATGTTTTTTTTTATAAAAGGAAGTTCAGCCGTTACCCTCCCATACTTTACTTTAACTAATAAAAGAACAAATATACAATAAATGAACTTAGTGCCTTTGGGATCCCCAAATCCTAAAATCCTAGTGCCTTTGGGATCCCCAAATCCCACAAAGGAGGGGAATAATGGCCCAAACGCCATGGCTGACCAAAACTCATAATGTTATTTGTGAGGAATCTCCATAGATTTTTCGAACTCACCTCCATAGAGCACCTTTTATAGTAATTATATTTGAAAAGGAGAAGGTTTGAGAGGAGGAACGGCAACATGCTTTCAACATTAGGGTTTTTATGCTTTGATACTTGCGTCTTGCTTATTATGTTTGATCTTCGATGCTTCCCCAAGGGGGACAATGGCTCTTCATGAAGCATTATGTAGTGGCTTCACTAATCCCATCACGATCATCCCATGAGGACCATTACAAGATAATTATCACCCTCAAGCTTTATTCATGAAGATCATAGCATACACACGTTTCCTTTCCTAGGTTAAAGTGAATTTCTTCGCGATCCCATGAGGGCCATTACAAGGCCATTATTGCCCTCAAGTCTTATTCAATATGGCCTTAAGTAGTATTTGAAGCAAGCTTTGCTTGGTGAAGCAATCGGTTGCTCTATTGCTTTGTGGAATACCATTAGGAGTGACGCATTCTGGAAAATCCAAAAGAAAAGATGTGATGCCAACTTTGACAAGCCTCCCAAAGATTGGTCTATAGAGAAATTGCTAGTTTTCCTAGGTAGAAGGATTTCTAATTGTAAAAAAATCCCCCTCCCCTTCCCCATCAAGCATCACAAGGTGTTTATTCTAGAAAAACAAAAAGTTGAGAAGTAAGTGGGTCCTTATTGTATGAATCATGGGTTAGGAAGGCTAAATATATGGTCTGATTCAAAGGGTTAGACTGCGATGTATATTAGCCTTAGTTTAGCCCTTGATTTACCCTTGGCACATACTTGAACCTTTAGTTTAAACCCTTGGTTTGAATCCTTGGGGTATTTATTCACATGAGCTCCCAATTGAATGGTTTTGACACTTAGGCTTAATTTATTATAAGATGTGAGAACCTTAGTCTTGGGAGAAGTTTCTCTAAGCGCCACCTTGGGGTGTACATGAGAAAATAATCCTCGTTTGAATTAGAATGCATGTAATACACTTTGAAGAATTAGAAGATGTGTGAATATCCTTGGGAAAGTGTCCACATGAGGGACACTTGGCTAGACACTTGAATGAGCTCAAGGACATGCACCCCCTTGTTTGGATATGTGATATCTCTTACCCTTGGTGGTCTTGCTATTTAGATTATTTGTAGCACTTATAGTTTATACTACATTGGTATTATAGTTTGGTTAGGTTCTTATGAGTAGATCTTGGAGTTATGTGAGATTTTTGGCAAACCTCGATGGCCTTCTAGCTGAGTGCATGAAGTCATCTATCCAATTAGACCTGTAAAAAAGCATTCACTTGTTCCTCCCTCAAGGAGGAGGTGGAAACCCTTTCTATGAAGCATTCATAAGAAAAAATAAAGGGTTGAAAGATACTATAAATGCCACTACTCCAATATATGACCTGTGAGCAAGGGATAATTTTCCAACATGGTTAAGGATGTGAAGATTTGGCTAAATTAATTATTGGCACATGATTAATTCCTTTGAGACAGATGTCTAGCTATGTTAAAAGATAATTTCTACTATGACAATATTAGCTCTATTATCAAGTGACATAGGAAAGATACTTTGGATTGCATCTGAACAGATGATATAGTTCAATAAGGATTAAAGAAATAAAAATTCTTCTCAAGTATAGAAAAGATTTGGTAAGTATAAGAATTATTAGTCCACAAAAAGAATTTTGATCTATGTTGTTTGATTAGACTAATATAAAAAAATCCCAATGCGCAATCCTATAGTAATAGCTAAAGTTATCTACACTAAGGTGAGAGTGTAAACTCGATGGTATGGGATGTCCATGTTTACACTATCACTCAAGTGGATTTGGTGGTATGGAATGCTGAGTTCATAGACAATGGAAGCTTGAACTCAAAGATATTTGATGACATGGACGAAAAGAGGACCGAGGCTAACTAATGCTCTAATTGGGTTTGAACTAAGAAATTGGTTAGAATGAATAAAGAATAAACACCAATTTCCTTCAAGACATATAGTTCTCCAAACTCTTTAAGGGGGGAAGAAAGGTATCACTGAGATGATACCCTAACAATACTTCCAAGCAAAAGATACATTCCTTGAATCTTTTCAAAAGTGAGTAGATTTGATATCAAGTACCTTGTGTTTGAGATTTAAACTCAAACAAAGAAAGTATTGGATATGCAAGGATGGAATTCAAAGTGCCAGCTAATCAAATGCTTGAAGCATATCCATACTAAGGCACTTAAAAATGGATCAATAAATTCTAGATGGTAAGCATTGGAGCTTGTTTAAGTCAAAGGGATGAGATAGTGCAGTTGATCCCTCAAAGTAGAGCAATTAGAGGCTATGAAAACATCAGTAGGATGTTAAAGACTTAAGCAAGATATAACTCATGAAGGTATGAATTAAAGATCCCATGTAAATCCCATGGATAAGTATTGACAATGAAGAAGGGATCTAAATGAGGAAGACTTGGTATCTCAAACTAACTTGGCAAGAGGAATTCAGGAAAATCTAAATGACCTAGATGGGTCCAAAATTATCAAAACTTTTATGGTTTGATAAATCATGACTATAAGATATAAGTGGTCGGATGAAAAATCATTAAGATACAACATTAATTGGCATATGAATTTGACGCCTTAGTCCTTGCTCTCAAACTATGGTGCCAAGGAATACAAAGATGGAATTTAGGATTCTCAAGAACAATTAGACAGCATTGAGTACAAATAAGGTGGAAAGATAAAGGATGTATTTCTACTGCTTGGAGAAAGGACTCAATAGTATGGGATACTAAGAACTCCCTCTATGGGATTTTGTTGTTATTTCCCTACCATATGCCTCTTTTCCTCTACTCCTGGGAAGATCATGGCTGAGGCAAGCCAAGGCATTACAAGATTGGGGAAGAAATTGACTATAGATCTCTGTAAAGACTAACAACCAATAGATAAACTTGGAGGAATGATGCGACATTGTTAAAGGAACTAGATACATGGTGGACATAGAGGTATTGCCTTCCCTACCTCACAAAGATGACAATTTATTTAATTGGATGATGGGCATTCCAGAGTCTCGCGCAATTGAAGTAAGTAAAATAAATGATGAATTAGATCAGAATGGACCATTCCTAGCGTTTATACACAAAAGTAAAGTTTCTATAGAAGAAGCACAGGGAGGCCCAAGTGAGGTAAAAATAGGTAATCTGCACTTGTTCAATGATGAAAAAGGTAAATCTCGTGATTGTAGGGAACTAGATATAGAAGACCAAAAGGTTCAACATGTGGCCCAGTTTTGGGTGGGTACCTCGTACAAGGTGGCCCAATCGGACAAGGCCTCTCAGGTAGCCAAGGTGGCCAAATTGGGTGCCTGATTTTTGGTGGCCAAGATGACAAATTTGGGAGCCTAAATTTTGATGTGTAGGATGAATTTGGGCAACTGAATTTTGGTAGACCTTAGGAAATTATGCACCTTGTTTTTGGGTGATTCTCATGGAGTTGGGTGACTAAATCCTTAAGGACCACCACAAAGTGGGCATTCATCTTTGCTTGATTCAATTAAAGTATGTCTTCACCCTAAAAATGTTAACCAGGGGCATCTTCTCACCCTACAAGTCTTCCACTTGTATTGCTCCTTGAGGTAATATCTTCATCACTCAATAAGGTCATGTCCACTTAGGTGCCAATTTAGAAGGTATTGGTGGGATCTGATGCACCAAGCTTAAGAATCCTTCCTTCACTTCATTAGCCCTGAGATACCTATCATGAATTCTTTTGTGTTCCTCTTGCTTTACCTACAATATCTTCATTGTTGCATCCTTGCACTCTTCCATGCTACTGTCACATTATGGAGGTTGTGTGAGAAACACCTCTTGGTTGAGGTGGCAAAGATTGCCACATGGCATCATTAGTTTTCCCCACTTGGTAGAGGACCTGAGAGAGAGACTATTATGACTCTCACATGAGTCTTTGGTGGGGGATGCAACTCATTATGAAGGAACGGATTGGGCGTGGTTGGGCAGTGAAATCAAGATCTATGTGTGTGTGTGTGTGTGTGTTGGGTGCACAAAGCGTAGACAACAGCAAAAATTAAGCTCGTGTTGATGCGACATTGGTATCGGAGCAAGAATTTGGGGCGCGCAAACAACGCTGCGGGGTGCAGGTTTTGAACCCCCCCAATAGCATGGGAGGCACCTTCTTTATCCACTACACCACGCCTTTTTGAGTGCTCAATCACCAAGCCCGCCATATATAAGGCTTTATTCTCTAGCGCTCATGATGAGCTACATGCACAGATGTCAAAATGCTCTTAAGATGCTATGCTTGAGAATTATTTTGGGCAATTCAACCACTTCTCTCAGGAGTTTGTTGTAGTATTTCAAGATCTACAACAAAGATAGGATGAATGGAAGGACTATATTTATTGGATTTATGAATGCCTACTTCAAAATGACTAAGCGACCCAGGAGTTGTTGTTGGTGTGCTCAAAGAATGAGATTGGAGGTGCACATTGTCAAAGAAGATCATTGGGCATGGACAGAGAACTAGATAATCACAACCATCGGGATGTCGAGCATCAAGATAGCATATAGTTAAAGATTGCTAGAGGTCATTCCGACAACTTCCAACATAAGTGATGCCCATATATGGATGTGGAGACACATGATGATCATCAAGGCAAGGAGAAGTAACAAGAGAAGATGACACTCTCCTCAATGACATCCTATGTTATTTAGCAAGGAGGATTTATGGCCTCAATTTCCAGGTTTGATTGTTTTTTAATTTCTGTAAGAATTTTCATTTTTGAGAATGATAATGAAGCATTAGATGGCCAAGATCTTGGAGGGAAATCACATGTATGGAGAGTATGGCATATATACTCTTGTCTTGAATTAAGTATTCCCTCAAGGTACAAAAAAGCATAAACATTAAGCACCGTTAAGCTAGCCTATTTTCATTATTTTCACATAAATTACAGGGGCTATTTTTGATAAGTCACCATTTTGGGAAAGGGAAATGAAGCCGGATTTTTCTTAGTTTGGTAGGAAAAATCATGCACACATATAGTATAGTGTATGGAATTTCATATAAAATCAATAAATTTAAAGATTGGTGCAGTATGATGGGAGTTTGAAGCTCCACAAGACCCCCTTCCATCAGTATTTGAGAAAAAAAATTTCAACACTTGAATCTAAGAAATTCCCATTTTGGAAGAGGGAAAAAGAGGTGCACTAGCTATGGATGGATGGGAAAAGGTATATATACTAAGAGTATTATATATGGACTTCATAATCGAATCATTAGATTCATCAAAATAATAAGTTAAGGGGGAATTTTAGTTCCTCAAAAATGCCCTTTCCACACTTTTTGGAAAAAATTCAGATGTTAAATTTTGCCAAACTCCACCTTTGGGAGTAAGAAACGAGATCATTTGAATCTTCCCATGGATTAGTGCATACATACATGAAGTATGGTGTATGTATTACCATGGAGAATGAGAAAATCCAAGAAAAATCCACATTTAGAGTGGATTAGAAGCTTGTTAAAAGCTCCCATTTAACTTTTTACAAGAAAGTAGAAATCTTGCTTTATGCCTCTTTTGGGGGGCAAATTAGCATGTGCAAATGGAGGATTTGAAAAGGTGAAAATAGTTCAAGCATCTTCATATGCTACTCTCTAAGGTTATGGAGAGAATTCTAAGATTTTCTTGACGGAAGAATGCTTTTGGGTACTCCAAAGATCACATTTTCACACTTTTTCTAGCCCCTCCAACAGTCCACTAATTTGGCATGTCCCACTTGGAAAGGTCATATCTTGGGCTAGAAAACTCCAAATTGGAGTTGTTATGGCTCATTTTGAAGAAAAAAAAGTCTATTTTCAATTTATGAAAAGATATTCTGGAAGTTATGTATTTTTGCAGGTCTGTAGAGGTCTGCAAAGTCTGAATAGTTTTTGGCAACTACCTTCCGGGAGCCATATCTTTCAAACCGGGAAGGTGATTGAAATAATTTCACTTTGAGACACTTTCATATTATATTTGTTTCAGTTTATGATTATTTTTAGGTCCTACAATGGTTTTTGCAAGTCTAAAGAGGGATTACAAATGCATTTTTTGGGTAAATTTGCATTATTTTTGTAATCATTTGACCATGCTTTATGTTTTGGGAATGATCCGATGTTTTTGGACACTTAAAAGTTTGTATTAGGATCTAAGGAAGAAAGTCCAAAGGTCTCGAAGATCATCAAGAAGGATTGGATGCATGCAATTCCAATACCAAATCATTTAGGGATGTATGCTTTATGCTTTCAAGCATCTTACTTTATTTTATGGCATGTTTTGTATGTACATGCATGGATTGGAGTGCATATATCCAAGTTGATCCTTGTTTCAATTCTAAAAGTATGGATCAATATGTGAGAAGTACACTTTTTGATTGTTTGCAGGAAAGGTGATTGCAGGAACTACATGGTTATGCAACAAAGAGAATTGTTGCTAGCATTTGTTTGTATGTTTTTGCAAGTTATGGAGTCCATGTATTAGTTTCTGGCGTGCATGCCATGGGCTTGCCAAGCCGTATGTTGTTGGATGGCGTGTGTGCCATTGAGTTTATGGTTAATTTTTTATTGGACTCCATTTCCTTGGGGAAATGCTATCGAAATTTTTCCCACCTCATGGCGTTATATACGCACCTACCTTTAGGTAAGAATGTTATGGCATGGTAACATGTCTTTTCTGCAAACATCAATAAGATGTAGGCATGCTTATAAGCATGTATTTGATGGACTTAGTACCATCACAATATTATAGATAAGGAAACTTCGTTAGAAATAGGATCCCTACACATAATCCTTATGGATTTACACCATAGGATTGCTAAGGGAAAGGAGATATACCTTCACCATTAGGAATGTGCACAAGCAATCTTATAGGTTATAGGAAGTTGCATAGAGGCACGGGAGATACATTTATGATCATCTCCAAAGTATTGAAGATTTATCTATCTTCAGAAGAGTCTCATAGTATGATTAGGAGACTATGGGGTATCATGATGAATACCCAAAGGGTCACTAGCTTCACTCATGCACATCACTTGACTAAGTAGTGAAGCGTTTCTGCTACACTACTAAGGAAACCAATTAGATAGGATCACAAAGATGGGTTTCATGAGACAGCATCAATGGGTGCTTATATGATTTGAGTGATGGTTAGGAAGGACAGAGGCATGGCACTAGCTCTATGGCTTACAACATAGATCCCTTAATCAGAAATAGTTGAGGTACCCAATATAAATGTATATATATCGGGATCTATAGAGAGGTACTTAGACCTTGTCTTAGTACCTAGGAACAAGTTAGTTTGGAATAAAATAGGGATATCCAGTGTCATATATTATCACATGTTGACTAGAACCAAACTAACTAGTTCGAGGACATGGGACTCATTTGAGTCCATAGTTATGAGTTGAGGATATGGGATTCATTCGAGTCCACTTACATATTCCATTATATATATGTGGAATATATATATTCGGTTTAGTGTAGGTATGACACCATGAATCGGAAGAAGGTTCTACTGGTATGGGACGGTGGAAACGACTTCCCTTTGAGCACTCTTCTTCTATGTCCAGGGAGAAAAGGACTCATCATTCATGGCGGCATGTCTCACTAGATCAAAGGAGAGTTCTTAGTAGACATCTCCTTAGGATTGGGAGTTATCCTTCATAGTTTAGGGAAGATTTATTCTTCCAATAGAGAATGTGAAAGGTGATTTTATCACCATGGATATCACATACTCATGTTGTGGTTTTCAGGAAGGATAATTCCATTAATTTGAGTGGATCATATAGATCCATGTACAGAATATTGTTGGAAGAAATAAATTTTTAGTATGGATACACGTATTTATGGTATCATGTCATATCATTGCTGACCATTTTAGCAGAGGGCTTTGACCCTTATAAGGAATTTATTTCACTCTTCATTAGTTATGGGAGATTTGTTCTCCATCTTTATAGGAATGTCTATAATGAAGGATTATGCATCAGTCATGGAAGAGAGGAGCAAATGAATTCATAAGTTTCTCTTTTAAGGAAAGGAGAAAGTGGGAATTAGGCTTAGATATCAAGGAGAGATATCACTTTAGCTTAGTGGTCTCACTTTTAACTCTTGTTCTTTAAGAGAGAAAGAAAGAAAGGAAAATATGATTTCTTCATAGGAGAAGAATAGAGCATATTTTCCTTTAGACAGAAGAGGTGTTTAGAAAACATCTCTTAGTTTATATCTCAGAAGGAATTCATTTACTCTACTTTTTAGTTTAATTCTCGTTCACATGGGAGTCTCTTTCTCCACTATTTTGGAAGGAAAAACATGGAGAACTTATGTGCATGTTCTCAATTATGGATGGGTAGAGCAATCGAATTCAAAAGAATCTCTTTCAAAAGGAAAGGGAAAGTGGAATAGATTCCACTACCATGGCCCTTTTTTCTTTGAAAGGATTACAGAGAGAGACATAGAGAGAGTTTCACTTTCTCATTGTGATTGTCTAGATAGGAGTGTCACTCTTCTATCAGAGGCAAGAGGGAGATCGGGTAATCATACTGGTTAGATTGATTTCCACATGGAGACTCTAAAGAGAAGCAATTATGTTATTCTAGTGATGGTCTTTGACTAGATGAGATGATCTAGTTATCGACATTAGTGAGATTGGGAGTAGAGTTATGACTCTTCTCTTTAAGGTTTCTAGGAGATAGGGAGATATCTAACCTATTGGGGTACCAAACTCTTAGTTTGATGCTACATTATGAGGATGATGTCTGACCATCAATTAGAAGGATGGGTACTTATGGATTATCTGAATCTCAAAAGGAATGCCTTTTGCATTCATATGGAAAATTACAGAGAAGAGAATGTTTTAGAGTTTGCACTAGTGCCAATAGATGCTCTTCCAAAAGAACTTAGTCCAATAGTAAAGGATGACAAACCACAAATTTCTTGGTTGGTGAAATGTAGAGATTGCATGTTACTACCAAGAAACTCTGATATATGAGTTGGATGATCAATTTGCATAGTTCATAAGGTAGTTTAGATTAAACTATTACTTGTGGTTACACTCAAGGTTAGGAAGAACTAGAGTGGTATGAGAGCAATCTATCATTTATTCCTAGATAGGTTTGGAGTCACTTGTTATGGGACTTTGTTCTATACTTCACAAGATTCTATGCTTTATTATCTCCTTTATGATATGGTCAAGCCTATAGGCTTGGCACTTTACACTTGCTTCTCATACTATTACTCCATAGAGGATACATCACATGGACTTAGGCCATTTTGATGATGATATACATCATAGGAGTGATAGTTTGAGAATGGAGAGTACATGGGAGATAGTAGGCACCATTCATACAATTTCCCACCTTTGAGATGATCTCTTATGAGGCTTCTTAAGGGGAATGATATGGGGAAACAACACACAGAGATGACCATGTACATAGAGTACATGGGGTTCAAGGGAGTCCGAGCACTTAGTTCTACCATTACTAACATTTCATCTACATTTTCGAGGACAAAAATGCTTTTAAGGGGAAGGAAATGTCACATTATGGAGGTTGTGTGAGAACACCTCTTGGGTGAGGTGGTAAAGATTGCCACATGGCATCATTAGTTTTCCCCACTTGGTAGAGGACCTGAGAGAGAGAGACTATTATGACTCTCACATGAGTCTTTGGTGGGGGGGATGCAACTCATTATGAAGGAACGGCTTGGGCATGGCTAGGCGGTGAACTCAAGAAGATCTGTGTGTGTGTGTTGGGCACATGAAGCATAGACAACAGGAAAAAGTAAGCTCATGTTGATGCAATAGCTACTAATCTCCTAATGTGGGGGTCAATTCTGGCAGATTTGGCTTCAACTTCTTTTTTGATGATGAATTTGAAGGGAGCCAGTGCCTCCTTTCCATAGATCAAGAGAAATGAACCCTCTCTAGTAGTGCCTCTTCTTTTTGTATGAAAGGCCCAAACCAAATTACACCTATAAGAGCTTGCGGCCAAGAGCTGTGATGGTCAAAAGCCAATTTTTGCAGTAGCCCAATCAAAATCTTATTGGGGATTTTTGCTTTCCCATTTGCTCTGGGATAGTAGGCACATGACTTCATGGAAAATCTTGTACCTATCAAAAGTGAATTGAGGGAAATGATTTACAAAATGTGTATCCTATCACTAGTAACTCCTAGTGGGCACCCAAATTACGAGAAAATCTGTTTGTAGATAAATTTGGCTATTGTCATTGTAGTGCAATTAGAAGTGGCCTTAGCTTCTAACCATTTAGTGGAATCACATGTGGCCATAAAATGTACTTTTTATTACCATGTTGGACTGATAGTTCAAATGAAATCAAGACCCCACCTTTCAAAATGTTGCCACCCAATTGAAATGACTAATGGTTGAAAATTTAGCCTTGTTGGCCTAGAAGCACATCTCTAACAAATGCCACATTCTTTGGCAAATCTAATAGCATCCTTGTAAGTATAAGGTCACCATAATCCTTTCTGGAGGATTTGATGTGTGAAGTCCTCTTGCTTGAGATGCCCTTTCAATGTGTGTTGCTTCAAGCAAAAAAATTACTTCCTATGGATAAACACATTCGTGCAAAATACCATCCAGACAATATTTATATAACTAACCATTTATGAGTGAAAATGCTTTTGCTTTCAACCATAATTTCCTCTTCTCTTATGGATTCATGTTTATAGGAAATTCTCTAGAAGTGAGGAATTACAATATTTCATCAAACCAATCAACTTGATCCTCCACAAGAAAGAGGTTGCTATTTGCAAGCTCATCATTTACTTGTTGGGCTTTCACTCATGGCCATCCTTGACACTTAGTCAGTCATGTAGTGCTCCTTACCTAGCTTGATTCGAATCTCAAATTCATATTCTTGAAAGCGTATTAGCCACCACCAAACCCTTCCAGCTACTCGAGGCTTATTGATTAAGTACTTTATGTTGATATATTTAGGTAGTGATGTGTGTGAACACACTAGGACCGCCAGGGCACTTTTTTCCCTCTTTAGGAGGTTTTTTTCCCCCGGCTTGTATATACGCCTATTGCCCTAATGGGCTACTTATCTTTGTACATTCTCTAGTAATACATTCAGTATTGTGTGTTTGTGCTCCAAGCTTCTTCTTCTTCCTTGTGTTGTTCGCGTGCTTCCGTAGACGTCTAACTCCAACAATTGGTATCAGAGCAGGTCGTCGCTTCATCTAGGGCGCCGTCGACACTCCTCCGTTTGCAATCTCAGAATCGCACAAATTTTGGTGAGCATACTCAGCGTGTTTCGACCTCCGAATGCACTATCACAGTGCGTGTGCAGGCTATTTTGTCTTTTTGTGCCAAAGGTATATACCAGTTTCTGTTCGCCAATTTAAGCGTCTCGAAGTCTGCTATAGGTCTAGCAGAACTCGTCTGGGCAGTTCCGTTCAACTTTTTGAGATACAGTCGATTTTCTGCATCAAGGTATTTTAGTCACCGGCCATGGCTGAAAGTAGTGATGTATTCCATATGTTGGCTGTTGATGATAAGTTGGATGGTACCAACTACCCATTGTGGGCTTATATGATGCGACATGTATTGGTTGCAAAAGGATTGTGGAACATTGTGCAGGGTGTTGAAAGACGTCTTGTTACACCTCTGACTACAGGTACTGGAAATACAGGTGCTGGAGCTGATGAAGATTGTGTCGAAGATGATATTCCACAGATTCCTATTCGTGCTGCTATTTCTACTGCACCTACTGCAGAGCAGATTCGCTAGGATGGCAGAGATGCCCAGGCACATGCATTGATAGCGTTGTCTGTCAAACGTGCCATTATTCCTCATATTCGCTCTTGCAGAACAGCTAAGGATGCTTCGGATACACTTACCACATTGTACCAAGCTAGGAATGAGGCTCGTGTTGCTTACCTCCGAAAACAACTAGAGAGTGAGCACATGAATGAAGGTGATTCTATGGACAGTTTCCTAATGAAGATCAAAGACTTGAAGGAACAATTGATTTCTGTTGATGATGTTATACCAGATAGCTCACTTGTGTAGACCGTTCTGAATGGTCTTCCTAATTCATATCAGAGTTTTGCTTCTACTCTTCGGTTGATGATGAAAGGCAATCCAAATGCCTTATCATTTGAGGAGTTAGTCTCTGTTCTGTTGCAGGAAGATCAGTCCAGGCAAAACAGGTCCATTATGCGAGTTGCAGATCAAGCTTTCCTGGCTAGTTAGAAGGGCAAAGGAAAATGGAGCTCTTCAACTAGTAAGTAGAAATCTACTAATTCTGCATATTCGAAAAAGGAAGATAAAGATGAGAAGAAATAAAAAAAGTAGAAATTGTTTTGCAAGTACTGTAAAGGGAATGATCATATCATAAAGAACTGTCCAAAACTGGCTGCTAAAGAGGCAAAGAAGAAAGAGGCTAGAATGGTTGTTGCAGAGGCCTCTACACCAAAAACAGAGGCTGCAAATCTTGTGCACGAAGAAGAATGGGTGTTTACTACTGTCTGCAGTTTTGACCCATCTTCTCATGAGCAATGCATGTCTGCAGTAGACTTAGATGTTTGGTATTTTGATAGTGGGGCGACCAAACATATTACCTCGCAGTGCAATTTCTTCTCTTCACTCGAGCCTGCCCCTACAGGGAATATTGTTACATGCACCAACAACTCCTCTTATCCTGTTATGAGAGTTGGTAAGATCATTTTGACTACTGCTGATGGTAGTTCTTTCACTTTGTCAGATGCTTTATTTGTGCTAGGGATAAAAAAGAACCTGTTATCAGTTTTTGCATTA
The DNA here is from genome assembly GCA_020310875.1 of Ceratopteris richardii. Lineage (NCBI taxonomy): Eukaryota > Viridiplantae > Streptophyta > Polypodiopsida > Polypodiales > Pteridaceae > Ceratopteris > Ceratopteris richardii. The sequence goes on along the minus strand of CM035419.1, from coordinate 112,569,930 downwards.
GCCAAGATTGGCTTGGTTGTGAAATTTGTTGATGACAGGTGTACAGTTCATGATCTGTCAAATGGCGATGTGATTATTGCTTCTGGCATTTTATGTCATGGGTTGTATAAGCTCATAGACTATGAAAGATTTGTAAATGATTTGGCATGTGTAGTAAATGATTCTCAGGCTATGTCAAATGCAAAGCTTTGGCATGCACGCTTTGGTCATCTGAATTTTGCTAGTTTGTTATGCCTACAGAAATCTGAAATGGTGTCCTCTTTGCTCAAACTAGAGGCACCTGGAAAACATGTTTGTGAAGGCTGTATTTTGGGCAAAATGCAGCGTTCCTCCTTTCCAAAAGATGGTTCAGTTCGGGCTACACAGAAATTGAAGCTTGTACATAGTGATGTCTGTGGTCCTATGTAGACACCCTCTTTTGGAAATTACCTTTACTTCGTGACTTTCATTGATGATTTTTCGAGGCATGCATGGGTATATCCACTCAAACCAAAGACCGAAGTGTTCATGTTCTTTAAACAGTTTTTGGTTTTGGCTGAAAATCTATCAGCATGTAAAATGGGCATCCTCCGTTTTGATCGAGGGGGGGAATATATTTCTTCTGATTTTAATGCATTTCTGGCTGAATGTGGGATAAAACACCAGTGTACAGGGCCGTATATACCTCAACAGAATGGAGTTGCTCAACGAAAGAACAGGTCACTCATGGAGATGGCGAGGTGCATGGTCAAGAGTCAGGCTTTACCACATAGTTTCTGGCTTGAGGCTGTCATGTGTGCAGCATATGTATTGAACAAATGTCCCACTAAAGCACTGCAGTCTATCACTCCATATGAGGCTTGGCATGACCGCAAGCCATCTGTTGCTCATCTGCGTGTTTTTGGTTGTTTGGCATATGCACTAGTGCCTAAACAACATTGTAGAAAATTGGATGATAAGGCAGTAAAATGTATTTTTGTTGGGTACAGTTCTGAAAAATAAAGGCTATTGTCTGTATCATCCACAGACTAAACGCATTCTGGTTAGCCGTGATGTTGTCTTTGTGGAAGATGCTATTCAGCCATTGCTTTCATGTACCAAGGAGACATATGTTAGCTCCAAAGACATGTATGATACTTTGATGCCTCTTTTTACAGGTGGACAGTCTAGTGCTGGTCCTAATGAGGCAACTTCTTAGCCTTTGGACGTTTCATATGATGATGTAGATCATTCCATTTCTGATGCAGATTTGCATGATGCACTTGTTTATGAGAGAGCTGATATTGAGTAGGCAAAAACTATGCCAAAATGGCTGGTGCAGACTTTGCGTGACAACAAATTAGATGCACCTTTGTCATATCATACTCGTTCAGGCTCTCATAGTGCCTCCTTTGCATCAGATTGCTATGCTATGGCCGTGTCTAGTCTCTGTGATGAGAATGAGCGTGTTTCTTTTGATGAAGCACAAAATTCAAAAAATTGGACGGTCGCTATGCAATCTGAATATGATGCTATAATGAAGAATGGTACGCGGTCTTTATGTGACTTGCCTCCTGGCAAGAAGGCCATTGGCACTAAGTGGGTATACAAGCTGAAGCGTAAACCTGATGGTACAGTTGACAGGTATAAGGCTAGGCTTGTTGCAAAGGGTTATGCGTAGGAAAGAGGCATTGATTTTGATGAGACCTTTGCACC
>CM035419.1:112363256-112555756 GCA_020310875.1 Ceratopteris richardii | reverse complement strand
GATCAAGCTTTCCTGGCTAGTCAGAAGGGCAAAGGAAAATGGAGCTCTTCTACTAGTAAGCAGAAATCTGCAAATGCTGCACAATCGAAGAACCAGGATAAAGATGAGAAGAAATCAGAAAAGCAGAAATTGTTCTGCAAGTACTGTAAAGGAAATGATCATATTATAAAGAACTGTCCAAAACTGGCTGCTAAAGAGGCAAAGAAGAAAGAGGCTGGAATGGTTGTTGCAGAGGCCTCTACACCAAAAACAGAGTCTGCAAATCTTGTGCAGGAAGAAGAATGGGCGTTTACTACTGTCTGCAGTTTTGACCCATCTTCTCATGATCAGTGCATGTCTGCAGTAGACTCAGATGTTTGGCACTTTGACAGTGGGGCGACCAAACATATTACCTCGCAGCGCAGTTTCTTCTCTTCACTCGAGCTTGCCCCTACAGGGAATACTGTCACATGCGCCAATAACTCCTCTTATCCTGTTATGGGAGTTGGTAAGATCATTCTGACTACTGCTCATGGTAGTTCTTTCACTTTGTCAGATGCTTTATTTGTGCCAGGGATAAAAAAGAACCTGTTATCAGTTTCTGCATTAGCCAAGATTGGCTTGGTTGTGAAATTCGTTGATGACAGGTGTACAGTCCATGATCTCTCAAATGGCGATGTGATTATTGCTTCTGGCATTTTATGTCGTGGGCTGTATAAGCTCATAGAATATGAAAGATCTGTGAATGATTCGACATGTGCAGTTCATGATTCTCAGGCTATGTCAGATGCAAAGCTTTGGCATGCACGTTTTGGTCATCTAAATTTTGCTAGTTTGTTACGCCTGCAGAAATCTGAAATGGTGTCCTCTTTGCCCAAACTTGAGACACCTAGAAAACATGTTTGTGAAGGCTGTATTTTGGGCAAAATGCAGCGTTCTTCCTTTCCAAAAGATGGTTCAGATCGGGCTACGCAGAAAATTGCAGCTTGTACATAGTGATGTCTGTGGTCTTATGCAGACACCCACTTTATGAAATTACCTTTACTTCGTGACTTTCATTGATGATTTTTCCAGGCATGCATGGGTATATCCACTCAAAGCAAAGTCCGAAGTGTTCATGTGCTTCAAACAGTTTTTGGTTTTGGCTGAAAATCTGTCAGCATGTAAAATGGGCACCCTCGGTTCTGATCGAGGGGGGGAATATATGTCTTCAGATTTTAATGCATTTCTGGCTGAACGTGGATAAAACACCAGTGTATAGTGCCGTATACACCTCAACAGAATGGAGTTGCTGAACGAAAGAACAGGTCACTCATGGAGATGGCGAGGTGCATGGTCAAAAGTCAGGCTTTACCACATAGTTTCTGGCTTGAGGCTATCATGTGTGCAGCATATGTACTAAACAGGTGTCCCACTAAAGCATTGCAGTCTATCACTCCATATGAGGCTTGGCATGACCGCAAGCCATCTGTTGCTCATCTGCATGTTTTTGGTTGTTTGGCATATGCATTAGTGCCTGAACAACATCGCAGAAAATTGGATGATAAGGCAATAAAATGTAGTTTTGTTGGGTACAGTTCTGAAAGTAAAGGCTATCGTCTGTATCATCCACAAACTAAACGCATTCTGGTTAGCCGTGATGTTGTCTTTGTGGAAGATGCTATTCAGCCATTGCTTTCATGTACTAAGGAGGCATCTGTTAGCTCCAAAGACATGTATGATACTTTGATGCCTCTTTTTACAGGTGGACAGGCTAGTGCTGGTCCTAATGAGGCAACTTCTCAGCCTTTGCAGGTTTCATATGATGATGCAGATCATTTCATTTCTGATGCAGATTTACATGATGCACTTGTTGATGAGAGAGCTGATATTGAGCAGGCAAAAACTATGCCAAAATGGCTGGTGCAGACTTTGCGTGACAACAAATTAGATGCACCTTTGTCATATCGTACTCGTTCAGGCTCTCATAGTGCCTCCTTTGCATCAGATTGCTATGCTATGGGTGCATCAGATTGCTATGCTATGGCTGCATCAGTCTCTGTGATGAGAATGAGCCTGTTTCTTTTGATGAAGCACAAAATTCAGAAAATTGGATGCCTGCTATGCAATCTGAATATGATGCTATAATGAAGAATGGTACATGGTCTTTATGTGACTTGCCTTCTGGCAAGAAGGCCATTGGCACTAAGTGGGTATACAAGCTGAAGCGTAAACCTGATGGTACAGTTGACAGGTATAAGGCTAGGCTTGTTGCAAAGGGTTATGCACAGGAAAGAGGCATTGATTTTGATGAGACCTTTGCACCTACATGCCGTATGACTACTGTTCGGAGCATTTGTGCACTTGCAGCCCATCATGGTTGGAATGTACATCAGTTGGACATTAAAACAACATTTCCGAATGGTGACTTGCATGAAGAAGTGTATGTTTTTCAGCCCCGTGGCTTTGTGCAGAAAGGGCATGAAAACCAGGTTTGCAGGTTAAAGAAGGCATTATATGGTTTAAAGCAAGCACCATGTGCTTGGTATGAGAAGATACATGCCTATCTGATTGCACATGGTTTTGAGAACAGTCCAACTGAAAGCACCTTTTATGTTAAATGTGCTAATGATGTGCTTCTTATCATTGTTGTCTATGTTGATGACATGCTGCTCACTGGTCCTATTGAGACACATATTGCTGATTTTAAGGCTGATTTGCATGCCTCATTTGAGATGTCTAATTTAGGGCATTTGCATCACTATTTGGGCATTCAGTTTATGCACGTTGATGGTGGAATGGCTTTGTGTCAAACGAAATATATTGACACATTATTGCAGCATTTTGGCCTTGAAGACTGTAAGCCTATTGCCACTCCTATGGAGACAGGTTTACGATTGAGTCTTCATGATGTTGGTGATGCATTTGATGCTGTTCTCTATCAACAGGCTGTTGGATGCTTGACTTACTTATGCATTACTCGGCCAGATATTCAGTTTGCTGTCTCACAGATGAGCACGTTTATGCATTGCCCAGGAGTCACGCATTGGAAAGCGGTTAAGCGCATCTTTTGCTACTTGAGTGGTACTCGGCTACTTGGGTTGTTTTATCCCAAGGGGGGATCACTACCGCCAGATTTGCATGCTTTTTCTGACTCGGATTGGGCTGGTTGCTATGACACTCTTGTGTCCGCCAGTGGTTTTTGCTTCATGCTTGGTAGCTCATGTATATCTTGGTTGAGCAAGAAGCAGCCTACTGTGGCCACTTCCAGTTGTGAGGCTGAGTATAGGGAAGCTTTCACAGCGACTGTTGAGTGTGTGTGGCTCAGACGCCTTATGGCTGATTTGGGTGTTGGCCAGTCTTCTGCCATCACCATCTTCACTGACAGTCAGAGCGCATTGGCAGTTGCGAGGAACCCTGTGTTCCATGCTCGCACTAAGCACATTGAGGTGCATTATCACTATGTCAGGGAGAGGTTCTCTGCTGGGGAGATCAGCTTGGCATATGTGCCCACGCAGGAGAACATTGCAGACCTTTTCACGAAGGCTCTGCCTAGGGAGAAGTTTGAAGCTTTCCGCAAAGCTTGGGCTTACTTCCTTTTGTGGAGTGATTTCCACGTAGCTTGGCACTTCCTTATACATGAGTGCCAGCTCCTTGTTCACCGCATCACTCCCAGGGAGGATTTTTTGATATATTTAGGTAGTGATGTGTGTGAACACTCTAGGACCGCCGGGGCACTTTTTTCCCTCTTTAGGAGGTTTTTTCCTCCGGCTTGTATATACGCCTATTGCCCTAATGGGCTACTTATCTTTGTACATTCTCTAGTAATACATTCAGTCTTGTGTGTTGTGCTCCAAGCTTCTTCTTCTTCCTTGTGCTGTTCGCATGCTTCCGGAGACGTCTATCTCCAACAAACTCTTCAAAAGATGGAGACAAAAAGAAGAACGACAAAAAGAAGTTCAAGGGAGAGTGTTTCCACTAAAAGAAAAAAGGCTATAGAATCCAAGACTATTGCATCAAGAAGGAAGAAGAGAAGAATGGCTCTTCAAAAGGTGGAAAGGGCAAGGAGTCTGTCAACATTGCAAAATAAAGCTTTAGTTATTTGTTACAATAGAGGAGGTATGCTCCTCGATTGAAGATTCAGAAACAAATGACTCATGGGTGTTTTACAGTGGTGCCTCTTGTTACAAGTCAAGGAGAAAAGACTTTTTTATAGTTCCTTACTGTTTGTGCAATTCACAAGCCTACACAATTGGCTTGTAATTTCATACACATATGAAGATGCATAGGAATCAATGCTAGTGGTTAATGACCACTTTATCCTTTTGTAAAAGTCATATTTGACTTGAAATCTTTGTAAACACCTACCAAAAAGAACTCATGGAAAAGTTAGCTTTGATTGATGGAATATCTCCTAGGATGTAGGAGCATGATTATAGAGAGCCAAAGTTTGAATTCAAATTCAAACTTTGAACTCAACTACTATAAAAGTGATCATCAAAAAGTCACGGGCATGTTAGTCACTTTTCGAGCTTCTCATTATCATTGCAGAGTGTGTGTGAGGTCTACAATCTAGCCCACACCTCTCTACACCATTAGGCAATGATCTTCATGCCTATGGCATTGTATACAAGTGTTCATTAATACATATATCTACATTGTTCATTTCTGAGTTCTGTCATTGGCCCTAAAAGTCTATCAACTTGTGGAGATCATATCTCACTCATTTCTCCACCAAATTCAAAGATCTATAGCTTGTTGGAACCAGCTCAAAGTATGCTACATGCTGTCAAAGTTTGAAGAATTTCTATTTAGCCATTGCAAAGAAAAGTCCATCGAAGTGATCACTGGTCGAAGTCTGCAACAGTCCTAAAATATCGGGGGTAAAGATTTACTTGCTTGATTTCTTTGAGCATAGCTAATAATTTTAAGTGATTCCACTTGGAATAGTTAGCTTGCTAAGCCAATTAGATACCTCTAAAAGGAATTTTTTCAATTCCTACTGTGCTGGTCATACTGAGCAAAAGTTACAGCAGGTGTAGTGACAAAAATAGAAGGTTTTATTGAAGACTTGAAGTTCAAAGTTGTCTGTTTTGATTCTATCTTTTCATACATCATTTCCAAAGTACATAGGCCATTTTATGGTGTCATTGGAAAGCTAAGGAGGTCCAGTTATCAACTCTGAAGCATCAAAGGGCTGGTACTAAGCACGATTTGGTAGTACCTACTCATTCTCTTGGACTGTCCATCCATCATTCCCAACAATGGTATGAGAGCAAGTTAAGGTAAAATGGGAGATGGTTTTCCTTCATTTATTGATAAATTGGACAGGAACAACTATCATGCATGGTCTCTAAGGATGAAGACATATCTACAAGGAAGGAGTCTTTATGGATACATCTCAGGAGATGAAGAATTGCTCTCATTCAAAACTAGAGGACTACCAACAAAGGAAGAACATGAAAAGCTCAACACTGGTGTGCCAAGCATGCATTAGCAAGGTCTTAGTTACTCAACTCCATCTCTGATTTTCTTTTGCCACATATTAGAAACTGTAAGACATCCCAAGAGACTTGGGAAACCTTATCATCCTATTTTTCTTCCAACACAAGGGCCAGAAAAAAACCAATTATGGATTGAATTCACCACACTAAGGAAACAACCTAAGCAGGCTATTTTAGAGTTTGTGACTAAGATTAAAGATGTAGCAGATCAATTAGCAAGCATAGGAGAAGAGATTGAAGAAGAGCAGATAGTAAGGCAAGTGATTAATGTGATTAAATCTGATGACAAATGGAAAAGCTTCACCACTGCCATGGACCTATACATAGACATGCAAATTCCAGGCCTTACCACTCTCATGGGGCGATTGTTCACTCATGAAGCCAAGATCAACAAGAATGGAGACACATCCAAAGGTAATAGCTCTTCTGCCCTCTATACTGATAAAAGTAAGTCTAAAGATAAAGGCAAGAACAAGAAAGGAGAAGATGAAGGCACTACCTCCCAAGCCAACTATGCAGGGAGAGGTAGATCATCAAGAGGAAGGGGCAGAGGAGGTAAGCAAGGTAGGGGGAGATCCTATAAATCCTCACCATGCAACATTTGTGGTTTATCAAATCATACTACAGATGAGTGTTTCAGGAATTACAAGAATCAGAGAGGAAGAGGATATCAAAGAGGTGGATACTCACAATCAAGAGGCAGATTCAACCATCATCAAGGATACAACAACAACTACAATAACAACTACAACAACAACTACAATGGCAACTATCAAGGAGGATTCAAATCCAGAAAGGACTACAACAACTATACATAAGAGCAAGATGACTCTCTTCTGATTATGAACATGACTTCAAAACCACGTACAAATGATGACCATTCTTTTACATTGACTCAGGATGCTCAAATCATGTGGCTGGCAATGTAGCTCTACTCTCTGACCTTGAGGAACCAAGAGGTAAGCATCAAGTACAAACAGGTGATGACACCAAGCACTCAGTAGTTAAAGTTGGAAATGTTAAGACGTGATGGAAATCAAAACTTGTTGAGTAGGGTACTATATGTACCAACCATTACAAAGAACTTGATGAGTGTTGGACAGATTGTGGAAAAAGGTTTGCAAGTTAGATTCAACCAATTTGGAGCATTTGTGGAGGACCCCAAGCAAGGGTTCAAGAGGATTGCTAAAGGAGAAAAGACAGGTAGACTTTTTAGTTTTGAGCTAGAAGATACAAAGAATATTGCACTCAGCATTTGTGGAGGACCCCAAGCAAGGGTTCAAGAGGATTGCTAAAGGAGAAAAGACAGGTAGACTTTTTAGTTTTGAGCTAGAAGATACAAAGAATATTGCACTCTACAATTATAAAGATCAAACACTTTCAGAGCTTGAGATTTGGCATAAGAGATTAGGGCATGTAGGAGAAAGAACTTTGAAACAAATATGCATGGATCAATGTGTAATTGGAATACCCAATGTATCCAAACAACACATGATATATAAATGTGATGCTTGTCACTTTGGGAAGTCTCACAGGTTACCCTTCTCAAGGAAAGGCTACATGCATGAGAACTACCTAGAACTTGTCCATACAGATGTATGGGGACCAAGCAAAGACCCTTCAATCTCAGGATCAAGGTACTATGTATCTTTTATCGATGATTATAGCAGATGGACTGTATTGTACTTCATGAAGCACAAGGATGAAGTGTTCAATTGTTTTAAAAAATAACTTGCACTTTTTGAGAATCAGACAGGGAAGAATCTAAAGAGGCTAAGGTTAGATGGAGGAGGTCAGTACTTCTCCAATGAGTTTGAAGCCTTCTTGCAGGACAGAGGAATCAGGAGAGAAATCACCACAAGGTATACTCCTGAACAGAATGGGGTAGCTGAGAGAAGAAATAGGTTGATTGTTGAAACAGCTAGGTCAATATTAAATCAAAAGAAATTACCTAACTACCTATGGTCAGAGAGTGTTTCTACTGCCACTTACCTCATAAACAAGTTACCATCTAAGTCCCTTGATGGGATGACTCCTTATGAAGCATGGCATGGGAAGAGGCCCTCACTTGATCATTGCATGATATTTGGATGTGTAGCATATGTACACATTCCTTCTCAGATAAGAGGTAAGCTAGATCCTAAAGCTGAGAAGTGTATCTTTATTGGATATGATCTGAATTAGAAAGTGTACAGGTTCTACAACCCTTCAAATAAGGGATTCATGGTTAGTAGAGATGTTGTCTTTGATGAAAATGATTCTTGGTAGATATGGGTATGATACCTCTCTTGTTACTAAACATTCTGTTTATCTAGCCAAACACTTGTCAATTGAAGAACCAGGATCTTATGAAGAAGCAAAAACTCAGATAGAATGGAAGGAAGCTATGGATGAAGAGATTGAAGCACTCAAAGAAAGTGACACATGGGAACTAGTACCAAAAAAAGAATCCATGAAGGTAATTGGGTCCAGATGGATCTTTAAACTCAAAAGAAATTATGATGGGTCAATAAATAGGTACAAAGCTAGATTGGTGGCCAAGGGTTTTGCACAAACCCAAGGCAGTGACTATGAAGAAACATTCTCACCTGTAGCCAAGATGCCAACCATCAGGGTGTTGGTGAGTGTGGCTGCATCTAAAAACTGGAACATGTATCAATTGGATGTAAAAAATGCTTTTTTGAATGGATGGATTTCAGAGGAGGTATATATGTCACAACCTCCTGGCTATGAGGATCCAAACAAGGTAATATATGTGTGCAAATTGAATAAAGCTCTTTATGGATTAAAGCAGGCACCTAGGGCATGGAATCACAGGTTGACCACATACCTTCAAGACCAAGGTTTTGTCATGAGCAAGGCAGAAACTTCTCTATTCATCAAGAGAAGCAATTCAGAGGGATATACCTATGTGTATATGTTGATGATATCATACTTACAGGTAATGATGTCAATGGAATCAGACAAATCAAGAACCAGATGATGAAGGAGTTCAAGATCAGTGATCTTGGTCTACTAAAGTATTTTCTTGGACTTGAGTTAGTTTATACTAATTCTGGAATCTATATTACTCAGAAAAAATACATACAGGATATGTTGAAGAAGTTTCATTTGCAGGATGCCAAAGTTGCAAGTACTCCTATGGAGGTAAACCTAAAACTAAGTGCCCATGAAGGTGATGAAATTGATGATATTACAGGTTACCAAAGTATAGTTGGAAGCTTGAACTATGATACCTTAACAATGATAGATATTGCATATGGAGTTAGTGTGCTAAGTCAGTTTATGCACAAGCCTAGGGCACCTCACATGGAGGCTGCCAAGAGGATCTTGAAGTATCTCAAGGGTACACAATGTCATGGTTTGTATTTCCCTTACACTTCAGATTTGGACATCAAGATTTATTCAGATGCAGATTGGGCAGGATGTAAGGATGATAGGAGAAGCACTTCAGGATACATCTCATTTGCAGGTGATAAACCAATATCATGGTCTTCAAAGAAGCAACCTACTGTTGCCTTATCTTCTACAGAGGTAGAGTATAGAGGATTGGCAAATGCCACTCAAGAAGCCATATGGATTAAGTTATTGTATATAGAATTGGGTTTGTATACTACTTCACCATTGATATTTGGAGATAATACAAGCTCACTTCACCTTGTAGCTAATCCTATTTATCATGCTAGGACCAAACATATAGAGGTCCGTTACCATTATGTGAGAGAGAATCTATTAAGCAAAGACATTCAACTAACATATGTATCAACCAACATGCAGTGTGCAGATTTGTTAACTAAAGCATTGGATGGAACCAAGCTTCGCATATTCAAATCAATGATTGGATTGCAGGATATACATGAAGACTGAAGATGAAGACCAAGCCAAAATGTTTGGCTTGAGGGGGAGCTGTTGGTGCAATTCACAAGCCTACACATTTGGCTTGTAATTCATACCCATATGAAGATGCATAGGAATCAATGCTAGTTGTTAATTACCACTTTATCCTTTTGTAAAAGTCATATTTGACTTTGAATCTTTGTAAACACCTACCAGAAAGAACTTGTGGAAAAGTTAGCTTTGATTGATGGAATATCTCCTAGGATGTAGGAGCGTGATTATAGAGAGCCAAAGTTTGAATTCAAATTCAAACTTTGAACTCAACTACTATAAAAGTGATCATCAAAAAGTCACGAGCATGTTAGTCGCTTTCCGAGCTCCTCATTATCATTTTAGAGTGTGTGTGAGAAGGAATTTTTCCAATTTCTACTGTGCTGGTCATAATGAGCAAAAGATACAGCAGGTGTAGTGACAAAAATAGAAGGTTTTATTGAAGACTTGAAGTTCAAAGTTGTCTGTTTTGATTCTATCTTTTCATACATCATTTCCAAAGTACATAGGCCATTTTATGGTGTCATTGGAAAGCTAAGGAGGTCCACTTATCAACTTTGAAGCATCAAAGGGCTTGTACTAAGCAAGATTTGGCAGTACCTACTCATTCTCTTGGAGTGTCCATCCATCATTCCCAACACTTACAACCTCTAAAGGAACCATCACAGTAAAGGTAGACAATAATGCAAGATGTCTTGCAGTGGCAAAGGTATGATTTCTTTCAAATACTCTGATGGGGATGTCAAAAATCTTTCAAATGTGTTATATGTTCCACAAATCAAACAAAATCTACTTTTAGTAGCTTCTATAACTAATCAAAGTCATCAAGTATCTTTTAGTAATACAAGAGCTAAGATTATGGATAGTAAAAAAACATTGTTGGGACTAACATAAGGACGAACAAACTATATGAGTTGTCTACTTTGAAAACCACTACAAGTGTGTGCACAAGTGAGCTATGACATGAGAGATTTGGCCACATTAGATACCCGATACTAATTTAAAGGAGATGCATCATAGGGGTATGGTTGCACACTTACCATTGATTATGCAAATGAAGGAACCATGTGAAGCTTTCATGATGTCAAGCAACAAAGGAAGGCATTTCCACAAGAAATCAAGGATATAGCAAGCTATCCTCTAGAGTTGGTGCATGCTAACTTGTGCAAAAAAATGCCTACATAGGCCTTGGCAAGACCTTCCTACTTCATGTTACTTGTCAAAGAACATAGTAGGAAGATGCAGGTGTACTTCCTTTGCGATAAGGCTCAAGATTTTGGTAAGTTTAAAGAATGGCTTGAGCTTGTTCAAACTGAAATACGGAAGAACATGAAGAAATTCAAGACAGATAGTGGTGGTGAGTTCACATCAATAGATTTTGAAGATTTCTCCAAGACTAAAGGAATTGAGCATCATCTCACAATGGCACATAGCACTCAACAGAACAGTGTTGCAAAACTTCGGAATCGAGCCATCATGGAGATGACAAGGTGCATGTTGAAGCGAAAGGGTCTTCCAAATCAATTCTGGGCAAAAGCTATCAACACTGTTGTCCACATATTGAATCAAAGCTACACCAAGGCACTTGATGGAGATACTCCACAAAAGGCCTACACTGCTAAAAATCTATCTGTTTCCCATTTCAAAGTAATAGAAGTGAATGCTATGTACATGTTCCAGATAGGGAGAGAAACGAACTTCAACCAAAAAGCATCAAACGTATCTTCTTGGGGTACAATGAAGATAAGAAGGCTTATAAGCTTTACGATCGTTCGGTTAAGAAGATCATGATGAGTCAAGATGTGGTGATTAAGGAGGATCCATCATGTGCAGCGAAGAGGAAAAGAGAGCTTCCACTTTATCATCAAGAGAAGGGGCAATCCACTATGAACCTTTCCCAAGAGATATCCCTTCTACAAAAGAGAATCACCAGCCTGTCCTCACTGAAGCAGAAAAGACATTATGATGTTGGCTAAGGAAGCTCTATGATTCTGCAAACCTCATCCCATAGTCACAAGAACAGGCTGCAGATGGACCGATGTGATCATAGAGAATAGAGGAATAGAGATTAACAAGCGCTCATATTGTAGACACAGCCCTGATGGCTGAGCTCATTCAAGAACAAGCAAAGGAACCAACCAATGTGGAAGAAGCACTCCACGATCTAACTTGGAGGGTTGCCATGCAATAGAAAAGAACAATATCATGAAGACTGGAACTTGGGAGCTATTTGGGAGCTATTTGATCGACCCCCTAAGAATAAAATCATTGGCATCAAGCGGGTCTGGAAGCTAAATTATAAGGCTGATGGTACTACGGAAAGTAAAAAACAAGACTTGTTTCATAGGGCTAATCACAAGTTGAAGGCATTGAATTTTGTGAATCATTTGCCCCAAGTGCAAGGATGACTACTATTTGAGTAGTACTAACTGTAGCTACACATAAGCGATGGTAATTCTATCACATGGATGTCAAATCAGCATTCCTAAATGGAGACCTCAAGGAGGAGGTATATGCGTCTCAACCACCAGGCTTTGAAGCTGCCAATCAGAGAAATGTATATAAGCTAAACAAGGCATTATATGGGTTGAAATAAGCCCAAAGCATGGTACCAATGGATAGATAAGTATCTCTTGGATCTAGGTTTCAAAAGATGTGCTTCTAATGCGAACTTGTATGTTCTAAAGAGAGGAGGGAAGACAATTGTGTTTGTATTCTATGTAGAGGACCTTGTGATTCCAAGAAATGATGATGATCTTCTTCAACAAACAAAGATGCCTTGAGTTCGAAAGACTTGAGATTAATGCATTATCGTTTGGCATTGAAGTTTGGCAAGAATCAAGGAAGATTTTGATCTCTTAACAAAAGTATGCAAGATAGATATTGAAGGCATTTGACATGGATGATTGCAAGGAAATTTCTACACCTATGGAGGTCAATGCAAAATTATCTATTGAAGATACTTCACTCCAATGGATATTAGAAGATATAAGAAACTAGTTGGAAGTCTCATCTACTTGTGGAATAGAAGAAGAGATATCTCTTATGATGTTGGAGTAGTAAGCAGGTTCTCTAATAAGCCTTTTCAAACTCATTGGAAGGCTGGCAAGCATGCAAATGCTCAAGTATGTGAAAGGAGCCACTCATTATGGTATTCCTTATGAAGAAGGATCATCTCTAGTTGGATACTGTGACTCAGATTGGGGAAGAGACATTGATATTAGAAAATCAGTTTCTGCATATTACTTTTCTTTAGGATTAGGAATTTTGTCTTGGACCAATAAGAAGAAACTGAATTATCTTCTACTAAAGCTGAGTACAAAGAAGCATGTGTTACAACATGTGAAGTAGTATGGTTGAGGAGGATCCTATGGCACATAGGAATACAAGGACAAGAGGCTACATGGTTGAAGTGTGATAACCAAAGTTGCATCATCGCCAATAATCTTGTTTTCCATGCACATATGAAGCACATAGAAATTCAGCATCACTATGTGCATGACTTGATTGAGGATGGGTTCATGTAGATGAGCTATTGTCCAACTGAAGAAAATTAAGCAAACATCTTCACTATGGATCTTGGGAGGGAGAAACTTCATCGACACTTTCCAAAGCTTGGCATTGGATGAAGAAGGTAGTTCAGTACACGGTGGATAGTGAGGGATTCGGGTGTTAGATATACTCAATAATCCACCCTCAATTGACCAAAAATGATCCATGGTGCTCTAATTTGTAAGCCCCCATTATAACGAGAAGCCATTGTGAGAGCCAGACCATTTGTGGAACCCTAACTTCCAAGTTAGATGAGGTCTATGTGTGACCATTGATGGTAATAGATGATCTTTGTGACCCTATCCATTAGGTTATGTAGGACATAAACTTTTGGGATATTGGGTTGCCATTCAAGGCAAAAGTAAAGGCCTTGTGGCGCCGCGAAGTTTCCCCATAGAAGCCCTTTTACGGGGTGGGGGGGTCTATCCCCTTGACCCATAGGGCTAAGAAGGTAGGACTTTTGGTCATAAAGATATTGTCGGATTGTATATTTTTTCGACTATTTTGTATCTCCTGACTACGTTTATCTATATTGAATCCCCTTGTAAAATCTATAAAGCATGGTCCATGTTGGGGTTTTACAACATTGCACACTAGTAAGCCCTTCATCTAGAGTCTCTCTAGATCATCATCTAAGCTCCACATTGGGAGGACATGGGTGGACAACACCATCCTTGTAGCTATATTACTCTTGGCAATTTGAGAGTTGAGTTCTGTATCTCTTAATATGTATCTATCTTTGCCTGCATTTTTCTCTCAACTCTGTCTACTAGTCTATTTCGTTGTGTTGTTATATTCTTACAAATATCCCATCGAATGTTAGAAGACTCACAAACGTAGAATGCGTACAAAATTGCAGCTAATGATGTGAGGGTGTATTTCACAATTAAGTTGTTCTTAAAACTACTTTTTGCACAAGGGATCGATCATGTGATCCCTCATACTAGTGAAAATAAACTGAATTTTCATATCTATTACTTGAAATGGGCACATTTAAAATTTCTATTGTAGAACATGAGAGAAGTTAATCAACTATCGAAACCTCATAGCATTGTCTTAACCATATCTATGCAATGCAAATTATTTAAATTGCGTAATTGTATTTTCACTCAGTAACAAACACACAACATGAAAGTTTGAGCATGTAGTCCAAGTGGAACATGTTCATCTATTCAAGTAATATAATACTGGTATGCCATATATTGTAATTTATAAGGATGTCGACGAAATAATAATTGACCCATACAGTTAACTTAGCATTAACCTGTAATTTAATGCATGAAGGTGATTATAATCAAGTATTATCAATGTGTATATTACAAAAACCTTTGGATTAAATCCTCGAGAATAGAACATTCAAATTCTGAATGCAAAATTCTTGAAAAAAAAAACTTGTAAAACTACGCAATTCATACAATTTCAACGTACTTATATGTGATAATCAATGTGATGGTCAGATATGTTGTGACAAAGAGACTTTTATGTGCATTTAATTTTTCTGAAAATACAAGGGGCCAAAACTGGGCTCTTGACTGTTGTGAAAAACAAGATAATATATTTGATGATAATATGGCCTTAGTGATTAGTTTTATAGATAACTTTTATAAATACAAACACCTTCATCTACATGCTTAATAAATTTGGTCTTGAAGAGGCTCTGATAGAAGTAGATAATGAAGATAGAAGAAGACCACAAGGATCTTAATATATTCGACTCTTTGAAGGTAAGCTACTAGACGGGTTCAACATTGCTTAGGGTAGGCTAGCTTCTTGACATCATATTCTGATCATGTGCTACTCCTTCCTCCCACCATTGCAGCAATTTTTTGATATCAAAATTATTCTCTGATGAAGATGTCAATGCAACGAAGAATCGTAACAGAAACTTTCGATGCAGTTCCAATGTATGTCAACTTTGATCAGTACAACAAATTAATACTGAAATTCCAGTTTTTGAATCATCGCTTTCTATAGAAAGCACTACAGGAAGTCGTAACGAAGGTCCTCATGTATCCGATAGCTATTAACATCTCCTGATAGATTTTTGAACCAGTATATCAGCATTAAGAGGCCGCAGAGATGCGTGAAACGCGTTCCATGTCTTTTGCTGATCGGACATTTTTGGTGGCATGTTCAGAAAGAACTATCTGCATTGGATTATAGGATCTACATATTCTGCAAATGTGCGACGATAGCCAATGCATTTAATCTTCAAGGTATACTGTAATGCTGATGAGTGATTCAGATGCACAGTGACCTGTCGAAGAGAGTCTGCCTGAGCTTTATGGATGTATATACCTTAAACCTGGAACCGTATAGTCAAATGCCAGTTTTGGGGTCAATGCTGATTCAGATGAGGGAGATGATATATCTTGGGAAGGCAAATCGTGAGGAAATTTTGTCTGTTTGTTCAAACCACCATTACCCGTATGCATTGGTAATGATGTTGCCTTCAATGATGGAGGCAAAGAGCGTGAGGATGATGGCATGGATCGTACTGAGTGCCCGATTGGCAAGGATTGATGCCCATCTCCTGAGGTAGACACTGATTCGGCCACAATTTTGTCATCCTGAAAAGTTTGTGGCTGCTGGAGGAAGTTGTTTTCTAATATATGGTTATCAGAAACCAAGGCCTGAAGGCGTGAGGGGCCAATGCCTGGAATGAAAGATGCAATAGGTGATGATGACTGACTGTAAAATGTCTGATCATATGGAACCTCTTCGTGTTTTTCATCCCATGGAAGACCCTGCTTAACTTTGGTTTTCGGTGAATATGTGGGCATGGACTTATTTAGAGATGGCATGGATATCAGACTAGATGCAGAATGCGAAACTTGGGGCCTTTCAGATGAATATGGGGGAGTGCTGTTTTTCAATCCGTTCTCTATGTTACTGTGTCTATCTCCATGTTTGACAGTTCCCGTAGACAACAATACATATGGAACGTGTTGCACCTGCATTGATTGGTGCTGGAGTTTTGATGGTTGCATGCCCGTGAGATCCTTTTGAGATTGTATTGGTCCTGGACAAATAGGATGCAGTGATTGTGACTTGATTTGGTGAGGACATGAAGGAAGGATTTCATGCGTTACACCTCTTACTTCACTTTGTCCGCCATCAAGTGCTGTCTTTATCACTTTTGATGCTTGCTCCATACATTGATTTAAATCTGTATGCCTACGCTTCAGAGAATTTATAGCAACTGATTCTGAACAAGCAGTGCTTTTGAAATCTAGAGTAGTGCGACTCTGCATATATTCATCGCCATGCAGATGCAAAAGTGGAGTACTGTGCAAGGATTGCTGAAAATCTTGAGCGCAATTATGAGCTGCCTTTTCTGATGTAAATGTCCTGTCTGAAGGCGCTGATCCACTAGCTGGCACCAATTTTGTAAATGCTTTACTCTGCTGCTCTCTAAGCTGCATCTCACAGTTTGAAACCGGTTGCGTTTTCTTGTCTTGATCCGAAGAAGGCTCCTCTTGTGCTTGACGTGATAATGTCTGTCCCTTATTCTGCACATAAGCTGTATGCATATCTTGTGTAACTGGCAAAACAGTTGAAGTAAGTCGACGTGGAAAAGACGCACCGCGTTCATTATACGGATAAATTTGTTTCTGATGCTGTAAATGTGCAGATAAAATGGTTCTTTTGTCGTGGAATATTCAAAGGGGCAAGCCCTGGATGTGGTTTGTGTGAAAAGGCGCGCTCTGAATGCTGTTTATGTGGATATGGATGCGCTTCACTTTGTTCATATAGAGAAGCACGAACAGGATGTTGTACATACGAAGGTGGATATGTATGTGAACTAGGGTACACAGCTGCAGATGACGATGTAGAAGCGAATACAAGTAATTGACCAAGCCGCTCCTGAAACAGTGAAATCACTTTGCTCTGATGTCGGTCATTCAGGCAGCCATGCACAAGTTTGCGTGGATACAGAGGCACACGCTTGTCAAGTAATTGATGTGAAAATGCATGATCCGCCAGTTCTCCATGAATCTGATGAACACTGTGCACACGGGGATGCACTCATACGCAAGTCTTTTCCTGAAGTCATCGGTACCGGAGATGCATACATATTGCTAGATGTTTGCGTACGACGGTGAGCCTGTGATGATTTGTTCGTATCCATCGCTGTTGCTCCGAAGGAACGAAGAAGATGATACGGGTAACAAGGAAGAGGATGACATACGCAACGCTCTTAACACATCCGGTGCATTCGAGGAAGATTTTGCAGTGCGAACCGCAGTGACTCTGAGATCTGCATTCTTCCTCGCTCGATTGGAAGGACACTTATGATGGGTTAATGTTGTCCCCAGTTGCAGGTCGTCGGAGTCGATTGGTTGTCCTCTCCTTACGACGTCAAGCGAATCGTAAAGGCCTCCAGTCCCGTGATATACACGGGAGTTCCTGTATAGCGCAAGTTGCGCAACTCGAAGCTGGCGAAGATGATCAGGGATGACGGAGTGTGGCTGCGTCCGCGTCGCAAGAGTGAGAGAACGCGTGATTGGGCGATGCACTACCACGGGAGCGCGGTGGCGACAACGGGCACGATGAGGAAACGGCCTGCTCATTTGTTGCACACCCGGCAGTTGTACATGATTAGAAGCCTCCTGTCCGGACGACTCTAGCAGCCTCGATGAGTCGAGCGGTTTTTCTAACGACTGCGTTTCTGCGTGTGCCATCGCTTCAGGAGGGGCTCCATGGTGGTTCGCCCTCACTTCCATATCTGTGATCCATTTTGTGAAAAGATCGAGAGACGGGCAAGAGAAATGTACCTATTCGCCATACGAGAAATATAGTTCTACAAATATATGCCCATGTTTGGGATGTATATATATATTTTTAATGGAGGTTCGGCCGAGGCCTACTCCCCCGGGCTTTAACTTTCAAATTGCAAATGTACAAGGAAGTGCATAGTACCATGGGACCCCTTTATCCCACAAGAACAGGGGTTTACATAGCTGGGTTGAACGGCGGTCACAATTGCCGCGGGGCAGAATATACGGTGGCACATCAGCCACATGATACATCATTCCAAGGTTTACATGTCTCTCACAAGTGCTGCCAACAGGGGTTGAACCCTCGCCTCCGCCTCAAGAGGCAAGAGGCCCAAGAGTTGAGTTTAGGAAACACATTTAATCTTCTTATTGTTACCATTGGTGTCTATGTGGAAGACCAAATAAGTGTCAAACGTTGTTGTATATGTGTCTAGTAAGCTACACATTGTCAAACATTGTTGCATATGTGTCTAGTAATCTTCTTATATGTGTCTAGTAAGCTACACATTGTCAAACATTGTTGCATATGTGTCTAGTAAGCCACACATTGTCAAACATTGTTGTATATGTGTCTAATAAGCCACACATTGTATTATGTGTGCCATTTTAAAACTACATTGTATTATGTGTGCCATTTTAAAACTTAAATATTTGTGTACTCCACTTTAGGGTTTCAGTTTTTATGATCTTTTGCAAGTCTATGGATACATATACAAAGGTTGTTCTATGTCCTCATCCAAAACGATTATCGAAACTACTAGGAGTTTGGAAGCGCTCCACTAGCATAAGATCAATTCTATGCACAAATACAGATACTCATTGAAATTGTGTAACCCCACTATCCATGGCTACTCTAAGGCTTATGAAAAAAATGATAACTAAGACATAGACTTTAGCATTTCTTGTCATCCATAGTCAATGAATTCATAGGACAGAGGATCTCCTTGGTGAAGAACTAGAAGAGGAAAATTCTTGAGAAGTCACCAATTCCAATGTTTTCATCCCTAGAGCTCGCTTACTATTTCGTTTCTATCACTAATCTACACTCACTTCTTGATGCCAGAGAAGGAAAGATAGGGTTTGGCCTTACATCGCTCATTCTATGGTTTGAGGAAGTTTGTTTAGAGAAGGAAAGATAGGTTTTGGCCTTACATTGCTCATCCTATGGTTTGAGGAAGTTTGTTTTTGGCCTCTCAAAGATTGTTGGATGTGGTCTTTTAGTACATATTGGAAGTTAATTTGAGATATTTTACTGCAGTATTCTACTATTAGGCGAGTTATTTCAACATGATCATTTGAAGAAAAAATATTCTTTGAAGGTTAATCTTCTTTGATTGTGGGATTTTCATTTTTGGGGTCTTTATAGCCATCATTTTTCTTTCATATATTTCTACAAAGATAACAAATGTGGAAACCATCACCATAATTATTGTTAGTTTGCATCTTTCTAGGTAGTAGAGGATTTTGGTATATATTTTCGTTTGCATTTAGCCATATTATTGTTGATATATTTAGGTAGTGATGTGTGTGAACACACTAGGACCGTCGGGGCATTTTTTTCCTTCTTTAGGAGGTTTTTTTTTCCCGGCTTGTATATACGCATATTGCTCTAATGGGCTACTTATCTTTGTACATTCTCTAGTAATACATTCAGTATTGTGTGTTGTGCTCCAAGCTTCTTCTTCTTCCTTGTGCTGTTCACGTGCTTCCGCAGACATCTAACTCCAACAATTGGTATCAAAGAAGGTCGTCGCTTCATCTAGGGCACCATCGACACTCCTCCATTTGCAGTCTCAGAATCACACGAATTTTGGTGAGCATACTCAGTGGCCTCCGAACGCACTATCGTAGCACTTGTGCAGGCTATTTCATCTTTTTGTGCCAAAGGTATATAACAGTTTCTATTCGCCAGTATAAGCGTCTCGAAGTCTGCTACAAGTCTAATTTGTCTGGGCAGTTCTGTTCAACTTTTTGAGATACAGTCAATTTTTTGCATCAAGGTATTTTAGTCACCGACCATGGCTGAAATCAGTGATGTATTCCGTATGTTGGCTGTTGAGGATAAGTTGGATGGTACCAACTACCCGTTATGGGCTTATATGATGCGACATGTGCTGGTTGCAAAAGGACTGTGGAACATTGTGCAGGGTGTTGAAAAACATCCTATCACACCTGTAACTGTTACAACTGCAGGTACTGAAGCTGATGCAGAAGGTGTCGAAGATGATGATATTCTGCATATTCCTGTTCATGCTGCGGTTTCTACTGCACCTACTATAGAGCAGATTCGCTGGGATGGCAGAGATGCCCAGGCACATGCAATGATAGCTTTGTCTGTCAAACGTGCCATTATTCCTCACATTCGCTCTTGCAGAACAGCATATCGTACTCGTTCAGGCTCTCATAGTGCCTCTTTTGCATCAGATTGCTATGTTATGGCTGCATCTAGTCTCTGTGATGAGAATGAACTTGTTTCGTTTGATGAAGCACAAAATTCAGAAAACTGGATGGCTGCTATGCAATCTGAATATGATGCAATAATGAAGAATGGTACTTGGTCTTTATGTGACTTGCCTCCTGGTAAGAAGGCCATTGGCACTGAGTGGGTATACAAGCTGAAGCGTAAACCTGATGGTACAATTGGCAGGTATAAGGCTAGGCTTGTTGCAAAAGGTTATGCGCAGGAAAGAGGCATTGATTTTGATGAGACCTTTGCACCTACATGCCGTATGACTACTATTCGGAGCATTTGTGCAATTGCAGCCCATCACGGTTGGAATGTACATCAGTTGGACATTAAAACTGCATTTCTGAATGGTGACTTGCATGAAGAAGTGTATGTTTTTTAGCCCCGTGGCTTTGTGCAGAAAGGGCATGAAAACCAGGTGTGCATGTTAAAGAAGGCATTATATGGTTTAAAGCAAGCACCACGTGCTTGGTATGAGAAGATACATGCCTATTTGATTGCACATGGTTTTGAGAACAGTCCAACTGAAAGCACCTTATATGTTAAGCATGCTAATGGTGTGCTTCTGATCATTGTTGTCTATGTTGATGACATGCTGCTCACTGCTCACTGGTCCTATTGAGAAGCATATTGTTGATTTTAAGGCTGATTTGCATGCCTCATTTGAGATGTCTTATTTGGGGCATTTGCATCACTATTTGGGCATTCAGTTTATGCAAGTTGATGGTGGAATGGCTTTGTGTCAAACGAAATATATTGACACATTATTGCAGTGTTTTGGCCTTGAAGAATGTAAGCCTATTGCCACTCCTATGGAGACAGGTTTACATTTGAGTCTTCTAGATGCTGGAGATGCATTTGATGTTGTTCTCTATCAGCAGGCTATTGGATGCTTGATTTACTTATGCATTACTCAACCAGATATTCAGTTTGCTTTCTCACAGATGAGCAAGTTTATGCATTCCCTAAGAGTCAAGCATTGGCAAGCAGTTAAGTGCATCTTTCGCTATTTGAGTGGTACTCGGCTACTTGGGTTGTTTTATCCCAAGGGTGGATCACTATCGCCAGATTTGCATGCGTTTTCAGACTCTGATTGGGCTTGTTGCTATGACACTCATGTGTCCACTAGTGGCTTTTGTTTCATGCTTGGTAGCTCATGTATATCTTGGTTAAGCAAGAAGCAGCCTACTGTGGCCACTTCCAGTTGTGAGGCTGAGTATAGGGCAGCTTTCACAACGACTGTTGAGTGTGTGTGGCTTAGACACCTTATGGCTGATTTGGGTGTTGGCCAGACTTCTGCCACCACCATCTTCACTGACAGTCAGAGCACATTGGCATTTGCGAGGAACCTTGTGTTCCATGCTCGCACTAAGCACATTCAGGTGCATTATCACTATGTCAGGGAGAGGTTCTCTGCTAGGGAGATCAGCTTGGCATATGTGCCCACGCAGGAGAACATTGCAGACCTTTTCACGAAGGCTCTACCAAGGGAGAAGTTTGAAGCTTTCCGCAAAGCTTTGGGCTTACTTCCTTTTGTGGAGTGATTTCCACATAGCTTGGCACTTCCTTATACATGAGTGCTAGCTCCTTGTTCACCGCATCATTCCTCGAGGGATTTGTTGATATATTTAGGTAGTGATGTGTGTGAACACACTAGGACCGCCGAGTCATTTTTTTCCCTCTTTAGGAGTTTTTTTTCCCCCGACTTGTATATATGCCTATTGCCCTAATGGGCTACTTATCTTTGTACATTCTCTAGTAATACATTCAGTATTGTGTGTTGTGCTCCAAGCTTCTTCTTCTTCCTTGTGCTGTTCGTGTGCTTCTGCAGATGTCTAACTCCAACAATTATATCCCTTGATTTCATATATACATTGACCATCTATTATGTACGGTTTTTATGGATACCACTTATGTATGCCCATGTGGTTTGAGCAAGATAGCATTGCAACAAGTGGCCACACTATAGCGACTTCAAAAGCGGCACAATGTCGTCACTAGTCAAAATAAAAGGTGTCATTGATAGCATCACACACGAATGGTCATATATGTATCATTTCTATGGGCATATAAAATGATGAAATGTTTTTCAATTATAAGTCTTTAGAAGAGCATCATGTTAGTGTTAGTGTAATTCATTGCATACATGGTGATCATCGCACATGTGGGTACTCATCGAATATGTAGTGATGTAGCATATGTGACAGAGTAAGAAAAAAAAATATTTTTCCTTTATAGGAGGATACATGAATGCAAACGTTTTGTCATTTACACAACGATTCTTTTGTTCAACAACACAAAACATCGCACTTCGGTCAATCACTGTATACATGTCTAACTAAAGACTGCGAAAATGGTCAAGTGTATACATGTGAACATCACAATTTCACTCTCTCTCTCTCTCGTCTTCTCTCTATCTATATGTTTATCTATCTATCTATCTATCTATATATATATATATATATATATATATATATATATATATATATATATATATATATATATATATATATATATATATATATATATATATATAGTTGATGTAGACCAATAAAAAATTGGTGCTTATGAAAGCTAATGAAGTCAAGCAAGAGCATGGACAAAGATAAAGAGAAGTTTGGTTCATATAAAGATCAAGAAGAATGAAGGAAGCAATGGATAAATAGCATGGGACATGAGTGAGCATATATTCACTTCAAGAGGATCCTAATTAGTGTATTATAGTTAGTCGATTAATAAAGCAAGTGAATAACAATGCATTGGTCATGATCCACTGGCGAATTCGTTGCTATATAACTCAATTATGAATGTAGAAATTAAGAGAGTTCATTATCATAGAAGAGGTAGAAATGTCGATTGAAATCTGTAGCATTAGAGCTCAATCTAATTCACAATATTTCTCTCTCGATGATCATATGGATTAGAAATCATTGTATAGAGATCTAATTCAATAGTAAATAAAGCTATGGTTAAAGTTTCATGTCCTAATTCCTTTCATAGAGTGTGTATGACTCATAGGAACATTCATATGTCAACTCTTAGAAGTGCGAACTCAAAAATGGTGCATCTTGTTGATTAATGTTTTGGTTAGATCCTAGTGATGCGTGTAGCACTAGAAATCTAAGTTGAGAGTAAGTAAGATATGTCAAAAATCATTTTGCAAAACGGATTTTAGTTTGAGAGAAATCAAAGGTTGAAGTCACCTATGTCAAAGTCACCATTTTTGAACATCAATCCATCCACAAAGCCATTTCTTGTTTCTAAAGATGTGACATTTGATGAACAAAATACATGGTATACAGGTTCAAGTAATATCCATGCAGATTTTGAAGAAGTCATGAAGACGAGAAAAGGAAAATCAAAGATGTAAGTATATGAAGATGAAAGTGATGATAAACATGGTGATGAAGATAGACCAAGATTTCATCCAAAGCATGATGAGGTAGACACTTCAAGGAGTGAAAAGATAAGAAGGTCATCAAGAGACAGAAGACAACCTATAAGGTATAGCTATGACACTTCTTACATCACAATTAAGGATTATGCATACATATTGAAGACAAATCAAGATGCATCAAATATGCATAAGCTAAAGGTAAAGAGAATTGGGAAAAAGCAATGAAGGAAGAGCATGATGCTCTACTTGAGAATGATACATGGGAGTTGGTAGCTAAACCAAGAAATCAAAAGGTAATTGGATGTAGATGGGTGTATAAGACAAAAATATTTGCAGATGGAAAGGTGTCTAGATATAAATTTAGACTAGTGGTCAAAGGATATGCTGAGACACAAGGTGTGGACTATGATGAAACTTAATAGTCCAGTGGCTAAAATGTCTACTATTAGAACACTATAGCTATTGCAGCTTGTAAAGGATGGAAGCTATCACAATTGGATGTTAAAAATGGTTTCCTAAATGGATACATTGCAGGTGAGGTATACATGGAGCAACCAGAAGGCTTCAAAGATGCAAATGGATCAGATTGTGTGTGCACTCAAAAGAGCTTTGTATGGTTTGAAGCAGGCCCCAAGGGCTTGGAGCTATATACTTGTGAAGTTCTTAAATGGCCCCTAAATGGATACATTGCAGGTGAGGTATACATGGAGCAACCAGAAGGCTTCAAAGATGCAAATGGATCAGATTGTGTGTGCACTCAAAAGAGCTTTGTATGGTTTGAAGCAGGCCCCAAGGGCTTGGAGCTATATACTTGTGAAGTTCTTAAATGGACTTGGATATCAAGCATCAAAGGTAGATAGTAGCTTGCTAGTGAAAGCAAGTGAAGATGGGTACATATACATTTATATCCATGATGATATTATACTTACACGTATAGATACCAAAGGAATCCAAAGCTCAAGAAGAAAATGGAGGAGTTCAAGATAAGTGACTTGGGAAATTTATCCTATTTCCTAGGCATGGAGATCATCTACACTCAACATCGAGTGTATATTACACAAGAAAGGTACTTGAAGAATATTTTCTTAAAGTTCAACATGGAAATTTACAGAATCTCAACAACCCCATTGGAGGTAAATCATAAGCTAAGCAAGTATGGAGGTGAAGAGTTCAATGACATGAAGATGTATCAAAGTTTGGTAGGTAGTCTGATATATGCTACCTTCACAAGACTAGATCTTTCATATGCAATTGGTGTTTTATCACAATTCATGCATTGTCCAAAGAAAACTCATTGGATTGTAGTAGAAAGAGTGCTAAGATACATCAAAGGAACTTCTAATGAAGGTTTGTACTATGGTTTCACTTCTAACACTAGAATCAAAGTATTTACTGATGTAGATTGGGTAGGTAGCACATACAATAGAAGATCTACTCATGGATACTTATGCTACATTAGAGATAAGCTAGTATCATGGTGTTCAAAGAAGCAACACACAGTTTCCTTGTCATCCATAGAAGTTGAGAATAAAGGAATGGTAGAAGCAACAAACGAAGTCATATGGATGAAGAATTTGATGAAGAGTCTTGAAGTTGAGCAAGGGGTTCCAATTATACATGGTGATAACATGAGTTCACTTTACTTGGCAGCTAATCCTGTTTTTCATGCCAAGACTAAACATATTGAGATTCAATATCATTCCTTGAGGGAAAAGCTACTTGGTATAGAAACTAAACTCACATATACTCCAAGAAAAGAACAGGTAGCATATATGTTAACCAAGAGTGTAGATGGACCTAAGATACAAAGATTCAAAGAGATGGTAGGAATAAAATAGAAGAGCATAATCACAATTAGTGGATTGAGGGGGAGCTGTTCATGCAAACAAATCACAAATTGGTGCTTATGAAAGTTAATGAAGTCAAGCAAGAGCGTGGACAAAGATAAAGAGAAGTTTGGTGCAGATAGAGATCAAGAAGAATGAAGGAAGCAATGGATCAAAAGCATGAGACATGACTGAGCATATATTCACTCCAAGAGGATCCTAATTAGTGCGTTATAGCTAGTCAATTAATAAAGCAAGTGAATAATAATGTATTGGTCATGCTACACTTACAAACTCGTGGCTATATGAGTCAATTATGACTATAGAAATTAAGAGAGTTCATTATCATAGAAGGGGTACAAGTGTCGAGTGAAATCTGTAAAATTAGAGCTCAATCTAATTCACATTTCTCTCATGATGATCACATGGATCATAAATCCTTGTACAAAGATCTACTTCAATATTAAACCAAGCTATGGTTAAAGTTTCATGTCCTAATTCCTTTCATAGAGTGTGTATGACTCATAGGAACATTCATATGTCAACTCTTTGAAGTGCATACTCAAAAATGGTGCATATCGTCGATTAATATTTTGGTTAAATCTTAGTGATGTGTGTAAACTTTTTTGTGTTTAAGCACTATAAATCTAAGTTGAGAGATAGATAAGACATTTCCAAAATCATTCTGCAAAATGGGCTT
The DNA here is from genome assembly GCA_020310875.1 of Ceratopteris richardii. Lineage (NCBI taxonomy): Eukaryota > Viridiplantae > Streptophyta > Polypodiopsida > Polypodiales > Pteridaceae > Ceratopteris > Ceratopteris richardii. Next base: position 112,529,683 of record CM035419.1, on the reverse strand, counting down.
TAGTTTGAGAGAAATCAGAGGTTGAAGTCACCTATGTTAAAGTTGCCATTTTTGAACATCATACTTTTGATATTAGTGATTAATAAAAGTTTTAATCAGTCTAATCGTAGGTTTATTGTACCTCAAGGTTGCACAAGGATCATATAAAGATTTTAATGTAACTTGGAGGATTAAAATCTATGACACTTGCAAGTAATGAAGTTGAATCTTGAGGCAGACTATTGAAGAAGAACAGAAGTTCAAAAATTGAAGAAGGAAGTATACTTTAGTCTTGAACTTGGAAAGATTTAAAGTAATTGATGTAAAGTCTTCTCTATACTTAACATATAGTGTTCTTAAGTCAAGGTACATTTTACATTGGGGATTTGAAGCTCTCCATCAGGCACACACACATGCACACACACACACACACACACACACACACACACACACATATATATATATATATATATATATATAGTTTCTTTGATCCTTAGCTTCTTACTAATGCTAATCAACTTGAGAGTATGTTATTCTAACTTGTTTTTTTATATTCTACACACTTATCTTTGTACATTTTCTTGGCAATACATTTAGTATTGTGTGTTGTGCTCCAAGCTTCCTCTTCTTCCTTGTGCTATTTCTGTGCTTCTGTGGACCTCGAACCCCAACAATTGGTATCAGAGCAAGTTGTTGCTTTGTCTAGGGCGTCATCAACATCCCTCTGATCACAGTCTCAAAATCGCATGAAAATTGGTGAGCATACTTAGGGTGATTAGGAGTTGAAAACAGTTTCACCATGTTGTGTAAAAATTGCAATCTGAGCTCGTTTCAGTCTCTTAATGCACTATCATTCCCAATTTCTTTATGTTTGTGATGCAGTAATTAGCAATGGGAAATGGTTCTTCAGCCTCTAAATGTCTTTTGTCTACTCTCAAATTCATTCCTTTCGTTTCCTTATTCTCTCTAGAGCTTCTTGTATAGCTTCCTCTTGAACTCTCCCTTCCTCTTTTTTGCAGTTTTATGCTTCTGAGAGTCTAGTTAACATTTCCTTGTAATAGGCTTGGTATATCTCCTCACTCTACATCTACTTATATAATTTGGTAGAATATCTCTATCGAGTGTTGCAAGGTTAATAGCCCACCTTATGAAATGTGAGATGATCAAAGGACCATAACCTCTTTGTTGGAGTTTATTTGAATGTTGTTTCAATGTGTACTCCAATACAAATACCTCATCTTTAATATGCACATTGTAGTATGCTTTTTGTCTTCTCCTAGCAGCATAGATTCCTGTCACTACTTGTAACCTAGTTTCATGCAACTTCTCTATTTGATCCAATTGCTTGGACAATTCATGTCCTGTCCACTCATAATTCTTTGCTACTCAAAGAGTAGGGGTTAAGAAGTGAATTGGAAGTATAGCATTCTGTCCATATAATAGGTTAAATGGTGTAGTGCCAATGATTGTCTTGTATGCCACTCTAAAAGCTCAAATTGCATGGTGCAGTTGTTTGTCCCAATCCGATCTACCACAATTAACTATATTAGTCAAAATAGTGCACAACACCTTATTTGAACTTTTTGCTTATCCATTGGCTTGTGGATGATAGGGTGCATAAATTTATGAATCGCCAAGAACTTGTTCATGAGGGATTTGGTGACTTCATTAATGAAGTGTGTAGCTGTATCAATGACTATCTTGTTAGGTAGTCCAAACCTAGTGAAGATGTTTTCAAACATGAATTTTGTAGTGGTTTGTGCATCACTTTTCTTTGGGGCTTTGACTTCTACCCACTTAATTAAGTAATCGGTAGCCATTATGATACACTCCACATGAGAGCCTCTTGTTTGGGGGCCAATTGGTCCAATAAAGTCAATTCCCCCATCTTGAGAAGGCACTCACACATACCATTGGTCTTAAGGGTATTTTGTCTCTCCTCATTGGCTATTTAGTTCGTTGTCACACATGACAACTTCTCACATAGTTTTGTGCATCCATGATGATATTTGGCCACTATAATGCCGCAAAGAGAATCATCTTTATAATCTTATCGGTTGAAAAATGACCTCTAGCTACTCTTGCATGAGCCATTTCCAATATAAGAAGATACTCTCCCTCATGTGCACACATTCTTAGTTGATTATCCTTAGCTCACTTGAAGAGTTATTCCCTATTATGAAATAGTCTTTACTCTACTCTTGTAGGTCTCTTTTTATAGCTTGGCTCTCTCCTTTTGGGTACATTCACTATTTTAAGAACTCTACCATTGGTTTGCTCCATTCAGGTGCTATCATATTATAGCTTAGGGATGCATGTTCTTCTCATGAGGAGACTTGGCATAAGTTGCAGTTACATACATATTCGTGTACTTCTTTTTGCATTTCTAGCCAAATCCTAACCACCTTAGCTCTTGAGTTGTTACATTTATTCCTTTATGAACTTTTTACATGAGCTTGTCAAAATCAAGGCTTTTCTTTCTTTTTCCTCTACACAACTCAAAAGAACTCCATTCAAAACTTTGAAATATAAGCTACCCGCCACTATGTGAAGGTTTCTTATTTTCCAGAGTTCTTTGCCTTTCCTAAGGTTGATTCTATGATGTGGTCCATGTGCTAGCATAGGCACCAACTTCTTAGCCCATCACGTACTTCTAAGTTGAACATGTAAGTATTTGAAAGTTCATCAGCTACTCATGTTGGTGGTTCTCCATGTATCATTCTTGATAAGTGATAATATCTAACATGGGTATTTCCTTTCTTGAAGGCTACCTTGAAGTCAAATTCCATCAATAAAAGAAGTCATTTGATTAGCCATCATGTTTGCAAGGTTTGTTGAACAAATAAAACAAATCTTTATTATCAATGAGAAACTTGAATTTATTGGCTAGCAAGCACTATTAGAATTTTTTTACTACATAGACCATGTTACACTTATGTGTTCCTCGAGTAGCTTTGATGTGAACCTTTTCCCTATACATGGGCACTTTTTACTCTAGTGCTGGCTAGAGGTTTTTTCCCCATGTTACCACATACTTGATACTCTCATATGTGGTGGTACTTTGTACTTAGGGATATTATTCAGCTCTTACTTACAGTTCAGTTCATCGTCAATAAAGAGAGCTATTCCAGCCATCGTCTTCTCTGTGTGTCTTGCTGCATTTGTGCCCCTTGTGTGTGCTTCTCGTGTGTCTCTTGCACTTCTACACACACCCAACAGTGGTATTAGAGCAGGTTCAGCTCCTTCTCAAGTTTCGGTTTTTCGCATCGCGACGCGCGTGCACTTCAAACAGTGCAAATCGACTTCGGAGCATAGAACTGTGAATTTCAGCAGCCAAGAAACATTTCCACCAGGTGCGCTGGGGTTTTACCCCCATTTTGAAGCCATTTGTGCAGTCAAAATTTCCATCAGAGTGACGATTTGTGAGCTGAAATTTCAACACTTATTTCAGCTTTCGTCGAAGTAAAGTTTTTGTCACATTCTTGTTCCTTTGTGAAATGGCGGGCAACAATTACCTGTTTGGCATGCTTCAAGCTGAAGATAAGCTTGAAGGGACCAACTATCCGATGTGGTCTTACATGATGAAGCATGTTCTTGTTGCAAAACAACTTTGGAACATAGTGGCGGATGTAGATTGAAGACCGGCAGGTTCTTCTACTTCACAGTCTATTGTCATAGATGGAGCTTCTTCTTCGAGTACAGTGGTTTCTCCTTCTCCACCTACACAGAAGCAGCTAAGATGGGATGGAAAAGATGCTCAAGCTCATGCTTTGATTGCACTTTCTGTGAAGCGTCATATAGTTCCACACATTCGTTCATGTTCTACATCACGACAGGCATGGGACACTCTTGCTTCTTTATATGCCGTGCGTAACGAAGCACGTGTTGCATACTTGAGGAAGCAACTTGAGGATGTATGTATGGCTGAAAATGAGTCAGTGGATGTGTATGTGACACGCATCAAGGACTTGAAAGAGCAATTGGCAAACATAGATGAGATCATTCTGGATGCATCTTTCATTTCTACATTGTTGAAAGGATTACCAGAATCTTTTCAAAGCTTTGCTACTACACTTCGTTTGGTTGCAAAAATAAATCCTAATATGTATGCATTTGATGAGGTTGTGTCTCTTCTTTTGCAAGAAGAGCAATCTAGAGTGAATAGGAGTGCTTTGATTGAGGGAACGCAAGCACTTGCTATCTCACAAAAGGGGAAAAGCAAGTATGGTTCAACTTTGGGTTCATCAAAACCAAAGCCTCAAGCTTCCTCTTCCACTCATTCCTCTAATGATGGTGATTTGCAAAAGAAGAAGAGATGCAAAAATTGTCGAAAGGTTGGTCATACTATTGATGAGTGTAGAAAGCTTGCTAAATGCAATGAAAAGAAGAAGGAATCTGGCATGTCTATTGCTGAAAATTCAGCAAATGCAAAGAATGATGAAGCTAACATGGCTCAAGATTTTTGGGCATGTGTTGTTACATGTCATTATGATGCTTCTTTACATTCTAAATGTATGGTTGTGAGTGAGGCTGATTCGGATTGGTTATTTGATAGTGGTGCTTCAAAGCACATAACATCATGCAAAAGATTTTTTGCCTCTTTGAAAGATGCACCTAAAGGAGGACATGTGGTGTGTGCAAACAATGCCTCTTATCCTATCATTGGAGTAGGAGAAATTGAGCTTATGGTTGCAAATGGAGGTGTGATTCTCTTGAAAAATGCATTGTATGTCACTGGTATTAAGAAGAACTTAATTTCAGTTCCGTTGATTGCCAAAGATGGACTTCATGTACACTTTGTTGATGATAAGTGTATGGTTCATGATTTCAGCAATGGTGATGTTATCACGATGTCCGGTACATTATGTAATGGTTTGTATCGCATGGATACATATAAGAGGGCTTCCTTGAATGCCTTGGTTGCTCATACTTCTTCCATGGCTGAAATGGAGCTTTGGCATGCTCGTTTTGGTCACTTGAACTTCAATAGTTTGCTTTACTTGCAAAAGAAGGACATGGTTATTGGTTTGCCTACACTTGAGTTCATTGAAAAGCATGCATGTGAAGGTTGCATTCTTGGAAAAATGCATCGTGCTTCTTTTCCAAAAGATAGTCATACACACACTACAAGAAAATTGCAGCTTGTTCATAGTGATGTATGTGGTCCCGTCAAGACCCCATCTTTTGGGAAGCATTGTTGGAGTTAGACGTCTGCGGAAGCACGCGAACAGCACAAGGAAGAAGAAGAAGCTTGGAGCACAACACACAAGACTGTATGTATTACTAGAGAATGTACAAAGATAAGTAGCCCATTAGGGCAATAGGCGTATATACAAGCCGGGGGAAAAAAACCTCCTAAAGAGGGAAAAAAGTGCCCCGGCGGTCCTAGAGTGTTCACACACATCACTACCTAAATATATCAACAAATCCCCCCTGGGAGTGATGCGGTGAACAAGGAGCTAGCACTCATGTATAAGGAAGTGCCGAGCTATGTGGAAATCACTCCACAAAAAGGAAGTAAGCCCAAAGCTTTGCGGAAAGCTTCAAACTTCTCCCTAGGCAAAGCCTTCGTGAAAAGGTCTGCAATGTTCTCCTGCGTGGGCACATATGCCAAGCTGATCTCCCCAGCAGAGAACCTCTCCCTGACATAGTGATAATGCACCTCAATGTGCTTAGTGCGAGCATGGAACACAGGGTTCCTCGCAACTGCCAATGCGCTCTGACTGTCAGTGAAGATGGTGGTGGCAGAAGACTGGCCAACACCCAAATCAGCCATAAGGCGTCTGAGCCACACACACTCAACAGTCGCTGTGAAAGCTGCCCTATACTCAGCCTCACAACTGGAAGTGGCCACAGTAGGCTGCTTCTTGCTCAACCAAGATATACATGAGCTACCAAGCATGAAGCAAAAACCACTGGTGGACACACGAGTGTCATAGCAACCAGCCCAATCTGAGTCAGAAAAAGCATGCAAATCTAGCGGTAGTGATCCCCCCTTGGGATAAAACAACCCAAGTAGCCGAGTACCACTCAAGTAGCGAAAGATGCGCTTAACCGCTTTCCAATGCGTGACTCCTGGGCAATGCATAAACCTGCTCATCTGTAAGACAACAAACTGAATATCTGGCCGAGTAATGCATAAGTAAATCAAGCATCCAACAGCCTGCTGATAGAGAACAGCATCAAATGCATCTCCAACATCATGAAGACTCAATCCTAAACCTATCTCCATAGGAGTGGCAATAGGCTTACAGTCTTCAAGGCCAAAACGCTGCAATAATGTGTCTATATATTTCGTTTGACACAAAGCCATTCCACCATCAACATGCATAAACTGAATGCCCAAATAGTGATGCAAATGCCCCAAATTAGACATCTCAAATGAGGCATGCAAATCAGCCTTAAAATCAACAATATGTGTCTCAATAGGACCAGTGAGCAGCATGTCATCAACATAGACAACAATGATCAGAAGCACATCATTAGCACGCTTAACATATAAGGTGCTTTCAGTTGGACTATTCTCAAAACCATGTGCAATCAGATAGGCATGTATCTTCTCATACCAAGCATGTGGTGCTTGCTTTAAACCATATAATGCCTTCTTTAACTTGCAAACTTGGTTTTCATGCCCTTTCTGCACAAAGCCACGGGGCTGAAAAACATACACTTCTTCATGCAACTCACCATTCAGAAATGCTGTTTTAATGTCCAACTGATGTACATTCCAACCATGATGGGCTGCAAGTGCACAAATGCTCCGAACAGTAGTCATATGGCATGTAGGTGCAAAGGTCTCATCAAAATCAATGCCTCTTTCCTACGCATAACCCTTTGCAACAAGCCTAGCCTTATACCTGTCAACTGTACCATCAGGTTTACGCTTCAGCTTGTATACCCACTTAGTGCCAATAGCCTTCTTGCCAGGAGGCAAGTCACATAAAGACCATGTACCATTCTTCATTATAGCATCATATTCAGATTGCATAGCAGCCATCCAATTTTCTGAATTTTGTGCTTCATCAAAAGAAACAGGCTCATTCTCATCACAGAGACTAGATGCAGCCATAGCATAGCAATCTGATGCAAAGGAGGTACTATGAGAGCCTGAACGAGTACGATATGACAAAGGTGCATCTAATTTGCTGTCACGCAAAGTCTGCACCAGCCATTTTGGCATAGTTTTTGCCTGTTCAATATCAGCTCTCTCATCAACAAGTGCATCATGTAAATCTGCATCAGAAATGGAATGATCTGCATCATCATATGAAACCTGCAAAGGCTGAGAAGTTGTCTCATTAGGACCAACGCTAGCCTGTCCACCTGTAAAAAGAGGCATCAAAGTATCATACATGTCTTTGGAGCTAACAGATGTCTCCTTAATACATGAAAGCAATGGCTGAATAGCATCTTCCACAAAGACAACATCACGGCTAACTAGAATGCGTTTAGTCTGTGGATGATACAGACGATAGCCTTTACTTTCAGAACTGTACCCAACAAAAATACATTTTACTGCCTTATCATTCAATTTTCTGCGATGTTGTTCAGGCACTAATGCATATGCCAAACAACCAAAAACACGTAGATGAGCAATAGATGGCTTGCGGTCATGCCAAGCCTCATATGGAGTGATAGACTGCAACGCTTTGGTGGGACACCTGTTCAGTACATATGCTGCACACATGACAGCCTCAAGCCAGAAACTTTGTGGTAAAGCCTGACTTTTGACCATGCACCTCGCCATCTCCATGAGTGACCTGTTCTTTCGTTCAGCAACTCCATTCTGTTGAGGTGTATACGGCACTGTACACTGGTGTTTTATCCCACGTTCAGCCAGAAATGCATTAAAATCTGAAGACATATATTCCCCCCCTCGATCAGAACGGAGGGTGCCCATTTTACATGCTGACAGATTTTCAGCCAAAACCAGAAACTGTTTGAAGCACATGAACACTTCGGACTTTGCTTTGAGTGGATATACTCATGCATGCCTGGAAAAATCATCAATGAAATTCACGAAGTAAAGGTAATTTCCAAAAGAGGGTGTCTGCATAGGACCACATACATCACTATGTACAAGCTGCAATTTCTGCATAGCCCGAACTGAACCATCTTTTGGAAAGGAAGAACGCTGCATTTTGCCCAAAATACAGCCTTCACAAATATGTTTTCCAGGTGCCTCAAGTTTGGGCAAAGAGGATACCATTTCAGATTTCTGCAGGCGTAACAAACTAGCAAAATTCAGATGACCAAAGTGTGCATGCCAAAGCTTTGCATCTGACATAGCCTGAGAATCATGAACTGCACATGCCGAATCATTCACAGATCTTTCATAGTCTATGAGCTTATACAACCCACGACATAAAATGCCAGAAGCAATAATCACATCGCCATTTGAGAGATCATGGAATGTACACCTGTCATCAACGAATTTCACAACCAAGCCAATCTTGGCTAATACAGAAACTGATAACAGGTTCTTTTTGATCCCTGGCACAAATAAAGCATCTGACAAAGTGAAAGAACTACCATCAGCAGTAGTCAGAATGATCTTACCAACTCCCATAACAGGATAAGAGGAGTTATTGGTGCATGTGACAGTATTCCCTATAGGGGCAGGCTCGAGTGAAGAGAAGAAACTGCGCTGCGAGGTAATATGTTTGGTCGCCCCACTGTCAAAGTACCAAACATCTGAGTCTACTGCACACATGCACTGATCATGAGAAGATGGGTCAAAACTGCAGACAGTAGTAAATGCCCATTCTTCTTCCTGCACAAGATTTGCAGACTCTGTTTTTGGTGTAGAGGCCTCTGCAACAACCATTCCAGCCTCTTTCTTCTTTGCCTCTTTAGCAGCCAGTTTTGGACAGTTCTTTATAATATGATCATTTCCTTTACAGTACTTGCAGAACAATTTCTGCTTTTCTGATTTCTTCTCATCTTTATCCTGGTTCTTCGATTGTGCAGCATTTGCAGATTTCTGCTTACTAGTAGAAGAGCTCCATTTTCCTTTGCCCTTCTGACTAGCCAGGAAAGCTTGATCTGCAACACGCATAATGGACCTGTTCTGCCTGGACTGATCTTCCTGCAACAGAACAGAGACTAATTCCTCAAATGACAAGGCATTCGGATTGCCTTTCATCATCAATCGAAGAGTAGAGGCAAAACTCTGATATGAATCAGGAAGGCCATTCAGAACGGTCTGCACAAGTGAGCTATCTGGTATAACCTCATCAGCAGAAATAAATTGTTCCTTTAGGTCTTTGATCTTTGTAAGAAAACTATCCATCGAATCACCTTCATTCATGTGCTCACTCTCCAACTGTTTTCGGAGGTAAGCAACACGAGCCTCATTCCTAGCCTGGTACAAAGTGGTAAGTGTATCCCAAGCATCCTTTGCTGTTCTGCAAGAGCGAATGTGAGGAATAATGGCACGTTTGACAGACAAAGCTATCAATGCATGTGCCTGGGCATCTCTGCCATCCCAACGAATCTGCTCTGCAGTAGGTGCAACAGAAACAGCAGCACGAACAGGAATCTGCGGAATATCATCTTCGACACCATCTTCATCAGCTCCAACACCTGTATTTGCAGTACCTGTCGTTACAGGTATAACAGGACGTCTTTCAACACCCTGCACAATGTTCCACAATCCTTTTGCAACCAGTACATGTCGCATCATATAAGCCCATAATGGGTAGTTGGTACCATCCAACTTATCCTCAACAGCCAACATACGGAATACATCACTGCTTTCAGCCATGGCCGGTGACTAAAATACCTTGATGCAGAAAATTGACTGTATCTCAAAAAGTTGAATAGAACTGCCCAGAAGAGTTCTGCTAGACCTGTAGCAGACTTCGAGACGCTTAAACTAGCGAACAGAAACTGGTATATACCTTTGGCACAAAAGGACGAAATAGCCTGCACAAGCACTACGATAGTGCGTTCGGAGGCCAAAACGAGCTCAGATCGCGATTTCGGCACCACAAAGCGAAGCCGTTTTGATCTCAGAAACACCTTGAGTATGCTCACCAAATTTTGTGCGAATCTGAGACTGCAAACGGAGGAGTGTCGATGGCACCCTAGAAGAAGCAACGACATGCTCTGATACCAATTGTTGGAGTTAGACGTCTGCGGAAGCACGCGAACAGCACAAGGAAGAAGAAGAAGCTTGGAGCACAACACACAAGACTGTATGTATTACTAGAGAATGTACAAAGATAAGTAGCCCATTAGGGCAATAGGCGTATATACAAGCCGAGGGAAAAAAACCTCCTAAAGAGGGAAAAAAGTGCCCCGACGGTCCTAGAGTGTTCACACACATCACTACCTAAATATATCAACAAGCATGTGTATTTTGTTACCTTCATTGATGATGCTACTCGCCATACATGGGTGTATCCTATGAAAGCAAAGAGTGAGGTATTTTCTTGCTTCAAAGCATTTTTAGCTATGGCTAAAAATTTTTCTTCACAAAAGCTTTTGACTCTACGCATGGATCATGGTGGTGATGTCACATGAGTTTAATGCTTTTCTTCATGAAAGAGGTATTTCACACCAATGTACGGTGCCATATACGCCTCAACAAAATGGTGTTGCCGAGCGTAAAAATAGAACTCTATTTGAAATGGCACGATGTATGGTTAAAGGAAAGCATCTTCCTGATAAGTTTTGGATGGAAGCGTTCATGTGTGCAAATTATGTGTTGAATCGCTGCCCTACAAAAGCATTGAGAGTCATCACTCCTTATGAGGCTTGCAATGGTCATAAGCCTATGGTTATTCATATGCGTGTGTTTGGTTGTTTGACATATGCTCTTGTCCCATCACAACAACGTCACAAACTTGATGACAAGGCAAAGAAATGTATATTTGTTGGTTATAGTGCTGAAAGCAAGGGATATCGGTTGTACCATCCATTGATGAACACAATTATTGTGAGTCGAGATGTGGTATTTGCTGAAAATTCAGTTCTCCCTCTACTTGAATGCAAAAAACTGCCAACAGTTAGCTCACAAGATGTACACTCATGCCTTTGTTCCAAAAGGGTGTGCTTGACTATGGCCATGTAGAGTAGCCAACTGAGGCTCAAAGGGCTGAAAAATTCCAGCCAAATAGGGCTGAAAATGCAGAGAATTTCCAGCCAAACATGGCTGAAAAATTTTAGCCAAAAAATGTCAAAACTGCTGGAAATTTCCAGCCACATATGGCTGAACATTTGCATCAAAATATGGCTGAAAATGAGCATGAAATTCAGCCCACGCATGATGTACATATTGAAGATGTATTACATAATGAATGCATGTCTATCAAGAGTGCACAATCTATGCCAAAGTGGTTGAAACAAACTTTGTAGGACAGCAAATTGAGTGCACCTTTACTTGGTAGAACAAGATCAAGCTCTCACCATGCATCAAGTAATTTTGTGGATTATTCTCTTATTGCTACAACATGTAATGAAGAGCCACTTTCTTTTGAATATGCATGTGATGATCCACAATGGATGAGTGCTATGCAATCAAAAATAGATTCCATACATAGGAATGGTACTTGGGAGTTATGTGAAATTGCCAAAAGGAAAGAATGCCATTGGTACAAAGTGGGTTTACAAGATTAAGAGAAAATCTGATGGTAGCATTGATCGCTACAAAGCTAGATTGGTTGCGAAAGGATATGCGCAACAATATGGCATAGACTATGAGGAAAATTTTGCACCTACTTCACGCATGACTACCATCTGTACCGTGGTTGCATTCGCTGCCCATCGAGGTTGGAAAGTGCATCAATTGGACATAAAAACAACCTTCTTGAATGGTGATTTGCAAGAAGAGGTCTATGTGAAGCAACCTCCTGGATTTGCTATGAAAGGGAAAGAGCATATGGTTTGTCATTTGCATAAAGCCTTGTATGGTTTCAAGCAAGCTCCATGTGCATGGTATGACAAAATACATAAGCACTTGATTGCTCTTGGTTTCACATGTAGTCCGATTGAAAGCACACTGTATGTATGCAAAAATGGGGCTGATCTTATAGTGCTTGTTCTTTATGTCGATGACATACTCTTGACTGGGTCATGTGATGCAAAACTTGACATTGTTATGGCTGATTTGCAGCATACTTTTGATGTCACTTATCTTGGTCTTTTGAGCTACTATCTTGGCATCCAGTTTGTATCCGTTGAGGGGGGAATTGTTATGCATCAAGCAAAGTATGTTGAAAAACTACTTCAATGTTTTGACTTTGACGATTGCAAGCCAGTTTCCACACCAGTTGAGACAGGATTTAGATTCTCAGTTGAGGATTCCAGTGATGCATTTGACACTTCTCTTTATCAACAAGTTGTGGGATGTCTTATATATGCATGCATCACAAGGCCAAATATACAATATGCAGTTTCCTAGTTGAGTCGATTCTTGCATAGCCCTGGCACTAAGCATTGGCAAGTAGTGAAACATGTGTTTAGATATCTCCAAGGCACTTTGAGCTTAGGTCTCTTTTATCCCAGAGATGTTCAGCCATGCTTGCATGCTTTTACAGATAGTGATTGGGCTGGTTGTTATGATACTCGCGTGTCCACTAGTGATAATTGCTTTTTCCTTGGAGACTCATGCATATCTTGGTTGAGTAAGAAGCAACCTACAGTGGCGACATCGAGTTGTGAAGCTGAGTACAGGGCAGTTTTCAGAGCTACAGTGGAGTGTATATGGCTGAGACGCCTATTGATGGATCTTTGCATGGAGATTGATGCTGCTATGCATATTCTCACAGATAGTCAGAGTGCTTTGGCTATTGCACGAAACCCAGTGTTTCATGCACGAACCAAACATATTGAGGTGCATTATCACTATGTGAGAGAGCGCCTTCATGCAGGAGATATTGATTTGGTATATGTGCCTACATAATGTGACAGACATATTCACCAAAGCTCTTCCACGTGAAAAGTTTAAATCTTTTCGCAAAGCTTTAGGCTTGTTACCTTGTGGGGGCTGATCTGTCACTCCCTGTATGTGTTCACATCATTCGCTCCAGGGGGGTTTGTTACACTTATGTGTTCCTCGAGTAGCTTTGATGTGAACCTTTTCCCTATACATGGGCACTTTTTACTCTAGTGCTGGCTAGAGGTTTTTTCCCCATGTTACCACATACTTGATAATCTCATATGTGGTGGTACTTTGTACTTAGGGATATTATTTAGCTCTTACTTACAGTTCAGTTCATCATCAATAGAGAGAGCTATTCCAGCCATCGTCTTCTCTGTGTGTCTTGCTGCGTTTGTGCCCCTTGTGTGTGCTTCTCGTGTGTCTCTCGCACTTCTACACACACCCAACAAACCATTCCTAATCCTTCTCTTTCTATAGTAGTGTAGTTTTGTTATGCTTGGTTCAATTGTCAACTTGCTAAGTAATAGGATGATCCAGCTTACCTTCATCTATTAGCAAAATTGGAAGCATCCACATGGATATGGAATGACTTATTCCAATTAGGCACTTTCAGTATAGGTGATGAACTCAATATTCTTTTCACTTCATTGAATGCTTATTCACATTCATTACTCCACTTGAATTGAGTTACCAAACCATAAAATGGTTTGGCTATGATGCCATACATGTGCATAGACTGATGGTAATATCCACAGTGGCCCATAAAAGCTTGCACTTCGTTTACATTATTGGGTCTTGATAACTCTAGGATCACTTTGATATTTATGGGTAAAAATACCATTCTTAGACATTATGTATCCAAGTATTTTGCCTTGGTGAGACTCTTTGATATTATCTTCATCGGTACAAATACCATTCTTATACATTATGTATCCAAGTATTTTGCCTTGTCTCACAATAAAGACACATTTTTCAGGAATCAAGAATACTTGACATTTTCTACACTTGTCAAAGATGCATCTCGGCTCAAGTATATCAGGAGATATCTGAGAAGAATAAGTACATAGGTCATCCACATATACTTCCATACTCTACCTTAAGAATTCTTTGAGGATATGCCACATCAATCTTTGAAACGTGGCTTGTGCATTGGTTAGGCCAAAAGGCATAACGTAGAACCATATGCTCTCCATTTAGTAGCAAAGGTAGCTTTGTGTTGATCTTCAATAGCAATGGCTACTTGATTATAACCCAAAAAACCATCAAGGAAGTTATACACTTCCTTGCTTGCTACTTGTTCTAAGAGATGATCAATAAATGAAAACCCTAATTTTTCCACTCTTCTTGGGTACTACCACTAATGGAGAAACCCATTTTGTATGCTAAATTTTGTATATGAATCATGATGCAAATAATATCTCTATTTCCTCTTTAATCTTCGTTGAGTAGAAACCATTATAAGTATATGGTCTTTGTTTTGAAGACTTTGCCTCTAGAATCATAGGAATCCCATGAGAACAGATCTTTGGGTCTACTCCTTTCAAATCATTATAGCCCACACGAAGAAAACATCGGTAGTTCCACCAATTCTTGTTCTTCTTTTGGAAAGACATATTTCCCAATGAAAGTGCATCTATCTCATCATTCTCTTGGGTCTCTATGATTTTCTTCATTTTTTCCTTATTGTCATAGGCTACTCCTTGTAGCTCTCTTTTAGGCACTTGATTAGCAATCTTTCACTCTTTTACCTCACATCTCTTAACGTGTTTAGGTACTTCAATGTTGGTGCAATGAGACACTCTAAGAGCTTTGCATTAACTCATGTATTACTCTCATAATTTAGCTCACATAGATATGGTCATGTGAACACATGTTTGTAAAACTCCCAAGAGTAAAACTTATGTGCTTATCTTCGTCATTTGTAAAAGCTAAAAGTAGAAGAGGAATCTCATAGATTGAGGAAGCCAAATTTAATGAGTTTTTTAGTTGAGGAATCAAATTTAAATCATCCCAAAAGTCTAGATCATATTTAGGTGGATGACTCACCATATTCAAATTCAAACTCATCTATAAGTACATCTACTTCTTAGTCATGGGTTGCAAAGCTTATTCCTGAGAGATTGAGCTAAATTTTTGAGCATACGTTGTGTTGACTTCATGTAAGAGTGGTCCTCCATAGTCCCCTTGTATCATATACACAATATCAATACACATTAAGATTCATACATCTTGATTACTCACTCTTTGTGTGTTGCTATAATACTTTGAGGTACACAATGAACCTGGTTAATCTATTTCTCAACACTTGAGTATTTTTTTCAAAATTTTTACATAGATCAATTAGATAACATGGTTATGTATTTACATATCAAATTTCATTCCCTTCGGATCAATAGATCTCAACTTATGAAAGTATGAATATGACTATGTCTGCACTTCATCTTGCGCTTCAAAAGTCTGGGTGAACCCCAGACTTGCTAAAATCATTAATTTCTGCATGTTTCAACTAAATTTATCAAATAACTTGCTTTATGTACTTATACACTTCAATTAGATGTGTGAAAAATCTCACTAGTCAATTCATACTAGGTTTTGAGCTTTGAATATTTTTTCTATGACTTTCACTTCTATACTTATCAATTGTTCCATCAGGCTTACACTTCAGCTTGTATACCCACTTAGTGCATTTGGCCTTCTTGCCAGGAGGCAAGTAACATAAAGACCAGGTACCATTTTTCATGATAGCATCATATTCTGATTGCATTGTAGCCATCTAATTTTTAGAATTTTGTGCTTCATCAAACAAAACAGGCTCATTCTCATCACAAAGACTAGAGGAAGCCATAGCATAGCAATCTGATGCAAAAGAGATACTGAGAGCCTGAACGAGTATGATATGATAGAGGTGCATCTAATTTGCTATCATGCAAAGTTTGCACCAGCCATTTTCACATAGTTTTTGCCTCCTCAATATCAACTCTCTCATCAACAAGTGCATCGTGTGAAGCTGCATCAGAAATCGAATGATTTGCATCATCACATGAAACCTATAAAGGTTTAGAAGTTGCCTCATTAGGACTAGCACTAGATTGTCCACCTATAAAAAGAGGCAACAAAGAATCATACATGCCTTTGGGGCTAACAAATGTCTCCTTAATACATGAAAGTAGTGGTTGAATAGCATCGTACAGAAAAACAACATCATGGCTAACCAAATTGCATTTAGTTTATGGATGATACAGACAACAGCCTTTGCTTTTAGAAGTATACCCAACAAAAATACATTTCACTGCTTTATCATCCAATTTCCTGCGTTGTTGTTCATGCATTAATTCAGATGCCAAACAACCAGAAACACGCAAGTGAGCGAACAGATGGCTTATAACCATGTCAAGCCTCATATGGAGTGATAAACTACAATGCTTTAGTGGGACACCTATTAAGTACATATGCTACACACATGATAGCCTCAAGACAAAAACTATGTGGTAAAGCCTGACTCTTGACCATACACCTCCCCATCTCCATGAGTGACCTGCTCTTGCATTCCACAACTCCATTTACACTGATGTTTCATCCCATGTTCAGCCAGAAATGCATTAAATTCAGAAGACATATATTTCCTCCCTCGATCAGAACGAAGGGTGCCCATTTTGCATGCTGACAAATTCTTAGTCAAAACCAAAAGCTATTTGAAGCAAATAAACACTTTGGACTTTTCAATGGATATACCCATGCATGCTAGGAAAAATCATCAATGAAAGTAAAGATAAGTCCCAAAAGAAGGTGTCTGCATAGAACCATAGAAATCAATGTGAAAAAGCTGCAATTTTTGAGTAGCTCAAACTGAACCATATTTTGGGAATGATGAACACTGCATTTTCCCCAAAATACAGCCTTCACAAACATGTTTATCGAGTGCCTCAAGTTTGGGCAAAGAGCACACAATTTCAGATTTCTGCAGGCGTAGCAAACTAGCGAAATTCAAATGACCAAAGGGTGCATGCCAAAGCTTTGCATCTAACATAGCTTGAGAATCATGTACTCGACATGCTGAACCATTCACAGATTTTTCATAGTTTATGAGCTTATACATCCCACGGCATAAAATACCAGAAGCAATAATCATGTTTCCATTTGATAGCTCATGAACTATACATTTGTGATCAACAAATTTCACAACGAAGCCAATCTTGGCTAAAGCTAAAACTAATAATAGATTCTTCTTGATCCCTGGCACAAATAAAGCATTCGACAATGTAAAAGATCTACTATCAGCAATAGTGAGAATGATCTTACCAACTCCCATAACATGATGAGAGGAGTTGTTGGCACATGTGACAGTATTCCTTGTAGGGGAAGGCTCAAGTGAAGTGAAGAAATTGCACTGTGAGGTGATATGTTTAGTTGCCCTACTATCAAAGTACCACACATCTGAGTCTATTGCAGACATACACTGCTCATTAGAAGATGGGTCAAAACTACAAACAGTATTAAACACCCATTCTTCATTCTACACAAGATTAGCAGACTCTGTTTTTGGTGTCGGGGCCTTTTCAACAACCATTCTAGCCTTTTTTTTCTTTGCCTCTTTTGCAGCCAATTTTGGATAGTCCTTTATGACATGATCATTTCCTTTATAGTACTTGCAAAAGAATTTTTGCTTTTTTGATTTCTTTTCATCTTTTTCTTCCTTCTTTGAATGTGCAGCATTTGTAGATTTCTGCTTACTAACAAATAGAGACTAACTCTTCAAATGTCAAGTCACTCATTTGGATTGCCTTTCATCATCAAACAAAGAGTAGAAGCAAAAATCTGATATGAATCAAGAAGACCATCCAGAACGGTATGCACAAGTGAACTGTCAAGCAAGATTTCATCAGCAAAAAACAACTGTTCTTTCAAATCTTTGATCTTTGTCAGAAAACTATCCATGGAATGACCTTCATTGATGTGCTCACTCTCCAACTGTTTTTAGAGGTAAGCAACACGAGCCTCATTCGTTGCCTGGTACAAAGTGGTAAGTGTATCCCAAGCATCGTTAGCTACTTTATAAGAGCGAGCGTGAGGAATAATGGCATGTTTGATAGATAAGGCTATCAATGCATGTGCTTGAGCATCTCTTCCATCCAAACAAGTTTTCTCTACAGTAGATGTAGTAGAAACTACAACACGAACAAGAATATATAGAATATCACCATCTTGGATGCCATCTGCATGAGCTTCAGTACATGTAATTGTAGGTGTAATAGGAAATTTTTCAACACCTTGCACAATATTCCGCACTCCTTTTATGACCAATACATGACACATCACTTAAGCCCATAATGGGTATTTTTTACCATCCAACTTATCCTCAATAGCCAACATTTGAAATATATCATTGCTTTCATGGCCACTAACTAAAATACCATGATGTAGAAAAATGACTGTATCTAAAAAGTTGAACAGAACTACTCTATCAAGTTCTGCTAAACTTGTAGCAGACTTTGAGATGCATATATTGGCGAACAAAACCTATATATATCTTTGGTGCAAAAAGATGAAATAGCATGCACAAGTGCTACGATAGTGCGTTTGGAGGCCGAAACGAGCTCAGTTCGCGATTTTGGCACCATAAAGTGAAGTTCTTTTGATCTCCTAATCACCCTGAGTATGCTCACCAAATTTCATGCGATTCTGCGATTGTGACCTGAGTTGGTGATGACGATGTCCTAGATGAAGTCGCAACCTACTTTGATACCAATTTTTGGAGTTCGAGGTCTGCGAAATCACACGAACAACACAAGGAAGAAGAAGAAGAAGAAACTTGGAGCACAACACACAATACTGAATGTATTACCACTAGAATGTAAAAAGTTAAGTGACACATTAGGGCAATAGGCGTATACACAAGCCGGGGAAAAAAAAAACCTCCTAAAGAGGGAAAAAAGTGCCTCGATGGTCCCAGTGTGTTCACACAATCATTACCTAAATATATCAACAAGTATCACTACGGTATCACCATGATGGGTTCTTGCTAAGGCTAAATAGAACTAGGTTGACCTATATCATTGGTCATGTGACAAGATGCAACACTTTCTAGTCTCCATGAATCCTCAATTGATTCTTCTTGTGTTGAGGAGCATACCACCTTTGCTTTAGCTCCATGTTTTGTCTCCTCCTTCACTTCATCTATCCTTGACATGAAAATTTGCAATTTCATGCCCCTTCCTTCTGCAATGAGAGCGTTGACCTTGAAACTTCTTTTTACTACTAATCCTCTTCTTTTCACTCTCACCTTTGGTTGAGGAACCACCTTTGCGTGATGCATTGGTGGAGAACATAGCATCTCCATTTCTACTTCTTCCTTTGGGTTTGGGTAGCAACTTCTCTTCGATTGGTAGAGAATAAAATTCATCAAAGATCAAACCTTGAGGTCTCACCTAAATGTTTATAGTAGTAACCCCTCCATCATCATTTGGTGGGTAGTTTTGGAGACACCTTCGAGGTAGCCCATTTTCAGTCTTTTGAATCTCTCCAAAAGCCATTCCACCACATGGATTCTTGATATGCGTAATGGATTGCTCATCCTTCTCTCCTTTTGCATAGTTCTCTACTTCCAATTGATTTTGTAAATTTTGAATGCATTTTTTGTTATTCACCTTGTAGTGACTCCTCAATATACTCCATGCCTCACTTGCCTTGGATGTATACTGAATAAGAGGTAGAATAGAGTCCACACAATTGTTCACTATAACATATAGTGCATTTGCATTCCTTATAAATTTTCTACACCTTCTTTTCTATTACCAATAGGTTATAGCACCTTGAATTTTTTAATCTATGACCAAAATTATCTTTTCCTTTTACTTTGAGTCTTGATTCTTGTACCTATAGTTCTTTACTTTGAGTTTCGATCTTCTCATCTCTGATTTAGTATTGTTTTCCTCCTTGACAACAATCCATTGCATAACCAAAAATTCTTCCATGTGTGTAGTAGTCATCTACACACTAATTTCTCTCTCAAATTATCCTCTTTCATCTCTTTCTCTTGAGCCAATCCTTCCTCTTTCTATAGTAGGTCTACTACTTTCCCTTTTACTTGATTGATGTGCTTCGCCTTGTTCAAATCTATCTCGACCCTTGATTTTGCATTGTGTTCTACATACACATCTTGAATTACCAAAATAGAATGCTTGGGATTGATTTTTCTTTTGTTTTCCACCTTGTATGTCCATTTCCCAGTGACCATGAGAGTAGCAAGTTATTAAAAACCTAATAGAATATCCCTCACATTAATAGAACTTTGGATATCGATCAAATTTTGAGATTGATGAAAATGATTCCTCATGACGGTGAGCATACATGTATTTTGAGAGCAAGGCAATGTATGAGAATTTTTAGAATTTTGGATGTATATGTGACATAATAGTTAGGTGGACAATCTTGGCTTATACAAATTCGAATAATGTACCATTGAGTTTCTTTCTTGAGATGCAAATACTTATTGTTTTTGTGAGTTCAAATATTTCTTAAAGAGTACATTACAACAAAGAGAGTCAAACATACATTGCGAACATAAACAAGAATTCATGGTAATGATTCAATAGAAGGTGAAATCAAAATGTTTCTTTACGTTTTGTCCTTTAGCAATTGTTTTATGGTTTTATTAGAATGATAAAAGATAAATTTCTAAAGCGTAATTGATTCTTCATCTCAAAGTTATTTGGCAGATTCTATCACTACTAGCACCAAATGTACAAAGATAAGTGACCCGTTAGGGTTATAGGATGTTATGATTTGTAGGTATTAAGGTGATAAAATGCATCATAAAACCATTAAGTAGTAATTTAGTTTTCAAACATAATAATAGACCTGAAAACATAAAATCTAAAATTTTTAGATCCCCACTGATTCTCCATTTAAAAGTTATTTGGCAAATTCTATCACTACTAGTTGATAACATCATAACATCATATTAAGGTAATCAACTACATCATAACATCCAATAACTTGTTTGGATTTCTATATGTAACCATTAAAGTACTAATTTATGTTTCAAAAATAGTAACAGACATAGAAATGTAAAACTTAAATTCCTAAAACTTCATTGATTCTTCATCTCAAAGTGATTTGGTAGATTCTATCATTACTAGATCATAACAGCATAACATCATAAAATCATATTAAGTTGATGAAATACATCATAACATCTTATAAATTTTTTGGCTTTTTATTTGTAACCATTAGAGTACTAATTTATGTCTCAAACATAATAACAGACCTAGAAACGTATAATTTACAAACAAGAATCTAGGTACCTTGATTATTCAAAGTCCTTTTGAGAGAATAGAAGTGGAAGAGCATCTTTAGTTTTGGAGGTGCCATGACTTTAGTGAATCAAGATCAATTTGTGTAAATTGTGTACAAAAAGTCCAAAGGAAAGATAGATTGCCTAAGAGATTTTACCAATTATGCTCGTTCACAAATTTTGAATACATATAGATTATATTAGCATCTATATATTTCTTATTTGTGATGCATATAAAAGGTGATAAATAGTTTGCATGATTGGTATATATGTTGTTTAAATTTTGGAAATATGAGCATTGAGCAAGAGAAAGAAATGTATCATTTTTTGCAAAGAGGATGCTTTTGAACTACATAAATACTTTTGTTGATCATCATACAACATATTTGATTGAAGGAGAATAACCTTGAGAGTTTGAAAGTGATTTTATACTACCTGTTTTTGACATTTTTTGGATGTAGATCAAATTTTGAAATGGATTATAATGTTTTCTAATAATGTTGAGCATAAATATGTATTTTCACAGAAAAAAGTGTATGTTAATTTTTAGAATTTCATATGTATATGTGACATTGGATTAAGATGGATTTTTATCGGCTTATACAAATTCAAAGATTCATGGAAATTATTTGTTTGAATGTAACGGTGAATTTCTTTCTTGAGATGCAAATACTTAAATGTGTTTGTTGACTTCAAGTATTTCTTAAAAAGTAAAAAATAACAGAGAGAGCATGACAACAAAGAATTCATGTTCGGCGAGCAATGTTGATAATGATTCAATAGAAGGTGAAAATCTGTATGTTTTCTTACTTCTTCTCTTTTAGCATTATGTAATGGTATGCATTACAAATCTGTAATTAACACATACGAAGACATGATTTTATGAAGGCATATGAGACGTTATGATGTACTTGATCACCTTAATATGATGTTATGAGTAGTGATAGAATTTGCAAGATGCTTTAAGTTGAAGAATCGATAAGCTTGTTAACAAGTTTGTTATTATATTTGAAGCATAAATAAGTACTTTGATGGTTACCAATAGAAATCCAAACAGAGATGTTTTGATGTATTTCATCACCTTCATATGATGCTCTGTTGTTATGATGTTACAAGCTAGTGGTGATAGAATCTGCCAAAAAACTTTCAAATGGGGAATGAATGAGGTTTGAAGAATTTTAATTTTATGATTCTAGGTTTGTTATTATATATGAAACATAAATTTAATGGTTACAAACAGAAATCCAAACAATTTAAATTTAATGCTTCTTATAAAACCATAAAACAATTCAAGACTTTGCTCCAAGCGTCAAAAATATACCTCTTTATCTTTCAAAAACAATTTAAATTTAATGCTTCTTATAGAAATTTAAACTTAATGCTTCTTATAAAACCATAAAACAATTCAAGACTTTGCTCTAAGCGTCAAAAATATACCTCTTTATCAATTAATTCATGTGAATCAAGAGTTTAATGTCGGCCACTTCAACTGAATGATGAGACTTGCCATTTATTTTTTTAATCCTAAATTTGATAGTACGTAGAAGCATGAGAACTAAAAAAATTTGCCTCCTCGGTTATAAACACATTATTTTTACTTCATATCCATAAAATCATGTCTTCATAAATTTCCCTCTCTATAACCATTAGAGTATTTATTTATGTTTCAAACATATAAATAATCGATTGTGAGTTCTGAATTGAGACTAAAAACATACTCTTTTAATAAATCTTTGAAAGAATTTAGTGAAGCTCTAAATCAAAATTTTGCGATGGTATTAGGTTTTTTGTCTATAGCAAAATAAATCCATTTCATGTAGCCTCCACATTATTTAGAGCATGCGCTATTTTCTTCACAGAACGGCGTAAAGAAAATGAATGTTTTGCGCATTATTAATAAAACATTCTCAGGAAGTTCTTTCAAATTATTAATAAAACTATCACTGGTACTACTCTTTTCCTGATCAGTAAAGTATTCAACATTCAACAACTTGAAAGGAAAACTATATATAATTTTGGCATCAAGCTTGAAAGTTGAGAACAATGGATGGATAATCAACATTTATTTGCTATTTCTGAAAAAAACGATTAAAGAATCTCATACGGGTAGAATAGCATGAAATTAGTCGGAACAAATAAACAGGAACCCAAATGTACATAGAGAATAGCATGAGGTTATTCGAGCTGGATACACGGAAGTTTAAGAATTCAAGAATCACTATCAAAAGAATGGTGTGAAAAGTTCATAGTATTCCAATTTGTTATGCGGCACCCAAACAAACAATATTGGCTTGAGCGCCCTAGCGACTACCACCTCCACCTATACCAGCACCACTTCCGAGTCTACCACCTCCAGAACACCAACGCCTCCACTTGCACCACCACCTCCACTTGCAACACCACCAGCTCGAGCAACACCATCGCCTCCAACTCTAGCACCCCCACCTCCAACCTACTCCACCATGACCACCCCGTCCAACTCCAACACCACCACCTCCACCTATGCCATCACGACCACCACCACCACCTCCACCTACACTGCCACCACCCCTCCCAAAGCCAACACCTTGAGGAGCACCACCACCTCCACTTGCACCGCCACCACCACCACCTCCACTTGCACCGCCACCACCACCACCACCACCTTCACTTGCACTACCACTGCTAACAAGGCCAACAGCTCGAGAAGCACCACCACCTCCACTTGGTGACCACCACCGCAACCTCCACCTACACCACCACCACCTCCACTTGCACTACCACTACTAACAAGGCCAACATGTCGAGAAGCACCACCACCTCCACCTGTAGCACCTCAACCTACACCACCACCACCCCTTGCAATGCCATTAGCTTGAGTAGTACCACCACCACCACCTCCCCTTCTAAGGCTAGCACCTTTAGAAACATCACCTCCTCCACTTGCACCATCACCACCACCCCTTCTAGCACCTTGAGTAACACCACCACCTCCACTTGCACCACCACCTCCACCTACACCACCACCACCTCCACTTGCACTACCACTGCTAACGAGGCCAACACCTCGAGAAGCACCACCACCTCCACCTGTAGCACCTCCACCTACACCACCACCCCTTGCAATGCCATTAGCTTGAGTAGTACCACCACCACCACCTCCCCTTCTAAGGCTAGCACCTTTAGAAACATCACCTCCTCCACTTGCACCATCACCACCACCCCTTCTAGCACCTTGAGTAACACCACCACCTCCACTTGCACCACCACCTCCACCTACACCACCACCACCTCCACTTGCACTACCACTGCTAACGAGGCCAACACCTCGAGAAGCACCACCACCTCCACCTGTAGCACCTCCACCTACACCACCACCACCCCTTGCAATGCCATTAGCTTGAGCAGTACCACCACCACCACCTCCCCTTCTAAGGATAGCACCTCTAGAAACATTACCTCCTCCACTTGCACCATCACCACCACCCCTTCTAGCACCTTGAGTAACACCACCACCTCCACTTGCACCACCACCACCGCCTCCACTTGCACTACCATTGCTAACAAGGCCAACACCTCGAGAAGCACCACCACCTCCACCTATAGCACCTCACCTACACCACCACCCCTTGCAATGCCATTAGCTTGAGTAGTACCACCACCACACCCACCTCCCCATCTAACGTTAGAACCTTTAGAAACATCACCTCCTCCACTTGCACCATCACCACCACCCCTTCTAGCACCTTGAGTTGCACCACCACCACATCCACTTCCACCACCACCGCCACCTCCATCTACACCACCACCACCTCCACTTGCACTAGCACTGCTAACAAGGCCAACACCTCGAGAAGCACCACCACCTCCACCTACACCACCACCACCCCTTGCAATGCCATTAGCTTGAGTAGTACCACCACCACCACCTCCCCTTCTAAGGCTAGCACCTTTAGAAACATCACCTCCTCCACTTGCACCATCACCACCACCCCTTCTAGCACCTTGAGTAACACCACCACCTCCACTTGCACCACCACCTCCACCTACACCACCACCACCTCCACTTGCACTACCACTACTAACAAGGCCAACACGTCGAGAAGCACCACCACCTCCACCTGTAGCACCTCCACCTACACCACCACCACCCCTTGCAATGCCATAAGCTTGAGTAGTACCACCACCACCACCTCCCCTTCTAAGGCTAGCACCTTTAGAAACATCACCTCCTCCACTTGCACCATCACCACCACCCCTTCTAGCACCTTGAGTAACACCACCACCTCCACTTGCACCACCACCTCCACCTACACCACCACCACCTCCACTTGCACTACCACTGCTAACGAGGCCAACACCTCGAGAAGCACCACCACCTCCACCTGTAGCACCTCCACCTACACCACCACCCCTTGCAATGCCATTAGCTTGAGCAGTACCACCACCACCACCTCCCCTTCTAAGGATAGCACCTCTAGAAACATTACCTCCTCCACTTGCACCATCACCACCACCCCTTCTAGCACCTTGAGTAACACCACCACCTCCACTTGCACCACCACCACCGCTTCCACTTGCACTACCATTGCTAACAAGGCCAACACCTCGAGAAGCACCACCACCTCCACCTATAGCACCTCACCTACACCACCACCCCTTGCAATGCCATTAGCTTGAGTAGTACCACAACCACCACCACCTCCCCATCTAAGGTTAGCACCTTTAGAAACATCACCTCCTCCACTTGCACCATCACCATCACCCCTTCTAGCACCTTGAGTTGCACCACCACCACCTCCACTTCCACCACCACCGCCACCTCCATCTACACCACCACCACCTCCATCTACACCACCACCACCTCCACTTGCACTAGCACTGCTAACAAGGCCAACACCTCGAGAAGCACCACCACCTCCACCTACACCACCACCACCCCTTGCAATGCCATTAGCTTGAGTAGTACCTCCCCTTCTAAGGCTAGCACCTTTAGAAACATCACCTCCTCCACTTGCACCATCACCACCACCCCTTCTAGCACCTTGAGTAAAACCACCACCTCCACTTGCACCACCACCTCCACCTACACCACCACCACCACCTCCACTTGCACTACCACTGCTAACAAGGCCAACACCTCAAGAAGCACCACCACCTCCACCTGTAGCACCTCCACCTACACCACCACCACCCCTTGCAATGCCATTAGCTTGAGCAGTACCACCACCACCACCTCCCCTTCTAAGGATAGCACCTCTAGAAACATTACCTCCTCCACTTGCACCATCACCACCACCCCTTCTAGCACCTTGAGTAACACCACCACCTCCACTTGCACCACCACCACCTCCACTTGCACTACCATTGCTAACAAGGCCAACACCTCGAGAAAAACCACCACCTCCACCTATAGCACCTCACCTACACAACCACCACCCCTCGCAATGCCATTAGCTTGAGTAGTACCACCACCACCACCTCCCCTTCTAAGGTTAGCACCTTTAGAAACATCACCTCCTCCACTTGCACCATCACCACCACCCCTTCTAGCACCTTGAGTAACACCACCACCTCCACTTGCACCACCACCGCCACCTCCACCTACACCACCACCACCTCCACTTGCACTAGCACTGCTAACAAGGCCAACACCTCGAGAAGCACCACCACCTGCACCTGTAGCACCTCCACCTACACCACCACCACCCCTTGCAATGCCATTAGCTTGAGTAGTACCACCACCACCACCACCTCCCCTTCTAAGTTTAGCACCTTTAGAAACATCACCTCCTCCACTTGCACCATCACCACCCCTTCTAGCACCTTGAGTAACACCACCACCTCCACTTGCACCACCACCTCCACCTACACCACCACCACCTCCACTTGCACTACCACTGCTAACAAGGCCAACACCTCGAGAAGCACCACCACCTCCACCTGTAGCACCTCCACCTACACCACCACCACCCCTTGCAATGCCATTAGCTTGAGCAGTAACACCACCACCTCCCCTTCTAAGGATAGCACCTCTAGAACCATTAACTCCTCCACTTGCACCATCACCACCACCCCTTCTAGCACCTTGAGTAACACCACCACCTCCACTTGCACCACCACCACCACCTCCACTTGCACTACCATTGCTAACAAGGCCAACACCTCGAGAAGCACCACCACCTCCACCTATAGCACCTCACCTACACCACCACCACCCCTTGCAATGCCATTAGCTTGAGTAGTACCACCACCACCTCCCCTTCTAAGGTTAGCACCTTTAGAAACATCACCTCCTCCACTTGCACCATCACCACCACCCCTTCTAGCACCTTGAGTAACACCACCACGTCCACTTGCACCACCACCGCCACCTCCACCTACACCACCACCACCTCCACTTGCACTAGCACTGATAACAAGGCCAACACCTCGAGAAGCACCACCACCTCCACCTGTAGCACCTCCACCTACACCACCACCCATTGCAATGCCATTAGCTTGAGTAGTACCACCACCACCACCACCTCCCCTTCTAAGGCTAGCACCTTTAGAAACATCACCTCCTCCACTTGCACCATCACCACCACCCCTTCTAGCACCTTGAGTAACACCACAACCTCCACTTGCACCACCACCTCCACCTACACCACCACCACCTCCACTTGCACTACCACTGCGAACAAGGCCAACACCTCGAGAAGCACCACCACCTCCACTTGTAGCACCTCCACCTACACCACCACCACCCCTTGCAATGCCATTAGCTTGAGCAGTACCACCACCACCACCTCCCCTTCTAAGGATAGCACCTCTAGAAACATTACCTCCTCCACTTGCACCATCACCACCACCCCTTCTAGCACCTTGAGTAACACCACCACCTCCACTTGCACCACCACCACCACCACCTCCACTTGCACTACGATTGCTAACAAGGCCAACACCTCGAGAAGCACCACCACCTCCACCTATAGCACCTCACCTACACCACCACCCCTTGCAATGCCATTAGCTTGAGTAGAACCACCACCACCACCTCCCCTTCTAAGGTTAGCACCTTTAGAAACATCACCTCCTCCACTTGTACCATCACCACCACCCCTTCTAGCACCTTGAGTAACACCACCACCTCCACTTGCACCACCACCGCCACCTCCACCTACAACACCACCACCTCCACTTGCACTAGCACTGCTAACAAGGCCAACACCTCGAGAAGCACCACCACCTCCACCTGTAGCACCTTCACCTACACCACCACCACCCCTTGCAATGCCATTAGCTTGAGTAGTACCACCACCACCTCCTCCCCTTCTAAGGCTAGCACCTTTAGAAACATCACCTCGTCCACTTGCACCATCACGACCACCCCTTCTAGCACCTTGAGTAACACCACCACCTCCACTTGCACCACCACCTCCACCTACACCACCACCACCTCCAGTTGCACTACCACTGCTAACAAGGCCAACACCTCGAGAAGCACCACCACCTCCACCTACACCACCAACACCCCTTGCAATGCCATTAGCTTGAGTAGTACCACCACCACCACCACCTCCCCTTCTAAGGATAGCATGTCTAGAAACATTACCTCCTCCACTTGCACCATCACCACCACCCCTTCTAGCACCTTGAGTAACACCACCACCTCCACTTGCACCACCTCCACTTGCACTACCATTGCTAACAAGGCCAACACCTCGAGAAGCACCACCACCTCCACCTATAGCACCTCACGTACACCACCACCACCCCTTGCAATGCCATTAGCTTGAGTAGTACCACCACCACCACCACCTCCCCTTCTAAGGTTAGCACCTTTAGAAACATCACCTCCTCCACTTGCACCATCACCACCACCCCTTCTAGCACCTTGAGTAACACCACCACCTCCACTTGCACCACCACTGCCACCTCCACCTACACCACCACCACCTCCACTTGCACTAGCACTGCTAACAAGGCCAACACCTCGAGAAGCACCACCACCTCCACCTGTAGCACCTCCACCTACACCACCACCCCTTGCAATGCCATTAGCTTGAGCAGTACCACCACCACCACCTCCCCTTCTATGGCTAGCACCTCTAGAAACATCACCACCTCCACTTGCACCATCACCACCACCCCTTCTAGCACCTTGAGTAACACCACCACCTCCACTTGCACCACCACCTCCACTTGCACTACAACTACTAACAAGGCCAACACCTTGAGAAACACCACCACCTCCACTTGTAGCACCTCCACCTACACCACCACCCCTTGCAATGCCATTAGCTTGAGCAGTACCACCACCACCACCACCTCCCCTTCTAAGGCTAGCACCTATAGAAACATCCCCTCCTCCACTTGGACCATCACCACCACCCCTTCTAGCACCTTGAGTAACACCACCACCTCCACTTGCACCACCACCACCACCTCCACCTGCACCACCACCATGTAACATAATCCTAGTAGGAGATGGTTGAACTACACCCTTAGAGAGAGGATTAGGAAGTAATCCTCAACCATGGCTTTTGGGGCAAGAGGTTAGCCCATCACATTCCTATCCAAGAGCTTGTGAGTTCAATTCCTTACATTAAAGTAAGTCTACAATCCAAGGGTCTGGCCGGTTCAGACAGATCTGAAATTGGACACCGTTTGGTCATCCGTGTGTATGACCAAAGATCTCGAGTTTAGACTTACTAGGAGGTCTTGTGCTCTTGTGAACAAGTAATCCACTTAGCCTAGTGGTTAAGACTCAAGAGTGTGAAGGAAGAGGTCTTGGGTTCAACCCCCATGGGATACATGGGGAGAGTGTTTTGCCCAAAGAGCTCTAGAACCTTCTAGAAGCATCCGCTGGAGTTAACTCTGGCTAGCTAGGACACTTGGCGCACATGTAGTTACATGGCTGACATTTGGATGGTTAGTATCCACCTACCCAAGAAGGCAGTCCCCTGGAGAGAGCTATATATAGAGGCATTTGGTTGGAAGGAGAGTCATCTCTCAAGCATGTGGTGATCGTAATCCTTGTTCTCTTGCACACCACCTCCACCTACACCACCACCACCTCCACTTGCACTACCACTACTAACAAGGCCAACACCTCGAGAAGCACCACCACCTCCACGTGTAGCACCTCCACCTACACCACCACCCCTTGCAATGCCATTAGCTTGAGCAGTACCACCACCACCTCCCCTTCTAAGGTTAGTAGCTCTAGAAACATCACCTCCTCCACATGCACCATCACCACCACCCCTTCTAGCACCTTGAGTGACACCACCATCTCCACTTGCACCACCACCTCCACCTACACCACCACCACCTCCAGTTGCACTACCACTACTAACAAGGCCAACACCTCGAGAAGCACCACCACCTCCACCTACACCACCACCACCCCTTGCAATGCCATTAGCTTGAGCAGTACCACCACCACTACCTCCCCTTGTAAGGCTAGCACCTCTAGAAACATCACCACCTCCACTTGCACCATCACCACCACCCCTTCTAGCACCTTGAGTAACATCACCACCTCCACTGGCACCACCACCTCCACCTACACCACCACCACTTCCACCTACACCCCCTCCACTTGCACCACCACCGCTTGCAAGGCCATCACCTCGAGAAGCACCACCACCTGCACTGACACCACCTCCACTTGCAACACCACCTCTTGCAAGGCCAGAACCTTGAGCAACACTACCACCTTCATCCACACCACCATCACTACCTACACCACCACCCTGTGGAACACTAGTGCCTTGAGCAACACCACCACCTCCACCTACACCACCACTGTGAACCTATACAAGCACATAGTAAAACAATGAGTGTTTATGTAGCTCGTATTGATGAAACATATTTTTTGAGTCTAAATCATTTTCAATCTAAAATGTATTATATCTAAAACCTTTTCGATGGAAAATTTTTTCAATCTAAAAGTTTTTCAATCGACATTCTTTTTTATCAAAAGATTATCGATAAAAAAAAGAGGGCATATGAATTTTTATTCGATTATATTTGGAAAATCTTGAACTTTCCAAACATATTCAATATTTTTTTATTATTCGGTCGATCAAATGCAACATAGGGAAACTTGAATCACCACCAATTCTTTTGGAATAAAACTACCTCTCCATCTTGCTACAACTTCTTTAAAATGGGTCATCATTTTTCTCTCCTCAAAACCATGTACAATAGTCGCTTTTGTATTCTTATAACTTCTTCATCAAGTACTCAATTTCATCGATCAATAGTTCAAAACAAAGAGCTTTACTGATTCAAAGGTCTATACCAAAATTCTTGGACTCAAGAATTTGAGAAAAAATTATCTACCACAGGGGAGAAGTTACAAGAATCTCTAACATCAATAGAAAATCAACAAAAATAGAACACCCAACCAGATGATAGTAGGAGGAAATGGAGTAGAAGAAAGGGTGGATTGGTATTAGCAAACCATATGCTTGAATACATAAACATGGATTTGAAAGCTTATTGGGATACGATAAGAGGCCCAATCATAGAAGAACATGAAGATTGCTACCATAGCAAAAAATTAGAAAAATAAGTTCTAATGGTTTGGCTAAAAATCATGAGGTAGCATAGAAACTTTTGGAAAAGTTAATGTACATGCTTGTAGAGACAAAAAATCATAGATCCAGATTATCAAAGATTTACAAAAGAGCTGGAAAAACATAGGAATACACAATAAGAGATTTTGAATGTTTATTAGTAATCTCATATGCCAGTGCCTAATAACGAAGAAGACAGAACTTTCTAAATGTAGATGGTCAAATATTTCTACCCTTATTGTAGTCTGTCTTATGATAGGAAGGCACCTTGCCAAACTCAATAATGAGCTCCCAACCCTCTCCATGCACCATTTTTTCCTAAGAGTGCATCCTTGAAGCAAAATGTGGTTAAGAAAAGAGGAAGATTCACCTCGACCCTACTCTGTGTTAAGCTTTCTCAGATATGGAGAAGCTCATAGAAAATTCTGCCTCTGAACCAAAGAATCACTTTGCGACATGTCTTTCTTTAGAAAGCATTTGGTTACTCTTCAATCTTTTGGGAAAGTTTGGTTACTCTGCAACCTTTAGAAAGCATTTGGTTAAAATGTTGGTGCAAATACCAAGCCTACAAACTTGGCTAGATATAAAGACTTTATGTGCAAAATGTTTGAAGTTCCATGAGAACCATTGCTATGGATTCTTTACTTTCTTACCACTTGTAAAAGTCTATTTGACGTAGAGGAATAATTGTAGCTACCACCAAACTCGTGGAGTTTGTTAGATAGAAAAGCTACGACTTTATTTGGAGAGAATATCTCCTAGATTAGGGGAACACTTTTAGTGAGAGCCAAAATTGAATTCAAATTCAAATTTTGCATGGAACATCTATAAAAGATGAATGTAAAAGACACGCGGCAGAGATCACTACTATCTCGAGTTTTTTGTTGATTAATTTGTAAAGGAGTAAGGCTCACATCATAGCCTACACCTCTATCTATCATTGGGCATTGATCATCATGCCAATGATCATGTACAACATTGTTTCATAATAGAATAGATCATTCATTACATCTATTGATCTCTCTATCATAGTCATTCAACACAATCATTTTGTATTGCTCATATCTCAGTCATTTCTTCACCATTTTCAATGTTCTATAGCTTGTTGGAATCCGCTCTAAGTATTTAGAAGAATACTTAAAAGATAATTATTTTTAGAAGATAGTATTTTTTAGTTATTTTTGTAAAAATAATAGATCGCTTTAGAAAGCAATGTTTTTATAAAAATAGAAAATCATGATTTTGTAAATAAAGCAAAAGCACACTTTTTTTTGAAGAGCTGCCGTCATGTATCTTCTATTCAGGGCGTAATAAGAAATACCTATAAATACACATGCTCTCATAGACTTGTCCATGAGAGTATGTGGGGGGAGAGGAGATTGTACCCAATCTGGTGTCCAGTCTCTTGTCTATTTCTATTTTTTGAGTACTTTTTGTGTGATTTCATTTCTGTACTATCCTTTATGTACATGTGTCTACGGAATCCGAAGGTCCACACTTGCACCATCATCACCACTTGCACCACCCCTTGTAAGGCTAGGGTTTCGAGTGACACCTCCTCCTGCACCATCATGAACATTACTACCACTTGCACCACCACCACCACCACCACTAGTAAGGTAGCACCTTGAGTAACACCACCTCCTCCACTTGCACCACCACCCTCACCTCCATGATCACCATCCCCATCTCCACCACCCCCAGTTTCATCAAACCCACTTGCATCACCACTGCTTGTAAGGGTAGCACCTCGAGTAACACCACCTCCTCCATCTCCAGTGCCACCCCTTCTAATTCCCCTTGCAAGGCTAGCACTTGGGGTAGCACCACCACCTTCACTTGCTCCACCACCTCCCTTTGCACCACCATCCCTTCCACCTTGAGCATTACCACCACCTCCACCTCCACTTGTAACATCATCCCCTTGCAAGGTTAGCACCTCGAGCAACACCACTGCCTCCACCTACGCTACCCAAAAGTTTGAGAAGAACTCATAACCAATACGAAAACGCACAACTCCCCCCCCCCTCTCTCACACACACACATACACACACACACGCATCATCTCCCCTTTTGTTGGGAGGATAAAGACAAACACAATATAAACACACACACTATGTAAGCCATGTTGAATAAAGAAAAGGATGGGAGAACAAATGTAAAGTATAATCACTTTGCATATTTAAAAAGTACATATTGTTATATATAACTTGAACGAAAGCTCTCCTACTTTACAAATTTTGAAAAAAATCACAACCCAAAAAATAGAAGTGTGGTTATTTGGAATCTTCAATCACCACCAATTCTTTTGAAATAAAACTACCTCTCCATCTTGCCACAACTTCTCTCAAATATTTTTGGCTCTTCAAACTCATGTATAATAGTCGCTTTTCTATTCTTAGTAGAAGGCTAAAACAACAGGTAACTCAACTAAAAGTAGTTTGCTAGGTGTATCGAAGATCATTTCATAAAATGATTTCCTCGTTCACCAAGACTCTTAAAATCTCCAAAAGATTAATCTTTGAAGATTGTGGGTGTGAAAATCATGTTCAAGATTGTGCACTCAATTTAAAAAAAAAAAAAAAGATTGTCGTGGAAATTGTGGAAATGATTGGAAGATTAATGGAGAAAAATATTATTGGAAGCTTCCAAGGCATAATAGGAGAGAAAAAAAGGAAGCTTCCAATAACAGAATATTAAGGTGCTGAAGTACATCATAACTTGTCTTCCTATCTATATACGCATTAGAGTACTAATTTATGTAGAAACATACTCTGAAACGAGACTAGAAACATACTCTCTTAATAAATCTTTGAAAAAATGTAGTGAACTTCTAAATCAAAATTTTGCAACGATATTAATTTTTTTTTTGTCTATAGCAAAGCAAACAAAGGATTGACAAAGTAAGTCGATGAGTTCACCACCCCTTTCTGCCTTGTGCAGATAGCTCGGAAACCCTTGCTAACCAGTTGCGCCATAGCTCGGAAACCCTGCTCTGCATGAGAATTAAGAGCTTCAAGCTTTGCTCCCCCATCTTCGACATATTCCGACCTGCGTTTTAAAAGGGAAAGTAACGAAAGTAGATTTCTCGTGAAACAAGAGGGAATTTTTTTGGTTTTCTGCATTAACAAGAACAACAGCTATCTGTACATCCGATTTGCATGTAGAACTGTCATCTATGGCGAGTATTCATGTAGAAGAAACTCCACATTTATGGCTGACAGCAAATAAACATGTTTCGTCGTTCAATGTCAATCGCCCACATAACAACAGTGCTGCGATATCTTCACAAAAAGCGCAACAAGAAATATATGTTTTGACTACGTCTCCAATGTTTGCAAGAACACACATCCTCAGCAAGTTCCGATTGAATGTAGCATCTAATTTCAATATCATTCCTCGCTTTTTAAGCAGGTGAAAGTATTCAACATTTAACAACTTGAAAGGAAAACTATATATCATTTTGGCATAAAGCTTGAAAGTCGAGAGCAAGGGACGGATAATCAATATTTATTTGCTATTTCTGGAAAAAACGAGTAAAGAATCTCATACGGGTAGAATAGCATGAAATTAGTCGGAACAAATAAACAGGGACCCCAATGTACAAATAGAATATCATGATGTTATTCGAGCTGGATACATGGAAGTTCAAGAATTAGAGAATCACTATCAAAAGAATGATGTCAAAAGTTCATAGTATTCCGATTTGTTATGCGGCACCCAAATAAACAATATTGGCTTGAGTGCCCTAGCGACTACCACCTCCACCTGTACCAGCACCACTTTCGAGTCTAGCACCTCCATAGACACCAACGCCTTCACCTCCACCACCACCTCCACTTGCACCACCACTGCTTGCAAGGCCACCAGCTCGAGCAACACCACCGCCTCCAACTCCAGCACCGCCACCCCTTGCAAGCCCGGTACCTTGAGCAACACCACCACCTCCACCTGTGCCACCACCACCACCACCCCTCCCTATGC
This sequence comes from Ceratopteris richardii, assembly GCA_020310875.1. Lineage (NCBI taxonomy): Eukaryota > Viridiplantae > Streptophyta > Polypodiopsida > Polypodiales > Pteridaceae > Ceratopteris > Ceratopteris richardii. Next base: position 112,493,991 of record CM035419.1, on the reverse strand, counting down.
CGACACCTTGAGGAGCACCACCACCACCTCCTCCACTTGCACTACCACTGCTAACAAGGCCAACTCCTCGAGAAGCACCACCACCTCCACCTGTAGCACCTCCACCTCCGGCGCCTCCACCTATACCACCACCACCCCTTGCAACGCCATTACCTTGAGCAACAACACCACCTCCACTTGCACCACCACCACCTCCCCTTGTAAGGCCAGCACCTCTAGAAACATCACCACCTCCACTTGCGCCATTACCACCACCCCTTCTAGCACCTTGACTAACACCACCACCTCCACCTACACCACCATCCACACCCCCTCCACTTGCACCACCACCACTTGCAAGGCCATCACCTCGAGAAGCACCACCACCTGCACCGACACCACCTCCACTTGCACCACCACCACCACTCGCAAGGCGAGCACCTTGAGTAGCACCACCACCTCCACCTGCATTGGTGCCTCCTCCACCTGCATTACCACCCCTTGCAATGCTAGCACCTTGAGCAACACCACCACCTCCATCTGCACCACCACCCCTTGTAAGGCGAGCACCTCGAGAAACATCATCACCTCCACTTGTAGCACTAGGACTAGCACCCCCACTTACTCCACCACCGCCTCCACCGCCACCTCCACCTACTCCACCACCACCTCCACTTGCACCACCATCCCTTCTTGCACCTCTTGCAAGACCATCTCCACCTTCGCTAGCAGTATCACCACCTCCACTTGCAGCACCACCCATACTAGCACCCTTGCCACCTTGAGCACTTGAAGCAGCACCTCCACGTGCACCACCACCACCTTGACTTCCACCACCTCCACCTGATCCACCACCACCTCCACTTGCACCACCATCCCTTCTTGCACCTCTTGCGAGACTAGAACCTCCACCTGTGGCTCCACCAGCTCCACCTTCATCGATAGTACCACCACCTCCACTTGCAGCACCACCCATACTAGCACCCTTGCCACCTTCAGCGCTTGAAGAAGCACCTCTATTTGAAGCACCACCTTGACTTCCACCACCTCCACCTACTCCGCCACCACCTCCACTTGCACCACCATTCCTTCTTGCACCTCTTGCAACACTAGAACCTCCACCTGTGCCACCTCCACCTTCAACAGCAGCATCACCACCTCCACTTGCAACACCACTCATACTAGCACCCTTGCCACCTTGAGCACTTGAAGAAGCACCTCTACCTGCACCACCACCTTGACTTCCACCACCTCCACCTGCTCCACCACCACCTACACTTGTAGCACCATCCCTTCTTGCACCTCTCGCAAGACTAGAACCTCCACCTGCACCACCACCAGCTCCACCTGTGCCACCACCATCACCACCCATTCTGCTAGCAACATCACCACCTCCACTTGTAGCACCACTTGTACCAGCACCCATGCCACCACCTCCACTTGCACCACCATTCCTTCTTTCACCTCTTGCAACACTAGAACCTCCACGTGTGCCACCACCACCTCCACCTTTGGCAGCAGCATCACCACCTCCACTTGCAACACCACTCATACTAGCACCGTTGCCACCTTGAACACTTGAAGCAGCACCTCTACCTGCACCACCACCTTGACTTCCACCAGCTCCACCTGCTCCACCACCACCTCCACTTGTAGCACCATCCCTTCTTGCACCTCTCGCAAGACTAGAACCTCCACCTGCACCACCACCAGCTCCACCTGTGCCAGCGGCATCACCACTTCCACTTCTAGCACCACCCATTGTGCTCGCAGCATCACCACCTCCACTTGTAGCACCACCTGTACCAGCACCCATGCCACCACCTCCACTTGCACCACCATTCCTTCTTGCACCTCTTGCAACACTAGAACCTCCACGTGTGCCACCACCACCTCCACCTTCTGTAGGAGCATCACCACCTCCACTTGCAACACCACTCATACTAGCACCCTTGCCACCTTGAACACTTAAAGTAGCACCTTTACCTGCACCACCACCACCTTGAATTCCACCACCTCCACCTGCTCCACCACCACTTCCACTAGTAGCACCATCCCTTCTTGCACCTCTCCCAAGACTAGAACCTCCACCTACACCACCACTAGCTCCACGTGTGCCAGCGGCATCTCCAGCTCTACTTCTAGCACCACCCATTGTGCTAGCAGCATCACCACCTCCACTTGTAGCACCACCTGTACCAGCACCCATGCCACCACCTCCACTTGCACCACCATTCCTTCTTGCACCTCTTGCAACACTAGAACCTCCACGTGTGCCACCACCACCTCCACCTTCGGTAGCAGCATCATCACCTCCACTTGCAACACCACTCATACTAGCACCCTTGCCACCTTGAGCACTTGAAGCAGCACCTCTAACTACACCACCACCACCTTGAATTCCACCACCTCCACCTGCTCCACCACCACCTCCACTTGTAGCACCATCCCTTCTTGCACCTCTTGTAGGACTAGAACCTCCACCTCCACCACCACCAGCTCCACCTGTGCCAGCAGCATCACCACCTCCACTTCTAGCACCACCCATTGTGCTAGCAACATCACCATCTCCACTTGTAGCACCACCTGTACTAGCACCCATGCCACCACCTCCACTTGCACCACGATTCCTTCTTGCACCTTTTGCAACACTAGAACCTCCACGTGTGCCACCACCACCTCCACCTTTGGCAACAACATCACCACCTCCACTTGCAACACCACTCATACTAGCAGTGTTGCCACCTTGAGCACTTGAAGCAGCACCTCTACCTGCACCACCACCTTGAGTTCCACCACCTCCACCTGCTCCACCACCACCTCCACTTGTAGCACCATCCCTTCTTGCACCTCTTGCAAGACTAGAACCTCCACCTGCACCACCACCAGCTCCACCTGTGCCAGCAGCATCACCACCTCCACTTCTAGCACCACCCATTGTGCTAGCAGCATCACCACCTCCACTTGTAGCACCACCTGTACCAGCACCCATGCCACCACCTCCACTTGCACCACCATTCCTTCTTGCACCTCTTGCAACACTATAACCTCCACGTGTGCCACCACCACCTCCACCTTCGGTAGCAGCATCACCACCTCCACTTGCAACACCACTCATACTAGCACCGTTGCCACCTTGAGCACTTGAAGCAGCACCATTACCTGCACCACCACCACCTAGACTTCCACCACCTCCACCTGCTCCACCACCACTTCCACTTGTAGCACTAGCCCTTCTTGCACCTCTCCCAAGACTAGAACCTCCACCTGCACCACCACTAGCTCCACCTGTGCCAGCAGCATCACCAGCTCCACCTATAGCACCACCCATTGTGCTAGCAGCATCACCACCTCCACTTGTAGCACCACCTGTACTAGCACCCATGCCACCACCTCCACTTGCACCACCATTCCGTCTTGCACCTCTTGCAACACTAGAACCTCCACGTGTGCCACCACCACCTCCACCTTCGATAGCAGCATCACCACCTCCACTTGCAACACCACTCATACTAGCACCTTTGCCACCTTGAGCACTTGAAGCAGCACCTCTACCTGCACTACCACCTTGACTTCCACCACCTCCACTTGTAGCACCATCCCTTCTTGCACCTCTCGCAAGACTAGAACCTCCACCTGGCGCACCACCAACACCTTGAGCACCACCTGTGCCAACAACATCACCACCTCCACTTCTAGAACCACCCATTGTGTTAGCAGCATCACCACCTCCACTTGTAGCACCGCCTGTACTAGCACCCATGCCACCACCTCCACTTGCACCACCATTCCTTCTTGCACCTCTTGCAAGACTAGAACCTCCACGTGTGCCACCACCACCTCCACCTTCGACAGTAGCATCACCACCTCCAGTTGCAACACCACTCATACTAGCACCCTTGCCACTTTGAGCACTTGAAGCACCTCTACTTGCACCACCACCACCTTGACTTCCACCGCCACCACCTCCACTTGTAGCACCATCCCTTCTTGCACCTCTTGCAAGACTAGAACCTCCACCTGCACCACCACCAACTCCACTTGTGCTAGCAGCATCACCACCTCCACTTGTAGCACCACCCATTGTGCTAGGAGCATCACTACCTCCACTTGTAGCACCACCTGTACCAGCACCCATGCCACCATCTCCACTTGCACCACCATTCCTTCTTCCACCTCTTGCAAGACTAGAACCTCCATGTGCGCCTCCTCCACCTCCACCTTCGGTAGTAGCATCACCACCTGCACTTGCAACGCCACTCATACTAGCACCCTTGCCATCTTGAGCACTTGAAGCAGCACCTCTACCTGCACCACCACCACCACCTTGACTTCCACCACCTCCACCTGCTCCACCACCACCTCCACTTGTAGCACCATCCCTTCTTGCACCTCTCACAAGACTAGAACCTCCACCTACAACACTTGTGCCAGTAGCATCACCACCTCCAATTGTAGCACCACCCATTGTGCTAGGAGCATCACCACCTCCACTTGTCACACCACCTGTACTAGCACCCATGCCACCACTTGCACTTGCACCGCCATTCCTTCCTGCACCTCTTGCAAGACTAGAACCTCCACGTGTGCCACCGCCATCTTCTGCAGCAACATCATTACCTCCACTTGCGACACCACTGATACTAGCACCCTTGCCACCTTGAGCAATTGAAGCAGGACCAGCAACACCTCTACCTGTACCACCACCTTCACTTCCACCACCTCCACCTGCTCCACCACCACCTCCACTTGTAGCACCATCCCTTCTTGTGCCTCTTGCAAGACTAGAACCTCCACCTGCAGCACCACTACCACCAGCTCCAACTGTGCGAGCAGCATCACCACCTCCACTTGTAGCACCACCCATTGTGCCAGTAGCATCACCACCTCCACTTGTAGCACCACTTGTACCAGCACCCATGCCACCACCTCCACTTGCACCACCATTCCTTCTTGCACCTCTCGCAAGACTGGAACCTCCACGTGTGCCACCTCCACCTTCGGCAACAGCATCACCACCTCCACTTGCGACACCACTCATACTAGCACCCCTGCCACCTCCACTTGTAGCACCATCCCTGCTTGCAGCTCTCGCAAGATTAGAACCTCCACCTTCACCTCCACCTGTGCCAGTAGCATCACCACCTCCACTTGTAGCACCACCTGTACGAGCACCCATGCCACCTTGAGCACTTGAAGCAGGAGCAGCACCTGTACTTGCACCACCAGCACCCTTGCCGACATGAGCACCTTGAGCAGCAGCACCACTTCTTCCACCAGCACCTAGCGCTTCGCCGTCAGAGGCTGCAGTATGGTTACGTAATGAATGATTTCTATGGAGGTCATGGAAATGCAAGATCGCCTGAGAATTTCTCATAGGAAAATGAGAATTGCGAATTGCGCCAAAAGAATCTCCAAGACCCGCATCATCGCTTTCACTCAGACTGCGACGCATTATATGATGAGTTCCAAATATAAAGGCCTCATGGGGCGAGTCTGCCGCACTAGCTGCTTTGATGCGTGAAAAGGCAGCAGCAAGGAAGAAGAAGCTGAAAATGAACGATAGAAATCCACAGAATTTCGCCATGGATTTGATATTGAACATCGAGTACGACAACGACAGTGAGTAAGAAAATGGCGTGCTGAGCTGATCGTAACTCCATCACATAACCTTCCTATATGTATATATATGTGTCAACAGAAACGCTACAGCCGCAACTTTTTGAAATGCTTTTTGACAACCACACCAAACCAAACCAGCAGCACCAGCTCCAGCGACAACAAACGAGCGCATATCTTCCCTGCTTCTTCTTGCCTTTAATCAATGACCAATCGATCATCACGGCGCAGATTAGATTTCAACAACAGCACAGCACGCTTTTCATCAACGACAGCACGCGGACATACAAAGCCCATGACGTATTTCATTGGTTTTGATTGCCTCCGACCGAATGACCAATCAATCATCGCGGACGGACGTAATGCCAACTCCGTTACGTGTTTGATCGAATTCGATGGTATCCATAATTTTCATAAAATAGGTGAGATGCTTCAAGTTAAGTCTCACTCCCACTCATGCTCTCCACTAGAACCGCTCTACTCACTCGCTCTACTAGAAGACTCTTGGTGTTCAACAATGGTCCAAAATATACACCACTACGAGAACTTCTTTTGCTAAATATTGCTAATTGCACACTTGCCCTATTTTTTTTCTTTTGGGTCAAAGTTGGGGTTTGGATGCGGTCGAGTTCACTCCATGACAATGACAAAAGTTGGGGTTTGGAAGGAAAACAATGACAAAAGTTATAAGTCACGCTCCATGAGGTAGAGCCACTTGCCTACATTTTCAATTCCAACATCTGAGGCACGGATCCAAATTTCAATGTGCAAGACCAAAAGTGTGTGTTAAATCACTGCCGATGGACTTCTAATGATAGGGTAATTGATAGAGAGTGGTGGGCAAGGACTAAATTCGATGGACAGGACAAAATATCACATATGACAAGTATACTTTTACTCTACCTTTCATATGAGAACTTTCGATATGTCTATAGAAGGCATATTTATACATTTGGTTGGCCCTCGCAATAATCTTAGCCATGCAACAACTACTCTTTGTCCACCAGCGCTAACATAACTGGTTGGTCCCCCTCTCTTTTAGGGTAGAAGGCATATACATTTTTTTGATCCTTGCAATAATCTTAGTTATGCAACAAATACTCCCTGTTCACAAGCGCTAGCATAAATGGTCAGTCCCCCTCCCTTTTAGGCTCGAGACAAGGACCCAGTTTTTGCTAGCTATCATGAACACACCTCAACACTCGAATGTTGAGATGAACACATTGTTGGCCTTCAGGTTGTTCAAAAAACCAATTGCACCTTCGGGCTAGTTTAAACGAGTTATGTCATCTGATGTTAGGGTCATCCCTTTCCCATCTCTACCTTAGCGATCCTTCCACCTCTTTATTCTCCTTGATATTGAACTAGCTAAGGAAATAGCTTGTAATAAAGTTAATTCTATGATCTAAGTGTCTTGATGCTTCCGACAAATCTAAAATCAAACATCATTTGTTCACTCTTGTGAGTGGTCAAAGTTCGAGAGAGAGAGAGAGAGAGAGAGAGAGAGAGAGAGAGAGAGAGAGAGAGAGAGAGAGAGAGAGAGAGAAGAAGGGAATTTTATAAAAATAGAGAGTTGGGAATTGTTGTGGGCTGGAGCCGTTTTAAAATAATAGGATTTTATCCTAGAGTGTGTTTAGGGGAAAAAAGAAATTATGTTAAGAGAAAAAAGAGAGTAGTCATTTTTTGCTGCTTTGAAGTGTTGGAGGTTCTTTAGGTTCCATAGCTCCTGATCTATTTTTGAAGGCTCTTCAAAAGATGTTGGCTTCAACCAAGGTACATGTTTCTACCAAGGGACTTCCCTATTCATCAGTCGCTTTGCTCTTTGTTGTCGGGATCTCCCCCTCATTGGTGGTGAGTAATGTGGGTCCATCATTGGAGGACAAAACCTGCAATGCTTCTGTGGAGATTTTTATTGTTAAGGCATTACTCATCTCTTTTCAAAGGGAGGATATTTTGGCAAAATAAGAAGAGCTAAAGAGAACTTGTCTCATCAATCAATTGTTTCCTCCCAAGCCCTCTCTAGAGTCCTCAAGACAATGGTTTCATAAAGAGTGGTTCCCTTATGGCTTGATTGTCAATAGAGTCAATTCTTGCTTGCTAATCATGTGCTCTTTGTCTTCAAAAATGATGATATGGCCTTCCAAACTTTGCAAATTGGCACCTAGAAAGTATGGAGAACTACCTTGTGCCTTTTTAAATGTTTTCCTAAATTCATTCCAAATAGATCCTAGCCTCTACGTTATCTGCTCTAGAATCAACTCTCAAATCTTCCCTTTTTCCTCTATGGCTTCAGAAGGGAAATTATTTTGCCCATCGATTGGCCTCTTGCCTTGAGAGAAGATGTCAAGGGTTTCATCTATGAAGGTGTGAAACACTCGTTCAATGCAAGATGGCACACGGAGATTTGTGTCGAAGCATATCTAAGCAAAGATCTCCCCTCCAAAACATCCATAGACATTAGACAAGAGAAAACCTTTGAGTAGGAGATTATATACAAGAACTTGCCAAATGCTTGGTTTCATTGTGGATTGTAGGGCCCTAGAATTAAAAAATGTCCTTTGAGATAAAAATCATTTAAGAACAAGCAAATTAAATCAAGAAAAAGCTAATGTAACAGAGAACAAAGAAGCTTCAGTGGCCCAGAGCATGTTTGAAACACATCCTTTGGATGCTATGAAAGGGAAGGAAATACAAGTCATAGAGACAATCCCAGAAGGCTTCATGGAATTCAAATAAAGAAGGAGAAGAAGCCCTAAGGGGATTGTTGAGAGGAGCCCATCTTGCACGACTCCAGAAACAAACATCTTTTGCAACATTGGAGAAGGAGGGGAATGACTTGCATTACCTAGGGGGGAATGAATCACTATGACAATCGCAATGATAGAAAAACTCTAGAGGACTCCACTTGAAAAGAAGGCAACCAAGAAGGACATACCACTATCAAAGAGGATGGATTTACCACCAATAATAAAGATAACCAGATATGAAAAGCTTGATCATTGGATCAAATTTCCTAAAAGGATATGGGATTCATTTCCAAAGGAGACTTCTCACAAAGGAAAACAATCAGCTGAGATACCATGCAAAAGTCCCCTTAAAGGTAAACTCGTATGCCAAGACCCCTCCACCTCAAAGAAAAAAGTTGATGAGAAAAACAAGAAAAAGAGGGACAAGGGCCCCTCCCCCCAAAGAACTTGACCTTCAATAATGATAATCCTTTCTTTCAATGTTATAGGGTCGTCTGACCCCTCAAGAGCAGCCATTATTGGCCAATGGATCTATGATAAAAACCTAAACCTATACTTCATTTGTCTTCGATCAAAATTGACGAGGAGGACCTTAAAAAGATATTGAATTGTATTTCGTCATTCCATGTCTAGTTCTCCACCATGCACCTGAGGGGAAATGGAAGTTCAGCTATCGACATTAATAACAGTTGGTCCACTAGGCTTGTGGATACCCAAGCTAATTCAAACCATCAGTGGATTGGTGTTTCCTTTAGGCATCCTCTGCACTTCACCATTGTCTGAGTGTATGCTCCCAATATGGATTCAAAAAGAATTGCCACTTGGAAATCATTGGATTCTCTGTCCCTCAACGTCATTCATTGTGGGGAATTTAATATGGTGGAGACTCTATCTAGCAGATGGGGGAATAGAGGGTGAGTAATAGATGGTCATGAGAAGGACATCTAGGGCCAAGTCAAGTTGCACCTTGATCTAGTGAAGATCAAAGATGAGACTAGTTTCTCTTGGTCAAACCTCCATTCTAGAATCGACTTGAGAAAAGCTAGACTTGACAAGAGCTATATTGCATAGAACATAATCAATAAGTGGGTCCCCCTCCCTCTCCGGATGTGTCGACCTAGTTTTCTTTGACCACTACCCAATTGTCCTTGCCTTCAAGCCAGTCATCAATCTCAAGAAAGCCCCTTTGTTTCATGCCAATTCGACAACCTTCTCTTTCTCCTCAGTCTAGCAAGAGATTACTACTGCCTAAAATTGGGACTTTGCCACCCACTCCTTGCGGGTTAAGTGTTGGAGGATGGCAGTCTTGGAGACATGACACACCTTGGTCAAGACTCTGAAATTTTTTCAAAACATTTGTCGTGCTAGAAGGCCAAATCCTTATCAAATATTGAGGCATCTTTAAGAGGAAGTAAACATAGGTCAGTATCAATACCAGATAGGGATCCAAAAAATCAGATGCATGCTAAGATATGAAGAAGAAATTCGAAGCAAAAAACTACATGTATACTTTAAAGATTGTTGGGTAGATAGGGCAAAAAAACCTACTAAAGAGATGTGTGGCCTCCTCAAGAAGAAACAATCAAGGAAGCCATCCCTTTCATGATGGACATCAATGGTGTTGAGTGCAAAATAGATGAAGAAAATAGTTTGCTAATTGTCAATCACTTTACCCAACTTTTGGGGGTTACCATGCCTCTTTCTTCTCATAGGCATGATTGCATGGCGGCCATCTCTAGAGTCAAAACCAAAAGAATTCCACAAAATATGAAGCATCTTCTTGAACTCCCATTTTGGATGATGAGATTCTTGAAGTTATTGATTCACTTCCTAATGGCAAAAGCCTAGATGGACTCACAAATGAGTTTTATAAGACCTTCACGCACATGGTGACTATTCCTTTATGTCTGGTGTGGCAAGAGGTCATATCTTTCAGTGTGTTGTTTGAATGTCTCAATGAAGGTGTTATTAAGCTTATTCACAAAAAATGAAGCAAAAAGATGATTTGTAATTGGCATCCAATTACTATCTTACAAACAAGTTACAGGATCCTTACTAAAGTTATTGCTAATCGAATTGCTTGTCACTTACAAAACTAGATGAATGAGGATAAAAAAGGGCTCATCAAGGGGAGGTACATCCTTAACACTCTCATTGATGTTTGGGAAGGTCTAGTTTTTGCTAAAGAGTTTGCTCAAGATGTTCTCTTCCTTAAGATTGACTTTGACAAAGCGTATGACAAACTTGAGTGGGACTTCATTCTCCAATCTTTGAAAGATTTGGGTTGTGGTAAAAAATTCATTAAGATGATCTCAACATTGCCAAAAAATGCATCAGCACATATAAACATCAATGGCTAGCCTTCTCAAGCTATTCGTTTAAAATCCTCTATCAGGCAAGGGCTCTCTTCTCTTTGTGATAGCTACCAATGGTCTCAACCACCTTGTTAAACATCACATAAGTTTAGGTCTTATCCAAGGCCTCTTTCTTCCCCTTGATCAAGACGAGATGATCATGAGACTCTTTGTTGATGACATGAATTCTTTTGTGCACAACAATCCATCTAGCATTGATACATTTGGTGTTGCCTAAATACATTTTGTGAAGCATCAGGCTCCAAAATAGACCACTCTAAAATTGTTTTCAGGGTCATTATTGTGCATCCACCTCAAGTTTTGGTTCACCATGGTTGTCATTTGATCCCTTGGCAAAAAAATCTTTTGGCTATTAGGTATTCCAATAGGACTCAATGTGTCAATGGGTGAGTGATTTCTCTCTTATTGGAGATCAAAGGACAAAGAGATTGCCAAATTGGAAAGAATTTTCATAAACTTTCTCTAGACAAGAAACCCTAATAGAAGGGGTGTCCCAAATTTTAATGGGCTACTTTCATAAGCCAAAAATATCAAGTGTAGTTTGGGATTCTAGAAATTGAAGGAATGGCCAATAAATTGGCAACCAAATGGTTAATTAAAGCTTGAAGCCATAGGGACACCTCTTGGTCCAATTCAAAATGCTCCAGCTTAGTTTGCTCCCTTTGCAAGAGTTGGAACAAGGTGAAGGATTTTGTGAAGATCAATGTAAATTGGAAATGGGTAGTCAGTATTAGACAAAATTATTCGCTCTAGTTCCTTATCAAGGGCATCAAAGGTATTGAGCCTTGGAACCTCAAAAAAGCTAGGAAGCTTTGGAAGAAAACTTTTGGTTTATGGAAACACCTCTTGAACCAAGAAACATGCCAATGGATTAGATTTGAGGACATTGATGCGGCTAGGAGAGTGGACTATGAAGAATGGTGCCCATTGCAAAGCATATTCAATGCTTGGGAGGGCTCGAGGACTCGTCTCCTTATTGCACATGATTCCCCTCACAGTGACCATCTTAGATGGCACAACAACAATAGTCTTGATAAAATTCCAAGATTCAAGAAGAAGGTGGGCTTTCATGTCATGCTTAATAGGGGATGGCATCAGGACTAGTCAAGTTTTAGGTGGGATCTCAAGTTCCAATCCCTTTGGCATCCCCTCATCAAGGTTAAAAAGTCAGTTCTTATGTGGCAAATCCTGCACTAGGGAATTTGGATCGATAATCTAACAAAATTTGTGGATCCCCTCCATGGTGTAAAAGATGCCTTCACGGCAATGAGGACTTGGGACAGCTCTTCTCTTCATGCTCCAAGTAAATAAGGGTCAGGTGGGCCCTTGGGAGAATAATGTTGCTATAGGGACAAATCAACTAGAAGCAAGCGCTATTGCATGAAGCGATCAGATGTTCCTCAACACTATGGAATGCTATAAGAGGTGAGACCATCTAGAAGATCTCAAAAAAGAGGTGTGCTACCAACTTTGGTAGCCCTCCAAAAGAATAATCAATCAAAAAATATATTTTCCTTTTAGGCAAAAGAATTTCCAATTGTAAGAAGCCCCCACCTTTTAGAAATCATAGAGTGTTTGCCCTTGAGAGCAACGAGATTAAAAGCAAATGGGCCCCCCGAAGAAGGGCTATCGACCTTCTTTGTAATCTCTTCTAGCGAGTTTTAGAAAACCCCTACTTTGTGGGATTCAAGGGGTCTCACATGTGCTAGGCCCATTCTCTTGTAGAGCTGTTTCTATTAATTAAAGTTTAGGAGAGTGGGCTATTGCCAAAGTTCCTTTTAATTTAAAAAGAAAGAGGGGAATGCACTCGTTAACACAAAGAAACAGGCCACCCCAAGGAAACGCTTAACACTAAACTTTTGGGCCATTCTCTTTTACTCTAATTTCTTGTGGGAAGTAAGTGAATGGCCTATTTACAAGTTAGAGTGATCCAAAGTGGTTGTCGTTTGAGTGATCATAAGTCCAACTTGTTGATATATTTAGGTAGTGACGTGTGTGAACACACTAGGACCACCGGGGTACTTTTTTCCCTCTTTAGGAGGTTTTTTTCCCTCGGCTTGTATATACGCCTATTGCCCTAATGGGCTACTTATCTTTGTACATTCTAGTGGTAATACATTCAGTATTGTGTGTTGAGCTCCAAGCTTCTTCTTCTTCCTTGTGCTATTCGCGTGCTTCCACAGATGTCTAACTCCAACAATTGGTATCGGATCGGGTCGCCACTTCATCTAGGGCGTCATCGACACCTCTCTAGTTGCAATCTCAGAATCGCATGAAATTTGTTACGTATACTCAGGGTGTTTCAGAGATCAAAACAGCTTCGCTATGTGGTGCCAAAATTGCGATTTGAGCTCGTTTCGGCCTCCAAACACATTATTGCAGTGCTTGTGCAGGCTATTTTGTCTTTTTATGCCAAAGGTATATATGAGTTTTGGTTTGTCAATATAAGCGTCTCAAAGCCTGCTACAAGTTTAACATAATTCGTCTGGGTAGTTTTGTTCAACTTTTTGAGATACAATCAATTTTTTGCATCAACGTATTTTAGTCACCGGCCATGGTTGAAAGCAATGATGTATTTCGTATGTTGGCTATTGAGGATAAGTTAGATGATACCAACTACCTGTTGTGGGCTTATATGATGCAACATGTATTGGTTGAAAAAGGACTATGGAACATTGTGCAAGGTGTTGAAAAATGTCCTATCACACCTGCAACTGTTACAATTGCAGGTATTGAAGCTGATGCAGAAGGTGTCGAAGATGATGATATTCTGCATATTCTTGTTCGTGCTTCAATTTTTGCTGCACCTACTACAAAGCAAATTTGGTGGGATGGCAAAGATTCCTAGGCACATGCATTGATAGCTTTGTCTGTCAAATGTGCCATTATTCCTCACATTCGCTCTTGCAGAAAAGATAAGGATGCTTGGGATACATTTACCACATTGTACCAAGCTAGGAATGAGGCTCGTGTTGCTTACCTCCAAAATAGAGAGAGAACATGAATGAAGGTGATTCTATGGAAAGTTTTCTAACAAAGATCAAAGACTTGAAGGAACAGTTGATTTCTGCTAATGATGTTATACCAGATAGCTCACTTGTGCAGACCGTTTTGAATGGTCTTCCTGATTCATATCAGAGGTTTGCTTCTACTCTTCAGTTGATGATGAAAGGCTATCCAAATGCCTTTTCATTTGAGGAGTTGTTCTTTGTTCTATTACAGGAAGATCAGTCGAGGCAGAACAGATCCATTATGCGTGTTGCAGATCAAGCTTTCCTGGCTAGTCATAAGGGCAAAGGAAAATGGAGCTCTTCAACTAGTAAGCAAAAATCTGCTAATTCTGCACATTCGAAGAAGGAAGACAAAGATGAGAAGAAATCAGAAAAGCAAAAATTGTTTTGCAAGTATTGTAAAGGAAATGATCATATCATAAAGAACTATCTTAAAGTGGCTGCAAAAGAGGCAAAGAAAAAAGAGGCTAGAATGGTTGTTGCAGAGGCATCTACTCCAAAAAATAGAGTCTGCTAACCTTGTGCGTGATGAAGAATGGGTGTTTACTATTGTTTGGAGTTTTTATCCATCTTCTTGTTTGAAGTTTTATCCATCTTCTCATGAGCAGTGCATGTCTGTAGTAGACTCAGTTGTTTGGTACTTTGATAGTGGGGCGACCAAACATATTACCTCGCAGTGCAGTTTCTTCTCTTCACTCGAGTCTGCCCCTACAGGGAATACTGTCACATGTGCCAACAACTCCTCTTATCCTATCATGGGAGTTGGTAAGATCAGTCTGACTACTTCTGATGGTAGTTCATTCACTTTGTCAGATGCTTTATTTGTGCCAGGGATCAAGAAAAATCTGTTATCAGTTTTTGCATTAGGCAAGATTGGTTTGGTTGTGAAATTTGTTGATGACAGATGCACAGTTCATGATTTGTCAAATGGCGATGTTATTATTGCTTCTGGCATTTTATGTCGTGGCTTGTATAAGCTCATAGACTATGAAAAATTGGTGAATGATTTGGCATGTGCAGTACATGATTCTCAAGCTATGTCAGATGCAAAGCTTTGGCATGCATGCTTTGGTCATCTAAACTTTGCTAGTTTGCTACACCTGCAGAAATCTGAAATGGTGTCCTCTTTGCCCAAACTTGAGGCATCCAGTAAACATGTATGTGAAGGCTGTATTTTGGGTAAAATGCAGCGTTCCTCATTTCCAAAAGATGGTTCAGTTTGGGCTACTAAAAAATTATAGCTTGTTCATAGTGATGTCTGTGGTCCTATGCAACCACCTTCTTTTGGAAATTATCTTTACTTCATGACTTTCATTGATGATTTTTCCACACATGCATGGGTATATCCACTCAAAGCAAAGTCTGAAGTGTTCATGTGCTTCAAACAATTTTTGGTTTTGGCTAAAAGTCTGTCAGCATGTAAAATGGGCACCCTCCATTCTGATCAAGGGGGGAATATATGTCTTGTAATTTTAATGTATTTTTGGCTGAACGTGGGATAAAACACTAGTGTACAGTGACGTATACACCTCAGCAGAATGGAGTTGTTGAACGAAAGAATAGGTCACTCATGGAGATGGCGAGGTGTATGGTCAAGACTCAGGCTTTACCACATAGTTTCTGGCTTGAGGCTATCATGTGCAGCATATGTACTTAACAGGTATCCCACCAAAGCGTTACAGTCTATCACTCCAAATGACGCTTGGCATGATCACAAGCCATCCATTGCCCACCTGTGTGTTTTTGGTTGTTTGGCATATGCATTAGTGCCTGAACAACATCGTAGAAGATTGGATGAGAAAGGAGTAAAATGTATTTTTGTTGGGTATAGTTCTGAAAGTAAAGGCTATCGTCTATATCATCCACAAAATAAATGCATTTTGGTTAGCTGTGATGTTGTTTTTGTGGAAGATGCTATTCAGCCATTGCTTTCATGTACTAATGAGACATTTGTTATCTCCAAAGACATGTATGATACTTTGCTGCCTCTTTTTACATGTGGATAGTCTAGTGCTGGTCCTAATGAGGAAACTTCTCAGCCTTTGCAGGTTTCATGTGATGATGCAGATCATACTATTTCTGATGCAGATTTACATGATGCACTTGTTGATTAGAGGGCTGATGTTGAGGAGGCAAAATCTATGCCAAAATGGCTGGTGCAGACTTTGCATGACAACAAATTAGATGCACCTATGTCATATCGTACTCAATCGGGCTCCCATAGTGCATCTTTTTACATCATATTGCTATGTTATGGCTGCATCTAGTCTCTGTGATGAGACTGAGTCTGTTTCATTTGATGAAGCACAAAATTCAAAAAATTGGATGGCTGCTATGCAATCTGAATATGATGCTATAATGAAGAATGGTACTTGGTCCTTATGTGACTTGCCTCCTGGCAAGAAGGCCATTGGCACTAAGTGCGTATACAAGCTGAAGTGTAAACCTGATGGTACATTTGACAGGTATAAGGCTAGGCTTGTTGCAAAGGGTTATGCACAAGAAAGAGGCATTGATTTTGATGAAACCTTTGCTCCTACTTGCCGAATGACTACTCTTCATAGGATCTGTGCACTTGCAACTCATCATGGTTGGAATGTACATCAGTTGGACATTAAAACATCATTTCTGAATGGTGACTTGCATGAAGAAGTGTATGTTTTTCAGCCCCGTGGCTTTGTGCAAAAAGGGCATGAAAACTAGGTGTGCAAGTTAAAGAAGACATTATATGGTTTAAAGCAAGCACCACGCGCTTGGTATGAAAAGATACATGCCTATCTAATTGCACATGGTTTTGAGAACAATCCAATTGAAAGCACCTTATATGTCAAGCGTGATAATGATGTACTTCTGATCATTGTGGTGTATGTTGATGACATGCTGCTCACTATTCCTCATGAGAAGCATATTGTTGATTTCAAGGCTGATTTACATGCCTCATTTGAGATGTCTGATTTGGGGCATTTGCATCATTTATTTGGGCATTCAATTTATGCACGTTGATGGTGGAATGGCTCTGTGTCAAACAAAATATATTGACACATTATTGCAGCGTTTTGGCCTTCAAGATTGTAAACCTATTGCCATTCCTATGGAGATAGGTTTACGACTGAGTCTTCATGATGTTGGAGATGCATATGATGTTGTTCTCTATCAACAAGCTATTGGATGCTTGATTTACTTATGCATTACTCGACCAGATATTTAGTTTGCTATCTCACAAATGAGCAGGTTTATGCATTGCCCAGGAGTCCAACATTGGTAAGTGGTTAAGCACATTTTTCGCTACTTGAGTGGTACTCGGCTACTTCGGTTGTTTTATCCCAAGGGGGGATCACTACGCCAAATTTGCATGCTTTTTCTAACTCTGATTGGATGGTTGTTACGACATTCGCATGTCCACTAGTGGCTTTTGCTTCATGCTTGGTAGCTCATGTATATCTTGGTTGAGCAAGAAGCAGCCTACTGTGGCCACTTCTAAGATGCCTTATGGCTGATTTGGGTGTTGGTCAATCTTCTACCACCACCATCTTCACTGACAGTCAGAGCGCATTGGCAGTTGTGAGGAACCCTGTGTTCCATGCTCGCACTAAGCACATTGAGGTGCATTATCATTATGTCAAGGAGAGGTTCTCTACTAGGGAGATCAGCTTGGCATATGTGCCCATGCAGGAGAACATCACAGACCTTTTCACGAAGGCTTTGCCTACGGAGAAGTTTGAAGCTTTCTGCAAAGCTTTGGGTTTACTTCCTTTTGTGGAGTAATTTCCACATAGCTTGGCACTTCCTCATACATGAGTGCCAGCTCCTTGTTCACCGCATCATTCCCAGGGAGATTTGTTGATATACTTAGCTAGTGATGTGTGTGAACACACTAGGACCACCGGGGCACTTTTTTCCCTCTTTAGGAGGTTTTTTTCCCCAAGCTTGTATATATGCCTATTACCCTAACATGCTACTTATCTTTGTACATTCTAGTGGTAATACATTTAGTATTGTGTGTTGAGCTCCAAGCTTCTTCTTCTTCTTTGTGCTATTCGCGTGCTTCCGCAGACGTCTAACTCCAACACAACTTCCCTTCTCTCTCCCTCCCTCTCTCTCTCTCTCACACACACACACACATCTTTCCTTTTGTTGGGAGGATAAAGATAAACACCATATATCTACCTTTTTGGAATTAAATCCATGCATAAAGAAAATGATAGGAGAACAAGTGCATATTTTTATATACTTGAAAGAAAGCTCTCCTAATTTCCAAATTTTGAAAAAAGCACAACCTAAAAAATAGAAGTGTGGTTATTTGGAATCTTCAGTCACCACCAATTCTTTTGGAATAAAAATATCTCTCCATTTTGCTACAACTTCTCTCAAATTTTCCATCATTTTGCTCTCCTCAAACTCATGAAATTGTCACTTTTCTATAATTGCTTCATCAAGTACTCAATTTCATCGATCAATATTTCAAAATAGAAAGCTTTATTGATTCTAAGGTCTATACCAAAATCCTTGGAAAAAGCTCAATTTGGATATATTATCCCAAGTTAGTTTTCAAAAGTGGTCTCTCTTCAATGAAGGGTCTACCTGGCCTGGATCCACTTCCACGTGTTTTCTACTAACTTTGACATGTTAAAATTCAAGCTTCAAAGTACAAATTCGTGGGAAAAATGATTTGCACAAGTGGAACAATGTATGAATGCTTCAAGTCTTGAGATTTCACCCAAAAGAATCATTGAAATACTCCCCAAAGCATTCCATTCAAGCCCTCTAATTTAGGAGCAGTAGTTTTAGGAAAAGTGGTTCTTTGATTAGAGGATCCTACTTGCTTTGTATATATTAGACTTGGATCATAACATTTTGTGTGATCCCATGTGTTTAATTTGTGTATTAGTGTTTCCTTATATCCTAGACTCTAGGAAGCAAGCCTTTAGCTTAAGCATACCATCTCGATTTTGGGTTAGGATATCTCACTCCCTATGCATGTGGTGACTAGTTTCTATTTTACGAAGTTGTATTCATTGTATTTCATAAAGTTGTATTTCACGAAGTTGCTAATCAGGTTATATGAAGATCCATTGGGTCGTTGAAAGATGTACAACTAAAAACATGTAGATTTGAATTAGACAACATCATAGAAATCTAAAGATTTAGCAAAGTCAATAACTATGAAATTATCCTAGAAGGTGTTGAACTAAAAAAGGACTACGCCTACTCTACTCACTTGCACACATCTAACAAGCTAAGGAGGAAGGAACAAAAGATAACAAAACATGATGAATGAATTAAAACAGAAATGGAAATGACTTACATAAGATGCTCTATGAGCATGGGGGCTCCATGAGGAGAGGGAGCACACTCTTGGCAATGGGCTAGAGTGGAATGACTTGTGTGGAGTGAAGGGAGGCTTTGTTTATATGGAGTTTGGGAGAATTCTCTTGCATGTGGGATAAATGAACTTGCATGAGAATGAAACTAGCTTTGGACAAAAGGGTGGAGCATGGAACTCTCAACATCCCCCCTCCATGTGATGACCCTTTTGTTTTTGATATGGGGGACTAGTGACATATGGAATCACATAGTCTATTGTTTTTTCTTTTTTAGGATCTAAGGACATATGGGATCCTTAGACATAACTTGGACATATGGGATCCAAGTTTGGGACATTTGGCATCCCTTGGGATCTTGGGACATATGGGATCCCAAGACACATACTTGGACATTTGAGATCCAAGTGGCTTTATGGGATCTAGGGACATATGGGATCCCTAGACATACAAGAGGGTTTACATCATGGCGTAGGTGTTGCATGTATTGCCATTGAGATCCTTTGGTAAGGTCCTTTGAGATTTGGTCGTTTGCTCCTCTGGATCCTTGTTTGTAGCCTTTTTCTTGCTCCCATGTGGGTGCTTTGGTGATCGTCCTAGCAATGCCTTGGATGTGTAGAGCTTGCCTTTTGATCTCATGAGTTGTACATCTTTGTAATGTAAAGCCACATCCCCAAAACATTTTCATATGGCATTGGAAGGTCCTACCTTGAGTACTACTCAAGGTGGTGTTCAATCCCTTACAAGAAGTCGTATGTATATCATGTGGTTAAAGAAACTATAGGGAAGGTCTTACTCTCCATGAGAGCAATGTCTAGTCCGTTTTCGTGTCTAGCCCCTTTCCATGAATCATTGAACTCGAGTGATTACACACCTTTTGGATTGCTCGAGAGACATAAAAAAACTTATGTATAGTTGGGTCATGAAGTAAATGTAGACATAACTTTTAGAGATTCTACGTTCTTTTTTTTTTTTTTTTGAGACAACAGAAAGTATAAAATTGATGCAAGTCAAAAAGTACAACTTATGGTAGACTCATTAAAGAGCCTACAGAGAATACTAGAGAGATTCACAATAGGTAGTAATCAATATAATCACCAAGAAAAGTGATCATATCTTCTCTAGGCTTGGAGTACATTTTAAGGAGCTTGGTTTTCCATACATTGAAATGAAATCTTTTCAGAATTTCAAAAGGGCTCTTAATAGTCGATTGATCATGATTATCAGCAGGTATACAGAGACTGATAATCTTCCTCAAACCATACATAAAAGAGAAGAAGTAATCCTTTCTCTTGTCGTTGAAGATGGCACAATTTCTGTTTTTCCAGATATGCCACAAGGTGTGATTCCTGATAATTTGCCACAAAGGAATGTCCATACCTTTCGCTTCTCCTGACAGAATTTCTTTGGAGCTTGGGAGATTAAGACCTTGTCTTTGGCTGAAGGAAGAAAGATAGTAAACATTGTGGTAATGTTATGTCACGTTAAAAGGTAAGAGTACTCTTGACTCTGTATGCATATGCTTCCAACGACTATGTTTCTTTGCGGAATAGTAAGAGCACAGCGCTTCTTAAGTTCGCTCTGGACATATTCATTCCCTATCTCTCCCATTAAATATGCATTAAATCAAAATCGACTGTTATTGGCTGCCGGTAGCGCATCTAACTCTGCCGATCTTGGGCAAAGATCATCGCTCGTCGTTGTGTAGCGTCAGTGCTTATGTCATAGCCATCGAATGTACTGCCGTGCAATGAATTCTCTGAGAAATCGCCTCAGCTCCAGATATGATATCATGAAATAAAAACCCCGTTGCCTATTATGCAGTGCAACACCATTTTGAAACATCATTGCTTATGTCAAATTTCTGCCAACCTTAGAGCGCAAACTTTTAAACACCTGTAGCTCGCCTCAATTCTCGGAAGATGGATGGGGGAAAATTTGAAGCTGTCTCGAATGGTAAATCAGCTCCCGTTTTGTCAAATCGTCACCAGTAGTTGCAGCGCGTTGTGTTTGCGCAATTGGTCCAGGAGAGAGTACTTCGTCATTCTCTCTATTCATCAAGATAGAAGCATGCTTCAGGAACTCATAGTGTATTGCCTCCGGAGGCATCCATGCCTGTAGATCTGAGCCGACTGTCTTCTTGCTTCCAAATCAAGAATGTGCGCAGAAATCCACTGTTCTTCAGCTATGGCGCGACACTGTTTTTTGACTTCTTATGGGCCTACGCGATCCTCGGACCTCCTTCCGTCTCTGTTTCGCTGACAGTGAGCATCATTTATGCTCTCTCTCTGCCTGGCGATTGCCAAATTGGTTTCGACACTACATCACTCTTCTTCTATCATCGTGCTCCACAATAAGTCGTGTTACTTGCTGTCATTTCCTCTTGATTGTCTTGTCTGATATGCGCAACAGACTATGGTTCTCTAGGAGATAGAAGCTTGACAGCGCTTTGCTTTGTTTTATGTAGACTCCTAATATTTGTTTGCATCTGTCCGTATTCCCACCATCATTTGTTTGCATCTGTCCGTATTCCCACCATCAGAAAACTCCATTTCTTCTAATCTCTCACTTAGACACTTAGCTAGATGCACATCGTTAGTGCATGCCTCATACGCATTGTCTATGCTTTGGAATTGACAATAGTGAAAAGATTATACACCACCTGATCTATTGCCTTCTCTAATGGTTACCAAGAAATGACATGCTGAAATTGTCCACGAGTCTTTCTCAGCGCTTCTGTTTCAGCAAATGTTGTAGCTTCCACATATGATGAAGACGCTGAGGATGCTCTCAATCACCACATGTGCATATCATCCAAGCTCGCCATGGGAGGGTGAAGGCCACAGTTCTCCTTTTCTTGTTGCCCTTCTGTATGTGCGCGAACTAGCTTTGGGAGCCAAAATTCATCTCTGTAATGCTTTCGTCCACAGAAAAGTTGTTTTGTATGCTATCGCTAATAAGTGCTTATAAGCACTGTTTATTGCAAATCATAGTGCGCAAAGCACGTTATTCTAGAAAATCTATAAGATGCAAAATTAACAAACTAACGATGCAACTCGAGAAAAAAAATGTGATGATGAACAACACACAATAATGAAGACTATGATCATGCTTAGTGAAAAAAATGGACATAGTGCTCACAAGCACTCTTATTACGAATATGGGAGGGAGGGAGGGATTAAGATTGATGTAAATGCTAAAGAGAAAGATAGTAAAGACAAGAACTCAAAAAAAAATTACAATTAAAATTTACCTATACTCTCATACCATGTTGAAGTGAAAAAGGACTACTCCTACTCTACTCACTTGCACACATCTAACAAGCTAAGGAGGAAGGAACAAAAGATAACAAAACATGATGAATGAATTAAAACAGAAATGGAAATGACTTACATAAGATGCTCTATGAGCATGCGGGCTCCATGAGGAGAGGGAGCACACTCTTGGCAATGGGCTAGAGTGGAATGACTTGTGTGGAGTGAAGGGAGGCTTTGCTTATATGGAGTGTGGGAGAATTCCCTTGCATGTGGGATAAATGAACTTGCATGAGAATGAAACTAGCTTTGGACAAAAGGGTGGAGCATGGAACTCTCAACAGAAGGAACATTCAAGAGACAAATGAGATTAGTTCAATATGCGGTGATAATTGTATGCATAAACAACATATACAACTAGGATTAAACTTTCTAATCAAGTTATAGGGAGAACCCTCTTCTCCAATGGAATATGGTACAGTAGCAGGAAGATAAATATGAGGGAGAAAGAAGAAGGTGATGAAGATGAAAATTATGGGTATGTGGAGAGGAAAAAGGAGAAGAAAATTTGAATGTGAATAAATAATTATCATGTTGCTATTTTGTCTTTTATTGCCAGAGTATGTGCTCTTATTTTGTCTTTTAGCAACCATTCTTTTCCATTTGATAGTGGCCATCCAATCATGAAATCAAATGGCTAAAAACGCACATGAATTCCCTCTTTGAGCATTCTTCTTTTTTATTTACTTTAACTAACAATACCACTAGTGGTTTTTCCCAACCTCTTATTCCACTTGATTAGCCATTCTAAATCTTTAAAATTAGGAATCCTTACAAGGACCATGAAAGGCTCAGTTTTTCCCCTAATGGGAGGTAATAGCAGTTTGTTTTTGCACCACTAGCACTTCAAGGAGTGAGGAAGAGACTTTCGAATCTTAGGAAAAGCAAGATATGGTTGAATTCAATAGTCAAAATAGGAAACTTTACAAGGGTCACTAAAAGATCAATTAATTCATTCTGAAATTTAAGGAGCTTTCTAATGCATTGGGATTTATTGGAAGCCTCATATATGATGATGATCTAGTGGCTTATACCCTCGGTGGTTTGAGGGATGATGAGAAGTGGAAACCATTCATCACTTCAGTTTATCTAAGGGACACACTTCAATATTTTGAGCAATTAGTTCCTCTTATGGAAACCAAAGAAATGAATATAAATGGAGGCTCAACAAAAGGCAAGGATGCCCAAGTGCTTTATGCAAGCAACTCTAGGGGCAAAGGGCGAAGAGGCAACCAAAGCAAGGTAGAGGAAGGTTTGGAGGAAGACAAAGAAATCAATGACATGACCAAGGAGGTTCTTCACATAAAGGAAGAGGAAGGACAAAAGGAAGAGGAGGAAGACATCGACAATCAAGAAGGCAAGATGGTGAAGGATGCCACATATATGGATGACAAGGAAATTATGCAAGGGGTTTCTACCAAGGGAGCAACCAAAAAATTTACAACCAATGCTCAACATACAAAGTGAAAGGTTATTATGCATCAAATAGCTTTGAGAATGAGAATCACCTTATGATGCATATGCATGGAAGCTCAAACAATGTAGATACTCCATGGTATATCGATAATGGTGGCAACAACCATATGCGTTGCAACCAAACTGTGTTCACTAATCTACATGCTCCAAGTGGTAAAGGGCATTTGGAAATAGAGGATGATATAGCCCATGAGATCCCACACATAGATTATGTGGTTTTTGGATGACAAAGACCAAGGAAGGTGTCTCAAAGATGTGCTTCATGTACCTAAAATCACCAAGAACTTGGTATTCGTAGGAAAAATGGCGGATAGAGGTTACCAAGTGAGATTCAACAAAGGGGGAGAACCTCAAATAAGGGCACAAGCTCTTTGCAAGAGGAAAGAAACAATGAAGATTATTTAGAATCAATCACATCATGTATATTTTACTTTAGAATTATAAGGGGAAAAAGAAAAAAAAGAGGAAAGAGAGAGAGAGAGAGAGAGAGAGAGAGAGAGAGAGAGAGAGAGAGAGAGAGAGAGAGAGAGAGAGAGAGAGAGAGAGAGAGAGAGAGAGAGAGAGAGAAAGAAAGAAAAAGAAGGAAATTTTATTCAAATAGAGAGTTGGGGTTTGTCATGGGGATGGAGACGTTTTTAAAAAATAGGATTTTGTTTACAGTGTGTTCAAGGGAAAAAAGAGAGTATGTAAAGAGAAAAAAGAGAGTAGATGTTTTTTGCTCCTTTAAAGTGTTGATGGGTCTTTAGTTTCCCTAGCTCCTTATCTATTTTGGAAGGATCTTCACAAATTGCTGGCTTCAACCAAGGTGTGTGTTTCTGCCAAGGGACTTCCCTATTTGTCAATCACTTCACTCTTCATGTTCGAGATCTCCCACTCATTGGTGGTGAGTAATGTGGGTCTGCCATTGGAGGACAAAACCTACAATGATTCGGTGGAGCTTTTTCTAGTTGTGAGTAATGTGGGTCCAACATTGGAGGACAAAACCTACAACATTAGGGCAAAAAACGGCCGAAAAGGGGCTGTTTGCTAATGAGAGATTAAGGAAATTGACAAATAGCGTCTTTCCACGTGTACAAGAATATAACATTGCTGTCTCTTTTAACCGTATGGAGAATTTCTTTTTTTAATACAATTTTCTTTCAAAGCGCCGCTAAAGTGATGAAGAGTCTCGTATTCAGTGTACAATTTTTCGGTTTGATGCAAAAAAAGATACTTTTGCACACTACACAAAGCATATTCTCGAATTTCCAAGAAGGAATTGATTTTTGAAGATACGAAATATTTTTGGGTTCACAAAATGTCATGATCATTCAACGACATGGTTAACATCAAATCAAAAGTTTCCACGTGTACAAAGCCTTTTTTTCTATAAATACTGCCAAAATTTGTGAACGTCGGTTTCTCGCTTTGAACATTCTTCTTCTCCTAAGTTCAAATGGCTTCTTCTTCTCGTCGTCCTTCCAATCGCGTAACTTCATGTGAGGTTTACAACAGAAGAGAGGATTCTTTGTGGAAACCTCTTTCTGTGAAAGTAAATGACTGGGTTACTATGCTTCCTAGCTGTAGAGGTGTCCATAAAGTCAAGCGTGCCAAAAGAGACAACACAAGAAACCATTGGAAGGGACGTATTCTCAGTTTCAAATTGAAGAGATGCGGTTGGTTTGCACGAGTACAGCATGTGTACACCGCTAAGGATCTTGTTCTAGAAAATCATCTGCAATTCCCTTCATACTGTAAGTGAAGTTTGACAATGCTCTTCTATCATTCCAGTTGATTTTGTATGATGAAACATATGTTTTTGTACTGCAGATATCTTTCCTTCCAATATTGTGGAATGGCAACCTGTTGAATGTTTAACAGGAACATTCAGAGTTCTTCATAAGGAATATGCAGAACTCATGTATGCAGAGAAATCTGTTCAATTCTTCAATAGCATAGAGTTATTTGTCCATTATGCAGATTATCAAGTGCCGTCAGGGAGGAGTTCTTATGGAATTCTTGTACACGTACCTAGTCCTTGCATCTCTTCATTAGATTGGGATGCTCCTGATCATTCAACAGTTTCAAGTTTTCTCTGCAAAATTAAATTTGACATCCAGAAGGCAATGTCAGCAGGCCGAATTTCGAGAAGGATAAAGATTCAATGGTTTTTGCCTATTCATGTCTTTGTAGCATGCTTTAAAAACATGTTATTACAGAAAACAAAAACAATGTGGTTGAATAGGAGAGTCCCTATTTCAGAGATTGATGATGTTTTAGGTAGGGAATGGGATAGCAAAGAAGTTCAAAAGCTAGGTGACATTATTTTATGTAAAGTTAGTCCCAATTCTCTTTCAATCTCATATCAGATATGTCGACAATCTCTGGTTCTAGGATATGACTATAGAAGGTGGAAAAAAAAGCTTGGACTTTGGATAGCCTCGGACTCAGAGGAGAGCTGTCCAGAATTTGAGTTAGAAGTATTGATTCATCCAGATTTTCAATCAAGGAAAATAATTGTCACTGCAAATTGGAATCTCAGAAATGTAAGGGAGCTTCTAGAATACCTTGATGAGGTATCATCTCAGTGTAGATTCTCAATTGATGATGCAATAGTTAACATTAGATCAGAGAAATCATTATCTTGCATAAGCTGCCTGCCACCAAGGGTGATTAAGTTCCAACCTTTAAGATTGTAACAAGTTAACCCTGACATTCTTACATAATGTATCTTCATCTAATAGAAGCTTCTATTGATACTTCCATTGAATTTTCTTGGCAGGATGGTTACAAACAATGTGTGTTAAATTATTAATTTTAAATGTCTTAGATATTTTTTAGGTCCTTAATTTCATATTTCCATTGATTTTTTTTTACAGGAGTGAATTGATGACTAAGAAATAATTATACAGGAACTTGCATAAGTTAATTCTAGATGAAGAAGAGATCTAGAATTGAATCTCTAATTTCAATTTAATAATTATAGTCTATCAAAGGTGCACACTAGTCTCAGCTAAATAATTTGATTCTATCCAACTTTTCTATCCTCAAGTAATGCAAGAGAAATTATCATGGTACACATAACAAGTAATATAAGAGAGTGTGGAGAACTTGGTGCAAATTCCAATCCAAGGTTTGGTATTTCAATATTAGAAGAGCATGTCTTAAGGCATAAAGCAGAGGAGACGAGATAAGTGAAGACGACCGATGCAAGCGACTAGTGCAATCTGAATTTGTCGGATGGCCCTTATCGCTTACATCGGTCGTGTTAGCAAACTACCGCGAGAGAAATTATCATGGTACAAACACAAACTACCAAGTAATATAAGAGAGTGTGGAGAACTTGGTGCAAATTCCAATCCAAGGTTTGGTATTTCAATATTAGAAGAGCATGTCTTAAGGCATAAAGCAGAGGAGACGAGATAAGTGAAGACGACCGATGCAAGCGACTAGGGCAATCTGAAATTGTTGGATGGCCCTTATCGCTTACATCGGTCGTGTTAGCAAACTACCGCGAGAGAAATTATCATGGTACAAATGCAAACTACCAAGTAATATAAGAGAGAGTGGAGAACTTGGTGCAAATTCCAATCCAAGGTTTGGTATTTCAATATTAGAAGAGCATGTCTCAAGGCATAAAGCAGAGGAGACGAGATAAGTGAAGACGACCGATGCAAGCGACTAGTGCAATATGAAATTGTCGGATGGCCCTTTTCGCTTACATCGGTCGTGTTAGCAAACTACCGCGGGAGACTTCAAGAAGTGACATTGCGTAAAGATTTGACTCACGAGTATAAAAACTAGCAACAGCGATGAAATGGATAATACGACCGATGCAAGCGATAGGGGCAATCCAAGATTCTCCGATTCCCCGTATCGCTTGTATCGGTCGTGTCCTCTTAATTCTTTATGTCCTGTAAATTCTCGAATTTAAACACTTTCCAACAAGAATGAAGTAAAAAACCCACAATGCATTCATAATTGTGACATAAATAAATTTAATTGGACCATCCAGTGAACTTTTGTCAAACTCTCAAGAGGTTCAATACAACTGTGACCATCTTCCAGATGAAGATTGGCATAACTACATACAATTTGTTAAAAAATAAATATTCCAACCTCGGTTGGCTTTACAATTGATTTCACTCTACGACTCAAAAATTGATTTAACCCTTTCTATCCTTTTTAGAGCCTTGCTTTCTCTGTTGCTTCTGTCCCTTTTTGGAGCTTTCAGCTTGACTCTTTATGTTGTTCATATGCTTTAGTGGTGAGTGAAGAGGAAGCCCTTTCTTTTTATCTTCAGACTGTTTTTTATCAGGTGGAGGGGGTGGAGGTGAGTCTGGATCATGTGGGCAGATTGCATGTTTCATGATACTATTTATTGCTCTCTCTCTGATCAAGATGATCCATGCATCTGGGTAGTCTGATAAATTCAATCCAGGACTGTAGAACCTTCTTTCCAAGAATCTTACAACATTTGCAATCACTCTCCAGCCACATGATGTTGAGTCTCTCTGCAATGGCACATGAATTTGGCTGTATCCAAATTGCTTTTGTTCATTCATTTTA
The DNA here is from genome assembly GCA_020310875.1 of Ceratopteris richardii. NCBI lineage: Eukaryota > Viridiplantae > Streptophyta > Polypodiopsida > Polypodiales > Pteridaceae > Ceratopteris > Ceratopteris richardii. The sequence goes on along the minus strand of CM035419.1, from coordinate 112,465,601 downwards.
GCTATTCCTGGAAAATTCTGATCAATATGCATCTTGAGAAGCTTTGCAGCACTGCATTGTAAAGTGAAAATCAAAACGGGGCATGGCTTTAAAATAGAGAACAACAAAATGTATAGTAACTTACACTTTGCAATTCCCATGCTGTGATGGAAGAGAATTTAGGAAAAGAGCTTGATATGCATTGAAGTCCACAATAATCAAACTCCAATGGCCCCTGTCAATGAGTTGCATGTAAATATACTTTCTTAAATGAAACAAATATGTTTCCAAAATGAAGATGAATACTTACTTTTCAATGTATGGGTAAATTACACATTCTACTTCTTTTGTAAAACCCCGTAGAAAGGACTTGGCATCTCCATGTTTATGTAAAAAACATTGTGTCACCAGAGGATCTAAAATAAATACTTTTCTTTGAACCTTTTCCTCACATTGTTGAAGAAGAACCCTACAAATCAAGAAATAAAAATGCAGTTAAGGAACTAGAAAATTATGCAAAACAAAAGCATTTTAAGGCCTCTAGATATACCTGAGTGAAATGTTGACCACACTATCTGATATTTCAAGATGAAGCTCCCTCAACATTTTGTTATCTTCAGGTCTAATGTCAAGAAACAATTCACTTTGCCATGGCATTGCGACATTTACTATAACCTGCCCATCTCCTTTCTTGAGGAGCTCTTTATTTGCTTTCTGTAACTTTTGAATCTGGGTTAAGATGGCACTTTCCTCTGTAAATAATCCCTGCTTTTTCCTCTCCTCCTCACTATTTGCTGCAGCTCTAGTCTCATGATCATGAGTGACTTGAGCGTTGATCTCTTCAATGACAACTGTTGTTTTAGGTGCTCGAGCTGGAGGTATATTTAAAATATCGAAGAATTTTTTGTCGTGGTGATCAATAGGAACCAGAGCTTTATCAAACTTATATCTTATTCTTGAAACAATAACATAATCCTTCGCCATCAAAGTTACCCTATGAGAATGAGCAGCACATAAGTAGGCATCATTCATGAAATCAATAGCAAAGTCCTCTGCAGCTTCTTGCAGGCATAGCAGTGCTTGAGTTTGCCACCTCACATTGACAAAGGATGAGGTCTTCATCAAAGAGCAGAGGTTGGATGAGATCTGCTTGACAACTCTCATAAATGGAAGTCTTGGGATCAACAATCCCACAGACTTTTGGGCTCTTCTTATTTCCCTCAAAGACTTAACATGGTAGTTGACCCTTTTTTTTGAAGGCTGGTCTGGCACTTTGGCTTGAACCTTCTGGGAATTTTGCTCCTGGACATTTTCCCCTTGGGCATTCTTGTCCTGACCCTCAGGGTACAACTTCCTTGCTGTCTTTTTGGTTCTAGCCATACTCTGCAAAAAATCAGTCTTTAGGCAAGGAATTAGGAAAAGTGGAATATTCCACTGTCAAAACTTACTCTCTAAAAGCTATGATCAATGACTCTTTCCACTATCAGAGGCACGACCGATGCAAGCGATAACAGTCATCCGGAAATGCCCGGATGTCCCTGATCGCTTGCATCGGTCGTCTTTAAATTAATCATCAAATATCAATAAATAATATCTGACAATGCAAAATACTCAATTATCACTAAGATAAAGATAATTGAAAAACTATAATCAATGACTCTTTCCACTATCAGAGGCACGAGATGAAAAGGAACGTCCGAGATATGGAAACCAATACATTAAAGATGCTGCCTTGCTTACTATAAAGAAAAATTTGAACAGCCAGACAGAAGAGTCAGCTTCTCAAATCCTCTACTAGCAGAACCCGCTTCCTCCTTTTTGATGGAGACCTCCCACACCTATATCTCACGAAACCCCCCACTGGTGTCCTGCTCCTCGAAAAAGATCCCCACATGCATGTCCAGGATTTGAGAAGCTGACTCTTCTGTCTGGCTGTTCATATTTTTCTTTATAGTAAGCAAGGCAGCATCTTTAATGTCTTGGTTTCCATATCTCGGACGTTCCTTTTCATCATAGCAAAGGAAACCAAAATTTGCAAGCTATGATCAAGGACTCGATGATATTAAAAAACATGACCGATCCAAGCGATTAGGGTTATCCAAAAATCTCAGATGTCCCTAATCGCTTGCATCGGTCGTGTCCACATTACCTTACGTAGAGAGCGCTCTCTATAGAAATTGTGAAGTAGGCTAAAAACGTGGTGGCAATGGAACCTCGACGCTTGGCAAGTGTTGACAGAAAAAAATGAAGGACATGAATAGGGAAGCTTAAATAGGTCCCAAAACTGAGTTGATCATTGTGCCATGTGGCATGCTCCGATTGGTCCACGTCAGATACCCGTTGCGAATTCCAATGTCTTTTGCCACGTGGCATGATTTGATTCGTCCACGTCATCTATCCGTTGCATCGGGCAACGTACACGTTGCCACGTGGCACTCTGTGATTGGTCCACCTCATTCGACCGTTTCTTCCCTCCTCACTAGAGACACGACCGATCCAAGCGATAAGAGTCATCCGTAAATGCCCGGATGTCACTCATCGCTTGCATCGGTCGTCCCTGAATTCATCATCATATTTCAATAAATAGAAGTTAAAATAAAGGTAACAATGCGTTATACTCAAGCAACACAAAAGGAACCAAAATTTGCAAGGTATGATCAAGGACGATGCTATTTAAAAAACATGACCGATCCAAGCGATTCGGATTATCCAAAAATCTCGGATGTCCCTAATCGCTTGCATTGGTCGTGTCCACATTACCTTACGGAGAGAGCGCTCTCTATAGAAATTGTGAAGTAGCCAAAAAACTTGGTGGCAATGGAACCTCCACGCTTGGAAAGTGTTGACAAAAAAAAAAAAGCAAATGAATAGGGAAGCTTAAATAGGTCCCAAAACTGAGTTGACCGTTGTGCCACGTGGCATGCGCCGATTGGTCCACGTCAGATACCCGTTGCGAATTCCAATGTCTTTTGCCACGTGGCATGATTTGATTGGTCCACGTCATCTATCCGTTGCATCGGGCAACGTACACGTTGCCACGTGGCACTCTGTGATTGGTCCACCTCATTCGACCGTTTGTTCCCTCCTCGCCTATAAATACCTATTTCTTCACAAACTCAAACTTTCAACCTTCAGAGAATTTCTCACCTACATGTGTATTTTTCTTTCGTCGCCGACACGACCGATACAAGCGATTTTCGCCGTTTGACCAACGTTGACTCGCTCTAGTCGCTTGCATCGGTTGTGTTCTCCTAATAGACATACAAGAGAAGCTGCAGCTTAGATGGAGGTAATGAATGAGATCCTTAGTGTCTCTCCATCAGAGAAACTTCTTGATTTCATGGTTCAAGAGGGTTTAAGTGTAGATTATTTTCCTGATGCAATGACCATATTCAACCCCGAAATTGATTTTGAAAAACTCTTAGAGAACTCGAAAAGTTTTCTTAAGGATGAGTGGGAGATTTTCTTGGGGTTGGTCGATGGGAGGATCCTTTCTATTTCTCAGAAAACCTATGTCCATCCTCACATCTTTGGGAAGGATCCAATAGATAGGGCTAAAATCACAAGAAAATGCAGAAGGATATCCCCTTTGCCAGGGAAGCTTGATTTATGCCCAGAGCATGAAAAGGACTGCTGCTTGCTCCCTTTAAACATTGCTTTCTTGATATGGCTTGATCATATCTTAGTTGAAAGGGAGGAAAATGTTCATGATGAAGACGAGCCTTGCTTAGAGCTGGCACTTGAGGCTAGCTCAAAAACTATGAAAGGTGTCATGGAGATTGTTGAGGAGATCAATCTCCAAGCAGAAGAAGAGCAGGTCAAAGATTTTGATGTGGCCACTTTTAAAGCAGAGACTGCAATAAGGGAGCCAAGTGAAGAAGTTCAAGTGTCTGAGAAGTCCCTACTTCTCCCAAATCTACCTTTTTACTTTATCTCTGGGAAAGAGTTCATACCTCTATTTTACATTCAGGAACTTTTCAATCTAAGGGAGGACTACTGTCTTGCAGCTATAGCTGAGGCAGAAGAAGTTGCAAGGAGATTCATCAATAAGAAAGGAGAAAGAAGAGAGGAATTTTTGCGTCTTGATTTGGATTTGTCTAATGAAGAATTCAAAGATTCATCACAAGCTCTTTCAAAATGCTTTGAGAAAGCTATCTCAGAGAAGCCAAAACTTGCTGATGAAGAGTTTGATGAGCATCAGAAGCAACTTGGAATATACTCGTTTGGACGTGGCTATTCATTCTTGGATGTCGCTGAGGACAAAGGAACAATTTGTATTGACTCAAAAGAGCTCACTGAGGAGGAAGATGAGGTCAAGGTATGTTGTTTGATATATTCTATCAATTAAAGTTTTTGTCCGAGATCTCTATTTTATTAAGTGAGAAAATGACCACGACCGATGCAAGCGATACAACCTAACGGATAATCTCCGTTGGGCCTTATCGCTTGCATCGGTCGTGTTCGGACTTGAAGAGGAAGATGAGGTCAAGTATGTAGTAAAATATATTCTCATGATTTAAAGGAAAAGGAGATGAGATGGGCTTGATGCAAAATCTCTATCTTGTGTCAGTTTGTCCAAGTTCTCCATTAGAAGTGTCAGAAGTCGATCACGACCGATGCAAGCGACAAGGCCCATCAGATATTTTCCGTCGGTCCTCATCGCTTGCATCGGTCGTGTTTGGACTTTAGGAAGATGACGTCAAGGTATACAAGAACTTTAGGTTAAGGATTTGAGATGGGAACAATGCAAAATCTCTTTCTTGTATCAGATTTGTCCAAGTTCTCCATTCGAAGTGTCAGAAATGGATCACGACCGATGCAAGCGATTATGCCCATCGGATATTTTCCGCTGGGCCTCATCGCTTGCATCGGTCGTGTTTCGACTTTAGGAAGATGACGTCAGGGTATACAGTTAACTATGTTCTCAAGAACTTTAGGTTAAGGATATGCGATGGGACCAATGCAAAATCTCTTTCTTGTATCAGATTTGTCCAAGTTCTCCATTCGAAGTGTCAGAAATGGATCACGACCGATGCAAGCGATTAGGCCCATCGGATATTTTCCGTTGGGCCTCATCGCTTGCATCGGTCGTGTTTGGACTTTAGGAAGATGACATTTAGGTATACAGTTAACTATGTTCTCAAGATCTTTAGGTCAAGGATATGAGATGGGTCCAATGCAAAATCTCTTTCTTGTATCAGATTTGTCCAAGTTCTCCATTCCAAGTGTCAGAAATGGATCACGACCGATGCAAGCGATTAGGCCCATCGGATATTTTCCGTTGGGCCTCATCGCTTGCATCGGTCGTGTTTGGACTTTAGGAAGATGACATCAAGGTATACAGTTAACTATGTTCTCAAGATGTTGAGGTTAAGGATATGAGATGGGACCAATGCAAAATCTCTTTCTTGTATCAGATTTGTCCCAGTTCTCCATTCCAAGTGTCAGAAATGGATTACGACCGATGCAAGCGATTAGGCCCATCGGATATTTTCCGCTGGGCCTTATCGCTTGTATCGGTCGTGTCTAGGAGTTGCATGCAGCAATGATTATACATGTCTTGCTTGTGGGAATTCCCCTCATTTATCAAACATTAGATGTTTCTAGGCAGTTTGCAAATAGATATTGATGACGACCGATGCAAGCGATAACGACAATCTGAATTTCTCTGAAGACCCTTATCGCTTGCATCAGTCGTGTCTCTTGCTTTTCTTTCTAATAGTTTCAAGTTACTTTACATGTTTCCTTAAGTGTGCTTGCACTTCATCTAACCATGTTTTTCATTTTTATCACAGTTAACTTTATTGGATGAAGACAATTACCTTGGCAGGGGCAAGGGAACAAGAAAAGCCTTAGAAGAGAAAGGAAAAGCAAAGGTGGATATTCATTCTATTATCCACTATCTTCCAAAGTTGGACCCAGCCACTTTTTGTGTTATTCACAAGCACTATAGTGAGGAGCCAGACTTTGGATTGTTCTGCTTGAGGACTCTATCAAAATACATGGGTTTTACTCCAATACCCTTTAATGCTTTCAGAGTTTTACTGCTTGAAAGAGCAACTGCATTCAGAATTTTTGGATATGCCCCTGGACTCAATGCTTCAAGGGCAGGGTACTTTCTTTGTTATTCAAGCTATGCAATGGCTGCAGGGGTGTCAGATTTAAAAAGCATTGCTGGATACAGGAGAAAAGAGTTCCTGAGATATAGAGGTGATTTGCCAGAGCCAAGCTCTTTCAAAAGGCTCAAGGAATGACTTGATTTTTTCAAATTCTATACTCAACAAATGTACATATACAGAAATTGCCCAATGTGATATAAGACATTGCAAATTTTTTTGGTGTAATTGTTATTGATTCTATGGTCAAAGTCATCTGATGGTAGTAGACATATCTGGTCAAAGTCTTTTTCAGTTTGTGATATTGATACATGATTTGTCTGGAGATAGCCATATCCTTCTGATTATATTTGGCATGAGGTCCTTTGTAATTGTGTTCTAAAGAGCTTGAAGGTCTGCAACTTGAGTGATGCTTAACTACTTCATGTACCAGAGCATCCAAGGAGATATCTGCACAAGGTAGTTCTGGAGGAGAAGACTCCTGCATATGGTGAGCTAAAGAGAATATGTGAAACTCAGCTTGGTGTAGTTACACGATGTTGCTTGCCAAGGAATATAAAGCAATTCAATTCTCAGTATTTCCTGAACCAGTATGGAACAGTAGCACTGGTGAATGGTCTATGTCAATCAGCATGGTAATCTCTTAGGAACCGGCACGTGTCCAATATTCCTCTGAGTGTCAATATAGGGAAGTGAACGTGCATGAGCCCAAGCTCAGAAATGCACATTGTTAGTGACAAATGTTGCTTTGAAAAGAGGAGAGGGGATCCACCACTCAAAGATTATATTTGGCATGAGGTCCTTTGTAATTGTCTTCTAAAGAATCAATCAAAAAGCTCTCTGAAGGCATTGCTCTTTGTTACTCCTCCTCCTTTCCTTGTACACCTAAAGAAGCTTGTCCTTGCTTGATAATGAGATTTTTCCATGCCTTGGGTGTTCCACATGGCAAGTGGTTCTTTTTCTGCAAAGAATGCACCATGCACAAGAAGAATATGCTGGAAAGCAGAAGAATTTCATTAGATCTTTATTTCAATTAAAAATAAATAAATTGAATAAAATATCTTTGGAGCTCACCAAGTAGTATGTTATGTCTTTGACACCCCATGCCTCTATGATGGTTTCTATAAGCTCTGTGGTCGCCTTTCTGAAATCTGTCACAAAACTTTTTGATGTTACCTGCTGCCTCATGATCTTTAAAAGATTATCTAGTTTGACCCACACCTCCATTCTCTTTTTTGCTATTTCTGGTTTGCTTTTTACATTAGTCGTGACCTCACAAAATGTTTTCCATGAATTCCACATGGCATTAAGTTGTTTGCCATCATGGTTGCTGAAGAATCTCCTTGCTTTTGCACCTCCCATTGAGACATCCTGTAAAACATCACCTGTATTTTGTGAAAGCTTTGGATCTTTTCTTAGATGAACATCACCACCATGAAACCCCATTTCTGAAAGAAGACATTCACATTTTTTTATGCATTCATCTGCAAGAGTTGTAGGCTTGATAGAATATGCATAATCCAAGTGAAGACGGACCAACTTGTCAGTGATTCTTAACTCTGCATGTAGTGTACATATGTGTACATTTGTCAATGCTATTGGAAGTATGGGATCCCAAATCATTGAAGAAGATGAGTAGTTACGAAGAATAACATTTTGTCTAGAAGGAGCCTCTTCACCCTCAGCTCTAGTAATCCATCCATTTGTGCCTGGGCTTTGCATGCAGTACAAGCAAGGGTATTTAGAATTTGCTCCCCCACTTATACCAAACATGCATTTGAGTGTCTTTAGGTCTCCACTCAAATGCCACTCAACTTGAAAGTTTCCATAGTCTTTGACATTCAACAATTCTCCTGCATGATGCCCTTGGATAACATTTGGAATGTTTGTCTGTGAGAATAACCATTTAAGTGTTTTATGGCTCTCAGATGGAACTTGAGCACAACCAACCCACCATAACTCCATTTCTGATTGTACTTTGAGAGATGGAGTATCCAATTTCCCAAGGCTATAGTCCAAAGCTTTGTTCATCAGTGCAATGCTTATTCTCTCCATCTTTTGATGTTTTTTAAGCTCAGCTTCATCAAGTTTGATTACAAATTTCAATAGACCAGAACATTCATGCTCTTTTATATTATAGAACTGAACCATGTATGTTTGAAGTTTTATAACATCTATCCATATGTTGTTAAATGCATTGTAAGTGAAATGTAACTTTTGTTTTCCTACTTCGTAAGGCATGTTACCGTGAATATGTTTATATTCACCAAATACTGATGTGATCTTCTTATTCAAGCAGAGCCGAAACTTTCCTACATGATGGGGTCTAGGCAATCCAAAACTTCTAACTTTGTTAAATTTTAAAAATTCACACCAAACTTTTGAAATTGCTCTATAACCTTTCCTACTCACTCCGACACTATCACAAATATTTTGAATTTGAGATGGTTCTAGTAAAAGATTCATTTCTGTCATGAGTTTTTGAAAAACAAAGTGTTTCAAGCATGTATTTTCATTTAGTTTCAATAGTTTTAAAACATCATTTTGACTCAAAATTTCATTACAGAAATGTATGCGCTCAAAACTGCTCGACATATTGAAACCTAGCACATTTGTCACATGATCTCTAACAATTTTCATTCTTTTCTTTTTCTGGCCAGATTTTTCAGTCAAATCTAAAAAAGGTTTTACTCGTTTTGACCGCATTCTCAAACCTATAGGAGTTTCTTTCATTTTTTTAAAAGACTCTAACTGAGAAGATAAAGCGGATAATTTGTTTTCTAGCTCCCTCATATGTAAATTCTTCTGGTGTAGTGTGTTTTGTAAATAGTTTATGTATTGTACATAATTCCTTGAAATATCCCAGAGCCTTGAACAATAGCCTCGTAAACCATCCTCACCATCTCCCACAAATCTAATCAGATCATGAAGATTATGAAAAGGGGGGTACCTTCCAGTTTGTGGATCAATTGGATAAACAGATCCATCTGTCCATATGTCGATATGTTTCTTGCCTTCCTTTCGCAATCCATCCACTTCAAGAGGATGAAGAGCCCTTCGAAATACGTTTCTTGTCGTCGCATACTCCTGACTAACTGCAATGTTGATATGGAACTTTTTACAATGATTTCGAATGTTTGAAAGCTCAGGGAGAGTATTTGGGTTAACGTTCTCCATGGTCTGCTATGAAAAATGACCAGCAAGTGTCTAAAATGACGTGAAAGGGAGAAACAGGCTTGCGATGAAAAGTAGAGAAAAAGAGCGCAAAACGTGATCAGCACACATTATATAGGTCCGTGAACAAGAGGAAAATTCAACTTTTGAGGCGTAAGATATCACACAAACTTCGAGGCGTAAGATATCACACAAACTTTTCATGATTATATGATACGAGTTTCTCTCTCTTCAAAATTTGCATAAGATACGTTTTAAATGAACTTACACGGAATTTCTTAAAGGATTTGACATCTTTAATCCCGATTAAGCACAACTAATTGAAATCCTTACACGGCCCTTTTTGGGCCGTTTTTCGCCCTAATGATGATTTGCTAGAGCTTTTTTCAGTTGTCTCCCTTCAAAGTACGGATATTTTAGCAAAACAAGAAGAGCTAAAGAGAACTTGTCTTATCAATCAATTGTTTGGTCCCAAGCCCCCTCTAGAGTCCTTGTGACAATGGTTTCGTAAAGAACCTCCCGACCTGATTGTCAACAATTGTCAATTCTTGCCGGCTAATCACATGCTCTTGGTCTTCAAAACTGATGATATGGCCTTCCAAGCTTTGCAAATTGGCACTTGATAGGTATGGAGAACTACCTTGTGCCTTTTTAAATAGTTTCCTGAATTCATTCCGAATAGGTCCAAGCCTCTGTGTTATCTGCTCTGGATTGAGCTCCCAAACCTATGCTTTTTCCTCTATGACTTCATAAGGGAAATTCTTTTTCCCATCAATCAGGCCCTAGCTTGGAGAGAAGACATAGAGGGTTTCATCTATGAAGGTGTGAAACACTGATTCAACGCAAGATGGCACCCATATATTTGTGTCAAAGTGTATTAAAAAAAAGGTCTCCCCTCCAAAATGTCCAAACATTAGAGAAGAGAAAACCTTGGAGCATGAGATTATATACAAGAACTTGCCAACTACTTGCTTTCATTGTGCATTACAAGTCCATAGAATAAAAGATTGTCCTTTGGGACAAAAATCCTTTAAGAATAAGAAAAATCAAGAAAAAGCTAGTGTAATGGAGAACAAATAAACTTCAGATTCCCAAAGCATGTCTAAACATCATCTTGTGGATGCTAAGAAAGAGAAGGAAGCACAATTCATGGGACAAGCCCAGAAGGCTTCACAGAAGTCAAAGAGAGAAGGAGAAGAATCCCTAAGGAGATTATTGAGAGGAGCCCATCTCATAAGACTTAGATTAACGAGGGGGAATGAATCACTATGACAATCGCAATAATAGGGAGTAGCAAATGAAACCCTTTTTGGTTTTTGAAGGTTCCTAGGAAGGAGCCCAATAAACATGTTAATCTTGATGAGGGTGTGGCTATAGGGGCTAACATTTAATGGTGACATCATGCAAATGGAATGCCAATTGTGACATCATATGATCATTGATTTTGCACATCTTATAAGGAAAGAGAGTGAGGATTAAGACTCTCATGTTTTTGTTGGAGTTAGATGTCTGTGGAAGCACGCGAGCAACACAAGGAAGAAGAAGAAGAAGCTTGGAGCACAACACACAATACAAAAGAGGGAAAAAATGTCCCGATGGTCCTAGAGTGTTCACACACATCACTACCTAAATATATCAACAAATCTTCGAGTGATGCAGTGAACAAGGAGCTGGCACTCATGTATAAGGAAGTGCCAAACTATGTGGAATCAATCCACAAAAGGAAGTAAGCCCAAAGCTTTTTGTGAAAAGCTTACTTCTCCATAGGCAGAGCCTTCGTAAAAAGGTCTGCAATGTTCTCCTGCATGGGCACATATGCCAAGCTGATCTCCCCAACAGAGAACCTCTCCCTGAACCTCTCCCTGACATAGTGATAATGCACCTCAATGTCCTTAGTGTGAGCATGGAACACAGGGTTCCTTGCAACTGCCAATACGCTCTGACTGTCAGTGAAGGTGGTGGTGGCAGAAGACTAACCAACACCCAAATCATCCATAAGGCATCTGAGCCACACACACTCAACAATCACGGTGAAAGCTTCCCTATAGTCAGCCTCACAATTGGAGTGGCCACAATAGGCTGCTTCTTTCTCAACAAAGATATACATGAGCTACCAAGCATGAAGCAAAAACCACTGGTGGACACACAAGTGTAATAGAAACTACCCCAAATCACTGTAAAGAAAACATGCAAATTTGGCGGTAGAGATCTCCCCTTGAGATAAAACAACCCAAGTAGACGGGCACCACTCAAGTAGCAAAAGATGCAGTTAACCGTCTGCCAATGCTTGACACCTGGGCAATGCATAAACCTACTTATCTATGAGACAGCAAACTGAATATCTGGGCGAGTAATGCATAAGTAAATTAAGCATCCAAGAGCTTGCTGATAGTGAACAACATCAAATGCATCTCTAGCATCATGAAGAATCAATCATAAACTTGTCTCCATAGGAGTGGCAATAGGCTTACAGTCTCCAAGGCCAAAATGCTTCAACAATGTGTCAATATATTTTGTTTGACACAAAGACATTCCACCATCAACTTGCATAAATTGAATGCCCGAATATTGATGCAAATTCCCCAAATCCGACATCTCAAATGAGGCATATCAGCCTTAAAATCAGCAATATGCATGTCATGAGGACCAGTGAGCAGCATGTCATCAACATACACCACAATGATCAGAAGCACATCATTAGCAGGCTTAACATATAAGGTGCTTTTAGTTGGACTGTTCTCAAAAGCATGTGCAAAGATATAGGCATGTATTTTTTCATACCAAGCACGTGGTGCTTGCTTTGAACCATATAATGCCTTCTTTAACCTCCACACCTGGTTTTCATGCCCTTTTTTCACAAAGCCATGAGGCTGAAAAACATACACTTCTTCATGCAAGTCACCATTGAGAAATGCTATTTTAATGTCCAACTGATGTACATTCCAACCATGATGAGCTTCAAGTGCACAGATGTTATGAACAATAGTCATTCGGCAAGTAGGAGCAAAGGTTTCATCAAACTCAATGCCTTTTTCCTACGCATAACCCTTTGCAACAAGCCTAGCCTTATACCTGTCAACTGATCCATCAGGTTTATGCTTCAGCTTGTATACCCACTTAGTGCCGATGGCTGTCTTGCCAGGAGGCAAGTCACATAAAGATCAGGTACCATTTTTCATGATAGCATCATATTTAGATTGCATTGCAGCCATCCAATGTTCAGAATTTTGTGCTTCATTAAACAAAACAGGTTCAGTCTCATCACAGAGACTAGAGGAAGCCATAGCATAGCAATCTGATGCAAAAAAGGCACTATGAGAGCCTGACCAAGTACGATATGATAGAGGTGCATCTAATTTGTTGTCATGCAAAGTCTACACCAGCCATTTTGGCATAGTTTTTTCCTGTAAAGGCTAAGAAGTTGCCTCATTAGGACCATCACTAGACTGTCCATGTGTAAAAGGAGGAAGCAAAGTATCATACATGTCTTTAGAGCTAACAGATGTCTCCTTAGTACATAAAAGCAATGGCTGAATAGCATCTCCCACAAAAACAACATCACAACTAACCAGAATGCGTTTAGTTTTTGGATGATACACATGATAGCCTTTACTTTCAGAACTGTACCCAACAAAAATACATTTTACTACTATATCATCCAATTTTTTGTGATGTTTTTCAAGCACTAATGCATATGCCAAACAACCAAAAACACGTAGATGAGCAACACACATGACAGCTTCAAGCCAGAAACTATGTGGTAAAGCCTGACTCTTGACCATACACCTCGCCATCTCCGTGAGTGACATATTCTTCCATTCAACAACTCCATTTTGTTGAGGTGTGTACGGTACTGTACACTGATGTTTTATCCCATATTCAGCCAGAAATGCATTAAAGTCAAAAGACATATGTCTCCCCCCTCGATCAGAACGAAGGGTGCCCATTTTACATGCTGACAAATTTTTAGCCAAAACTAGAGACTGTTTGAAGCACATAAACACTTTGGACTTTGCCTTCAATGGATATATCCATGCATGCTTGTAAAAATCATCAATGAAAGTCACAAATTAAAGATAATTCCCAAAAGAAGGTGTCTGCATAGTGCCACAAACATCACTATGTACAAGCTGCAATTTTTTAGTAGCCCGAACTGAACCATCTTTTGGAAAGGAAGAACACTACATTTTTCCCAAAATACAGCCTTCACAAACATGTTTTCTGGGTGCCTCAAGTTTGGGCAAAAGAGGACACCATTTCAAATTTCTACAAACGTACCAAACTAGCAAAATTCAAATGACCAAAGCGTGCATGCCAAAGCTTTGCATCCGACATAGCTTGAGAATCATGTACTGCACATGCCAAATCATTTACAAAACTTTCATAGTCAATGAGCTTATATAGTCCACAACACAAAATTCCAGAAGCAATAATGATGTCGGCATTTGACAGATCATGAACTGTACATCTATCATCAACAAATTTCACAACCAAGCCAATCTTTGCTAATGCAGAAATTGATAACAAATTTTTCTTGATCCCTGGCACAAACAAAGCATCTGACAAAGTGAAAGAACTAGCATCAAGAGTATTCAAAATGATCTTACCAACTCCCATAACAGGATAAGAGTTGTTGGCACATGTAACAGTACTCCCTGTAGGGGCAGGCTCGAGTGAAGAGTAGAAACTATGTTGCAAGGTAATATGTTTGATCGCCCCACTATCAAAGTACCAAACATCTGAGTCTACTGCAGACATACAATGCTTATGAGAAGATGGGTCAAAAATGCAAACCGTAGTAAACACCCATTCTTCTTCCTACACAAGATCAGCAGACTTGTTTTCGGTGTAGAGGCCTCTCCAACAACCATTCCACCTTCTTTGCCTCTTTAGCAGCCAGTTTTGGACAGCTCTTAATGACATGATCATTTGCTTTATAGTATTTGCAAAACAATTTTTGCTTTTTTTTATTTCTTCTCATCTTTGTCTTCCTTCTTTGAATGTGCATCATTTGCAGATTTCTACTTACTAGTAGAAGAGCTCCATTTTCCTTTGCCCTTCTGACTAGCCAGGAAAGCTTGATCTGCAACACACATAATAGACCTTTTCTGCCTAGACTGGTCTTCCTGAAACAAAATAGAAACTAACTCTTCAAATGTTAAGGCATTTGGATTGCATTTCATCATCAAACAAAGAGTAGAAGCAAAACTCTAGTATGAGTCAAGAAGACCATTCACAACAGTTTGCACAAATGAACTGTGAGGAAGGACTTCATTTGGAGAAATCAATTGTTCCTTCAAACTCGATCTTTGTTAGAAAATTGTCCATAGAATCACCTTCATTCATGTACTCACTCTCCAACTATTTTTGGAGGTAAGCAACACGAGCCTCATTCCTAGCCTAGTACAATGTGGTAAGTGTATCCCAAGAATCCTTAGTTGTTCTGCAAGAGCAAATGTGAGGAACAATGGCACGTTTGAAAGACAAAGCTATCAATGCATGTGCCTAGGCATCTCTGCCATCCCAACAAATTTTCTCTACAATAGGTGCAAGAGAAACAGTAGCACGAATAGGAATCTGTAGAATATCATCATCTTCGACACCATCTCCATCAGCTCCAGTACCTATATTCACAGGTGTAACAGGACGTCTTTCAACACCTTGCACAATATTCCATAGTCCATTTATGACCAATACATGATGCACCATATAAGCCGACAATGGGTAATTTGTACCATCCAACTTATCTTGAACAGCCAACACACGAAATACATCACTGCTTTCAGCCATGGCCACTGACTAAAATACCTTGATGCAGAAAAATAATTGTATCTAAAAAAGTTGAACAGAACTACCCAAACGAGTTCTACTAGATCTATAGCAGACTTCGAGATGCGTATACTGGGGAATAGCTCACTCTATTGATGATGAACTAAACTGAAGTAAGAGCTGAATAATATCCATATGTACAAAGTACCACCACATATGAGTGAACCATGTTTGTGGTAACATGGGGAAAAAACCTCTAGTCAGCACGAAAGTAAAAATTACCCATCTAAAGGGAAAAGGTCCACATCAAAGCTTCTCGAGGAACACATAAGTGTAGCACATTGTGCTTTACCTTGTAAACCCGCTTGCAGCCTATGGGTTTATTTCCTTGCGACAATGGAACCAGCTTCCATGTTTCATTTCCATAAATTGTAGCCATCTCCTAGACTCTTCACAAAGGGCAATCCAAGTTCCTCATCAAGGCTCTTTTTTGAACTGCTTGAATCTCCATCAATGTCTTCAAAAGCTATAGATGATTGACTACCAGTAGAAATCTTTTCTTTACCTTTCTCCAATGTTGTTGATGAATTTGCTGGGCCAAAATTTTCACGCAATCTTCCACTCCATGGATTTGAGTTAGAACTATTGCTTCGTAATGCATCAAGTCCACTCGAAACTTGAGATTCTACACTTGATTTTTCAGCATTTCCTTTTTCATTTGAGTCAAGATTAAGTCCTTCTTTGGCATCTTCATAGAAGCTTGACATTTCATCAAACATCATCTCTCTGCTTACCTTTGCTTGTTGTGTGAGTGGATTATAACATTTATATCCCTTTTGCTCAAGGAAGTACCCAATGAAGTACATTTTTCTACTTTTGGATCAAGCTTCATCCTCAACTCATCTAGAACATGTACATATGCAATACAGCCATATCCTTTCATATGTGATAAGTTTTGCTTTTTATGTGTAAACTTCTCTTCAAGTGTAACTTGATGTACAACTGTAGTTGGAGTTCCATTCATGATGTATACAACAATGTGCACAACTTCTGCCCAATAACAATGAGGCATATCCTTCTCACCCATCAAAGCTCTTGCTATTTCTACAATATGGCTATTTTTGCATTCAGCAATGCCATTCTGTTGTGGTGTGTACCTGCATGAAAACTATCATCAAATTTCATGATCATTTAGAAAGCTACCAAACTCATTTGACATGTATTCACCTCCTTGTTGGGTGTGTGTAGAAGTGCAAGAGACACACGAGAAGCACGCATAAGGAGCACAAACGCAGCAAGACACACGGAGAAGACGATAGCTGGAATAGCTCTCTCTATTGACGATGAACTAAACTGAAGTAAGAGTTGAATAATATCCCTATACAAAGTACCACCACATATGAGTGAATCATGTATGTGGTAACATGGGAAAAAACCTCTAGCCAGCACTAGAGTAAAAAGTGCCCATGTATAGGGAAAAGGTTCACATCAAAGCTACTCGAGGATCACATAAGTGTAACCAATCCCCTTGGAGAAAATGATGTGAACACATACAGGGAGTGACATATCAGCCCCCACAAGGTAACAAGCCTAAAGCTTTGCGAAAAGCTTCAAACTTTTCCCGTGGAAGAGTTTTGGTGATGTCTACCACATTATCTTGTGTTGGCACATATACCAAATCAATATCTCCTGCATGAAGGTGCTCTCTCACATAATGATAATGCACCTCAATATGTTTGGTCTGTGCATGAAACACTAGGTTTCGTGCAACAGCCAAAGCACTATGAATATCAGTGAGAATATGCATAGTTGCATCAATGTCCATGAAAAGATCCATCAATAGGCATCTTAGCCATATACACTCCACTATAGTTGTGAAAACTGCCCTGTACTCAGCTTCACAACTCGAAGTCACCACTGTAGGTTGCTTCTTACTCAACCAACATATGCATGAGTTTCCAAGGAAAAAGCAATTACCGCTAGGGGACACACGAGTATCATAACAACCAACCCAATCACTATCTGTAAAAGCATGCAAGCATGGTTGAATATCTCTTCCATAAATGAGACCTAAGCTCAAAGTGCCTCTGAGATATCTAAACACACGTTTTACCGCTTGCCAATGCTTAGTGCCAGGGCTATGCATGAATTGACTCAACTAGGAAATTGCATACTATATATCCCGCCTTGTGTTGCATGCATATATAAGACATCCCACAACTTGCTGATAAAGAGAAGTGTCAAATGCATCACTAGAATCCTCAACTGAGAATCTAAATCCTATCTCAAGTGGTATGGAAACTGGCTTGCAATCCTCAAAGTCAAAACACTGAAGTAGTTTTTCAACATACTTTGCTTGATGCATAACAATTCCCCCCTCAACAGATACAAATTGGATGTCAAGATAATAGCTCAAAAGACCAAGATAAGTGACATCAAAAGTATGTTGCAAATCAGTCATAAGAATGTCAAGTTTTGCATCACATGAACCAGTCAAGAGTATGTCATCTACATAAAGAACAAGCACTGTAAGATCAGCCCCATTTTTGCGTACATAGAGTGTGCTTTCAATCGGACTACATGTGAAGCCAAGAGCAATCAAGTGCTTATGGATTTTGTCATACCATGCACGTGGAGCTTGCTTGAGACCATACAAGGCTTTATGCAAGCAACAAACCATAAACTCTTTCCCTTTCATAGAAAATCTAGGGGGTTGCTTCACATAGACCTCTTCTTGCAAATCACTATTCAAGAAGGCTGTTTTTATGTCCAACTGATGCACTTTCCAACCTCGATGGGCAGCCAATGCAACCACGGTATGAATGGTAGTCATGCGTGGAAGTCGGTGCAAAAATTTCCTCATAATCAATGCCATATTGTTGCGCATATCCTTTGGCAACCAATCTAGCTTTGTAGCAATCAATGCTACCATCAGATTTTCTCTTAATCTTATAAACCCACTTTGTACCAATGACATTCTTTCCTTTTGGCAATTCACATAACTCCCAAGTACCATTCCTATGTATGGAATCCATTTTTGATTGCATACCACTCATCCATTGTGGATCGTCACCTGCATCTTCAAAAGAAGGTGGCTCTTCATTACATGTTGTAGCAATAAGAGAATAATCCAAAAAATTACTTGATGCATGGTGAGAGCTTGATCTTGTTCTACCAAGGAAAGGTGCACTCAATTTGCTATCCTACAAAGTTTGTTTCAACCACTTTGGCATAGTTTGTGCACTCTTGATAGACATGTGTTCATTATGTAAAACATATTCAATATGTACATCATGCGTGGGCTGAATTTCATGCTTATTTTTAGCCATATTTTGACGCAAATGCTCAGCCATATGTGGCTAGAAATTTCTAGCAATTTTGACAATTTTTGGCTGAAATTTTTCATCCATGTTTGGCTGGAAACTCTCTACATTTTCAGCCTATTTGGTTGGAATTTTCAGCCCTTTGAGCCTCAGTTGGATGGTCTACATGGCCATAGTCAAGCGCACCATTTTGGAACAAAGACATGAGTGTATCGAACACATCTTGTGAGCTAACTGTTGGCTGTTTTTTGCATTCGAGTAGAGGGAAAACTAAATTTTCAGCAAATACCACATCTCGACTCACAACAATTGTGTTCATCAATGGATGATACAAATGATATCCCTTACTTTCAGCACTATAACCAACAAATATACATTTCTTTGCCTTGTCATCAAGTTTGTGACGTTGTTGTGACGGCACAAGAGCGTATGCCAAACAACCAAACACACGCATATGACTAACCATAGGCTTATGACCATTCCAAGCCTCATAAAAAGTGATGACCATCAATGCTTTTTTAGGGTAGTGATTCAACACATAATTTGCACACATGACCGCTTCCATCCAAAACTTATCAAGAAGATGCTTTCCTTTAACCATACATCGTGCCATTTCAAGTAGAGTTCTATTTTTATGCTCGGCAACACCATTTTGATGAGGTGTATATGGCACCGTACATTGGTGTGAAATACCTCTTTCACGAAGAAAAGCATTAAACTCATGTGACATGTATTCACCACCACGATCCGTGCATAGAGTCAAAAGTCTTTGTGAAGAAAAATTTTCAACCATATCTAAAAATGCTTTGAAGCAAGAAAATACCTCATTCTTTGCTTTCATAGGATACACCCATGTATGGCGAGTAGCATCATCAATGAAGGTAACAAAATATACATGCTTCCCAAAAGATTGAGTCTTGACAGAACCACATACATCACTATGAACAAGCTGCAATTTTCTTGTAGTGTGTGTATGACTATCTTTTGGAAAGGAAGCACGATGCATTTTTCCAAGAATGCAACCTTCACATGCATGCTTTTCAATGGACTCAAGTCTAGGCAAGCCAATAACCATGTCCTTTTTTTGCAAGTAAGGCAAACTATTGAAGTTTAACTGACCAAAACGAGCATGCCAAAGCTCCATTTCAGCCATGGAAGAGGTATGAGCAACTAAGGCATTCGAGACAGCCCTCTTGTATGTATCCATGCGATACAAACCATTACATAATGTACCGGACATCACGATAACATCACCATTGCTGAAATCATGAACCATACACTTATCATCAACAAAGTGTACATGAAGTCCAGCTTTGGCAATCAACGGAACTGAAATTAAGTTCTTCTTGATATCAGGCACATACAATGCATTTTTCAAGAGAATCACACCTCCATTTGCAACCGTAAGCTCAGTTTCTCCTACTACAATGATAGGATAAGAGGCATTGTTTGCACACACCACATGTCCTCCTTTGGGTGCATCTTTCAAAGAGGCAAAAAATCTTTTGCATGATGTTATGTGTTTTGAAGCACCACTATCAAAGAACCAATCGGAATCAGCCTCACTCACAACCATACACTTTAGAATGCAAAGAAGCATCATAATGACATGTAACAACACATGCCCAAAAATCTTGAGCCATGTTAGCTTCATCATTCTTTGCATTTGCTAAATTTTCAGCAATAGACATGCCAGATTCCTTCTTCTTTTCATTGCGTTTGGCAAGCTTTCTACACTCATCAATAGTATGACCAACCTTTTGACAATTTTTGCATCTCTTCTTCTTTTGCAAATCACCATCATTAGAGGAATGAGTGGAAGAGGGAGCTTGAGGCTTTGGTTTTTATGAACCCAAAGGTAAATCATACTTGCTTTTCCCCTTTTGTGAGATAGAAAGTGCTTGCGTTCCCTCAATCAAACCACTCCTATTCACTCTAGATTGCTTTTCTTGCAAAAGAAGAGACACAACCTCATCAAATGCATACATATTAGGATTTTCTTTTGCAACCAAACGGATTGTAGTAGCAAAGCTTTGAAAAGATTCCGGTAATACTTTCAACAATGTAGAAATGAGTGATGCATCCGGAATGATCTCATCTATGTTTGCCAATTGCTCTTTCAAGTCCTTGATGCATGTCACATACACATCCATCGACTCATTTTCAGCCATACATACATCCTCAAGTTGCTTCCTCAAGTATGCAACACGTGCTTCATTACGCACGGCATACAAAGAAGCAAGAGTGTTCCATGACTATCGTGATGTAGAACATGATCGAATGTGTGGAACTATATGACGCTTCACAGAAAGTCCAATCAAAGCATGAGCTTGAGCATCTTTTCCATCCCATATAAGCTGCTCCTATGTAGGTGGAGAAGGAGAAACCACTATACTCGAAGAAGAAGCTCCATCTATGCCATAGACTATAAAGTAGAAGAACCTGCGAGTCTTCGATCTACATCTGCCACTATGTTCCAAAGTTGTTTAGCAACAAGAACATGCTTCATCATGTAAGACCACATCGGATAGTTGGTCCCATCAAGCTTATCTTCAGCTTGAAGCATGCCAAACAAGTCATTGATGCCCGCCATTTCACAAAGGAATAAGAATGTGACAAAATCTTCACTTCGATGAAAGCTGAAATTTCAGCTCACAAACCGTCACTCTGATGGCGATTTTGAGTCCACGAATGGCTTCGAAATGGGGGTAAAACCTGAGCACACCTGGTGGAAACATTTCTTGGCTTTTGAAATTCACAGTTCTATGCTCCGAAGTCGATTTGCCCTGTAAAAGTGCACGCATGTCGTGACTCGAAAAATTGAAGCATGAGAAGGAGCTAAACCTGCTCTGATATCACTGTTGGGTGTGTGTAGAAGTGCGAGAGACACACGAGAAGAACACACAAGGAGCACAAATGCAGCTAGACACACAGAGAAGACAATAGCTGGAATAGCTCTCTCTATTGACGATGAACTGAACTGAAGTAAGAGCTGAATAATATCCCTAAGTACAAAGTACCACCACATATGAGTGAATCATGTATGTGGTAACATGGGGAAAAACCTCTTGCCAACACTAGAGTAAAAAGTGCCCATGTATAGGGAAAAGGTTCACATCAAAGCTACTCGAGGATCACATAAGTGTAACACTCCTCAATAAGATCTTAATGTTTGAATATGCTTCTCTATTTGATTTTCCACCATAGCCTTAAAATTCTTGAAGTGAGTGAATTCATTCTTCTCTTTCATGAAATATACCCATACTTTCCATGTATGGTCATCAATGAAAGTAACATTAACGTGCAACCTCCCATAGATGTGGTTTTTGCAGGACCCCAAACATCTATATGTACAATTTCTAGCACATCTTTACTAACATGCTTATCATGAGGAAATGATGCTCTTGATTGTTTACCATATTGACCTGCTACATATACCTTTTGTATCTCTCCAAACTTGAAATTTGGTAGTCCATTGAAAATAAATATCCTTTGATTGCATCAGGTTCAGCCTCTGCAAATTGCATGTCCAATTTGTTTGTGCCAGCTCTCTATATTAAAAATAACTTATGCACCTTTTTCAAACATGGGTACGTTCATTTCAAGAATTTTTCACATTTAAGGTGAACATCCTACCCACTTTGTTTCCTTTGGCAATCTAGCTTCTTTGTTATATTTGGAACATGCAACACATCAACAAGATGTTTTACCTTCATGTCCTCCATAGACATTGCTATGTTTCCTCTATGCTCGATAGGATGTGATCTGTCATCACTTGTTTCAACATATCCAGGAACTTGCAATTTTTGCAAACTACTAGACCATTCTGCATGATTGGTCATATGATTTACCTGAATCAACATATCAGACATTACCATTCGATTTTGAAACATCAGCAGACATCATATTCATCATGTGATGTTGGACCATGAACAAATTCTCATAATCATCTACACTTGTGGATGCATAGTTGTTTTGATACCTTTTTTTATTTTGATTCTTAAACCTGCAATCAGGTTCAAAGTGTTCAAATTTACCACAATTCAACATTCTTTACTGTCATTACCTGAATCATTTCTTTGGAAATTTTTGTAGCCTCTTTTGCTCCCCACCTCAAAATTTTCATCTATCTCTTGCATAATTCTGATATTGACCTTGGTCTTGCTTGCCATTTTCTCTTCAACTTTCAAAACCTCTTCCTCTATCATAGTAGAATACTTGCTAAAAACTAGGTTTTCCTTGGGAGTTTGAGTCACCACCAAGATTCTTTTCTTCAATAATCAGCATGGACGCTAGATCATCAAAATTTAGACTATTTTCCCTAGTCTAAACAGAAGTTCTGAACTACTTAGATGCAGCTCCTAAACCTTGAAGGCACACTTCCACCTTATCATCATCATCCACATTCATGCCAATAGATGCAAGTGACTCACATATGCTTTTGATTTTCAGGGTATAGTCACTTACTAGCATGCCCTTTTTCTCCAGTGTATGAAGTTTTTCAGCCTTTTGAGCCTTAGTTGACTAGTCTACATGGCCATAGTCAAGCGCACCACTTTGGAACAAAGGCATAAGTGTATCAAACACATCTTGTGAGCTAACTGTTGGCTATTTTTTGCATTCAAAGTAGAGGAAAAATTGAATTTTTAGCAAATACCACATCTCGACTCACAATAATTGTGTTCATCAATGGATGGTACAAACGATATCCCTTACTTTCATCACTATAACTAACAAATATACATTTCTTTGCCTTGTCATTAAGTTTGTGACATTGTTTTGATGGCACAAGAGCATATGCCAAACAACCAAACATGCACATATGACTAACCATAGGCTTATGTCCATTCCAAACCTCATCAAGAGCGATGAATCTCAATGCTTTTCTAGGGTAACTACTTCCATCCAAAACTTGTCAAGAAGGGGCTTTCGTTTTACCATACATCGTGCCATTTCAAGGAGTGCTCTATTTTTATGCTTGGCAACACCATTTTTCTGAGGTGTATATGGCACTACACATTGGTGTGAAATTCCTCTTTGATGAAGAAAGCATTAAAATGATGTGACATGTATTCACCACCATGATATATGTGTAGAGTCAAAAGCTTGTTTGAAGAAAAATTTTCAGTCATAGCTAAAAATGCTTTGAAGCAAGAAAATACCTCATTCTTTGCTTTCATAGGATACACCCATGTATGTTGAGTAGCATCATCAATGAAGGTAACAAAATATACATGCTTCCCAAAAGATGGAGTCTTGATAGGACCACATAGATCACTATGAAAAAGCTAAAATTTACTTGTAATATGTGTATGAATATATTTTGGAAAAGAGGCACAATCCATTTTTCCAAG
This sequence comes from Ceratopteris richardii, assembly GCA_020310875.1. NCBI lineage: Eukaryota > Viridiplantae > Streptophyta > Polypodiopsida > Polypodiales > Pteridaceae > Ceratopteris > Ceratopteris richardii. Next base: position 112,441,886 of record CM035419.1, on the reverse strand, counting down.
AATGCAACCTTCACATGCATGCTTTTCAATGGACTCAAGCATTGGCAAACCAATAACAATGTCCTTGTTTTATAAGTAAAGCAAACTATTAGAGTTCAAGTGACAAAAACGAGCATGCCAAAGCTCCATTCCAGCCATGGAAAAAGTATGAGCAACCAAGGCATTTGAGGAAGCCCTCTTGTATGTATCCATGTGATACAAACCATTACATAATGTATAAGACATAATGATAATATCTCCATCGCCAAGATCATGAACCATACATATATCATCAACAAAGTGTACATGAAGTTCAACTTTGGAATTCAACGGAACTGAAATTAAGTTCTTCTAGATATCAGGTACATACAATGCATTTTTCAAGAGAATCACACCTCCATTTGCATGTGTAAGCTCAATTTCTCCTACTCCAATGATTAGGATAAGAGGCATTGTTTGCGCACACCGCATGTCCTCCTTTGGGTGCATCTTTCAAAGATGCAAAAACCTTTTGCATGAAGTTATGTGCTAGGAATCTCAATGGATTCATCACATTAACTTTTAGTTTTCCATTTCCATGCATATGTTTTTACATGGAACATGCTTATGATTGTTCAACGATGGACATGTGACTGGCCATCCATGTCTATTTTATTCTTATCAACTAAGTTCAGTTGATTGTCAACTAGGAGGCATGTTATACTTTATGGAATGATGGAATGTTAAATGGATTCTAATGTCTTGAGGTTTTTAATGTGATTTGTGTTTTAATTTAGTAGGTGAAGACTCATGAGGGTGTGAACGTGGATTGACTTCTAGAACTAAGTGACATGCTTTTGCAAATCCTTCCCTCTTGGAGGAGAGGGAAAAAATCAAGTCTCAAATTCAAAATTCAAATCTTCATTCGATTTTGAATTTAAAAAATAACCCATCTCAAAGTTGACATAAAGAAAGAGAAGGTTTATGTGAAGTTGCAAAAACAACCTTTGATATTTTGACACAACAAGCCCATGAAGGTGAAGGAGTTCTCTAAATTCCATATAGGTCTCTATCTCTCTATCTATGCTCTCATTCTCATGTCTCTACCTCTCTTTCTATTCTCTCATTCTCTTTTTGCATTTCTTTCTGTCTCACATTCTCTTCCCCTGTTCTTTCCAATTTTCTCTATCTTTCTCTCATTCTCTATCTAGGTACATCCTCTAGTGACATAAAGTGATATTATAGACCTACAACACCAAAAGAAAAGTCATACACTACCCATGTGGGTCCAAAAAGGAGTAGAGGAGCAGCCAAAAAATACATGCAACCCAATATGAGGTGCCAAAAATTGAACTCCGAACCTCACTATACAAGATATTTCATTCAAAAACTAGGCCATACATGCTTATCACATCAAAAGCATTGAAAACAAGTGATGAACAAATATTAGGGCCAATTGAAGCTAGTCAAAGAAGTGCTACATGGCTAGAAAGTTGAACCCAATATGTAGGTCTATAAGCTTTATGTCATAGCCAATATGCTACATGAGAGAGAAAAAATGCATTTTTACACATATTCTCTATACTAATCAAGTATGTGGATCATGCAATCATGTTATTTCTCATGAACAGAAACAAGAATCCCTAGCTAAAACTGTCAAACATGAGACCTAGAGGGACAAAAATTCATGCAAAGATGTTAGGTTAAAGGTTGAATATCAACAAAGGTGATGTAAAAGTGATCATAAAGACCATCAATATGACAAAAACAGCCACTAACAGTGTTAGCAAGGAGATGTAAGAATTCCAATAGTCAAGAATATGGATCTTGTAGCCACCACTTAAAATGATAAGATGTGCCACCAACAATGCTCGTCAAATTGGGAAGGACTACTGCGAGTTGTGAAGAAAAAGGTGGGAGGGTGGGAAAGGGATGGGGAGGAATAAGATTTTGAGAGTGTGCAAATGGGTATATAACATTCAAAAAAATGCTATACATGCATGAAGATGATGACCAAAAACTACTCCTTGTAGCCAACACCTTAACAAGGAATTGTTTTGCAAGTACTCTAAAGCAAATGATCATGTCATAAAGAATTGTCCAAAACTGGTTGCAAAAGAGGCAAAGAAAAAACAGGCTAGAATGGTTGTTGGAGAGGCTCTACACCAAAAATAGAGTGTGCTAATCTAGTGCAGAATGAAGAATGGGTGTTTAATATTGTTTGTAGTTTTGACCTATCCTCTCCTGAACAATGTATGTCTGTAGTAGATTCATATGTTTGGTACTTTGATAGTGGGGAAACCAAACATATTACCTCCTAGCACAGTTTCTTCACTTCACTCAAGCCTGCCCCTATAGGGAATATTATCACATGCACCAAGAACTCCTCTTATCCCATCATGGGAGTTGGTAAGATTATTCTCACTACTGCTGATGGTAGTTCTTTCACATTGTGGGATGCTCTATCTCTGCCAGGGATCAAGAAGAATCTGTTATCAATTTTAGCTTTAGCCAAGAGTGGCATTTTTGTGAAATTTGTTGATGACAGATAAAATTTGTTGATGACAGATAAAATTTGTTGTGAAATTGTTGTGAAATTTGTGAAATTGGATGATAAAGTAGTAAAATGTATGTTTGTTGGGTACAATTTTGAAAGCAAAGGCTATCGTCTGTATCATCCAGAGACTAAATGCATTTTAGTTAGCCGTGATGTTGCTTTTGTGGAAGATGCTATTCAACCATTACTTTTATGTACTAAGGAGACATTTGTTAGCTCCAAAGACATGTATGATACTTTGTTGCCTCTTTTTACAGATGGAGAGTGTAGTGCTGGTCCTCATGAGGCAACTTCTCAACCTTTGTAGGTTTCATGTGATGATGCAGATCATTCCACTTTGGATGCAGATTTACATGATGCACTTGTTGATTAGAGAGCTGATATTGAGGAGGAAAAAACTATGTGAAAATGGTTGGTGTAGACTTTCTATGATGGAAAATTAGATGCACTTTTGTTGTACCATAGTCATTCAGGCTCTCATAGTGCCTCTTTTGCATGAGATTGCTATGCCATGGCTACCTCTAGTCTATGTGATGAGCATGATCTTGTTTCGTTTGATGAAGCACAAAATTCTAAAAATTGGATGGATGCTATGCAATTTGAATATGATTCTATAATGAAGAATGGTACCTCGTTTTTATGTGACTTGCCTCCTAGCAAGAAGGCCGTTGGCAGTAAGGTGGTATACAAGTTGAAGCGTAAGCCAGATGGAATAGTTGATAGGTATTAAGCTAGGCTTGTTGCAAAGGATTATGTGTAGGAAAGAGGCATTGATTTTGATGAAACCTTTGCTCCTACATGCCAAATGACTATTATTCATAGCATCTGTGCACTTGCAATCATCATGGTTGGAATTGGAAATTAAAACAACATTTCTGACTGGTGACTTGCATGAAGAAGTGTATGTTTTTCAGCCGGGTGTCTTTGTGGAGAAAGGGCATGGAAACCAGGTGTGCAGGTTAAAGAAGGCATTATATGTCTTAAAGTAAGCACCACATGCTTGGTATGAAGAGATACATGCCTATCTGATTGCACACGGTTTTGAGAACAGTCCAACTGAGAGCACCTTATATGTTAAGCATGTTAATGATGTGCTTTTGATTATTTTTGTGTATGTTGATGACATGCTTCTCACTGGTCCTCATGAGAAGCATATTGCTGATCTGCATGCCTCATTTCAGATGTTTGATTTGCATCATTATTTGGGCATTCAATTTATGCAAGTTGATGGCGGAATAGCTTTGTGTCAAACAAAATATATTGACACATTATTGCAGCATTTTGGCCTTGAATACTGCAAACCTATTACCATTTCTATGGAGAGAGGTTTACGATTGAGTCTTCATGATGCTGGCGATGCATTTGATGTCGTTCTCTATTAGTAGGTTGTTGTATGCTTGATTTACTTATGCATTACTCGGCCATATATTCAGTTTGCTATCTCAGAGATGGGAAGGTTTATGCATTGCCTAGGTGTCAAACATTGTCACGTGGTTAAGTGCATCTTTCACTACTTGAGTGGTGCCCGACTACTTGGATTGTTTTATCCCAAGGGGGGATCACTACTGCCAGATTTACATGCTTTTTTTGATTCTGACTGGGTTGGTTGCTATGACACTCATGTGTCCACTAGTGGCTTTTGCTTCATGCTTGGTAGCTCATGTATATAGTGGTTGAGCCAGAAGCAGCCTATTGTGGCCACTTCCAATTGTGAGGCTGAGTATAGGGAAGATTTCACAACAGCCAATTGAGTGTGTGTGGCACGTACTCCTTATGGCTGATTTGGGTGTTGGTCAGTCTTCTGCCACTACCTTCTTCACTGACAATCAAAGTGCATTGGCAATTGTGAGGAACCCTGTGTTCCATGCTCGCACTAAGAACATTGAGATGCATTATAATTATGTGAGGGAGAGGTTCTCTACTGGAGAGATCAGCTTGCCATATGTGCCACGCAGGAGAACATTACAGACCTTTTCACGAAGGCTCTGCATAGGGAGAAGTTTGAAGCTTTCCACAAAGCTTTGGGCTTACTTCCTTTTGTGGAGTGATTCCACACAACTTGGCACTTCCTTATACATGAGTGCCATCTCCTTGTTCACCACATAACTCCCAAGGGGGATTTGTTGATATATTTAGGTAGTGATGTGTGTGAACACACTAGGACTACCGTGGAACATTTTTCCCTCTTTAGGAGGTTTTTTCCCTTGACTTGTATATACGCCTATAGCCCTAACGGGTTACTTATTTTTGTACATTCTAGTGGTAATACAATTAGTATTGTGTATTTTGCTCCAATATTCTCCTTCTTCCTTGCACTCTTCACGTGCTTCCGCAGACCTCAAACTCCAACAAGTTACTTTTTGAATAATTCTTAAAGACTCAAGTAAAAAACTCTACAATTTTGAGGAACATCATTATAAATGTCATCTCTTGCCTCAAGAAGCTCAATTGTAGTAGAAGCGCTACCACGATCAACATTTAAAGACCCTCTTCAAGAAAGGTGTTCTAGTATTGTTCTTTAATTTTCATCTAGATAAATAGGTTGGAAAGTTTGGATTCGGTAGTTTGGTCTATACCAAATTTTTGTTGCTTTGGGCCTGATCATTTTTAAGCTATAGAAAATTGTGGGAAAATTTATTCAAGCTCGACTTAATAAGGCTAATCTACACCTACATTGCTCCTAGTCTATGCTTACTCATGATTTTTAAATAGAACTTCCATTTTTTATCCATGCCATCACCTTTTCATGTCATCCCGATTGTTGTACCTTCACATATTTGCATGCCATTTCATTCTCCTCAACTCCATTTTAATTGCCAAACCTACTAATGATAGTGCATTCTTGCAATGTGACTACAAAATCATGAAGAATCTATAAGATGATCATGTTGATCATTCGATACAATGATCGTGTTCATTGTAATGTGTAGTTCCAACATATCAATAAACGACTACAAGATGAACTTATCGTGTCCCAAACAAATTTCCAAACTCTAAAATATGAGTCTAATGAATATCTCAAGGAATGTGTCGACCTTTACAAACAACTTGAAGATTGTGATGATCATATCACATGACTTAAATACTCTATTCAAGGTGCAGTCCATCGTGCCAACATTCACGAAGTCAAAGGCTATATAAATTATAACAAAACATTGCTTTCTTGGATAAAAATCACTATTAAACTATGTAGGAGTGAGATGCTTTGATCGATCAACTTAATCAAGAATTTAAAATTTCAAAGTAAAAATTTTGGATTTCACTGTGCAATTATTGAAACATTAGCATGATGCTAAAGTATCTACCCAACCAATTGCATTGGATCAACAAAGAATCTACTAGACTATTGCAGAATTTGCCTTGTTTACGCAAGAAGTAATTGAGTGGATGGATGAGTTACAAATAGAAAAAATTATGATGCAGATTTAGTTGTAGAATCATGCCTTTACAGAGGGGTATTTGGTTGATGAAGACATATTCAAGCGATTGTGATCACTTGATTTGAGCTCACTACCCTTTGGACCCAACATATCATTGGTGGAAAAGAAAGTTTCCTAGTGATTCTCTTTCTTCTGCTCTTGAAAAACCCTAACTTGTGAAGATAGATCTTAATATTCATTTAGGGTTCATGTCCTTTGAGCATGCCAAGTGTTGGCCATTTGAAATAATTTTTGTAAAGTTAATATTTATTTGTAAATATGTTGGTCTTCTAGATATGAATGGATGTAGTAGGAATTTCCAACAACTATTCATGATAATTGAGCATGTCTCATTTGGGGCTATTAGAATTAGATGTATGTTGAAAAGATCTAGGTCAAGAGATACATAAGGGTGCAGACATTGATGATCAGTTTTCTATAATAATTATTGATTAATGGAAGAATTGGTTTGTGATATGATCCATATGATTTCATTGTGTGATTGTGTGAGAGACTGTATTGTGTATGTCGATCTATAGTGCCATGGTAATTTTATATTTTTGTAGTATAAATATTGTGTGCAATAGGAGCACAAGGCTGCTTTCATATCTGTGGTAATGCCCCATTCACAAACCCCTCAAATATTTTTTCTTAGTTTCTAGGATGAAAAGAGACCCCTTTGGATACTTTTTTGGAACCTTGCACACACAAGAGAGACTAGACACTTCAAAAACAAGGATAAATATGGATTAAAATTTTTGCACTTCAATTATACTTAAAAAATGCACCCTTATAATGAGCCTCAAGTCACCTATATATAGAAGGTTTTTCCCTTTTCAAACTAAAATTAGGTATAACATTTTAAAACTACTATCCAAGGTTCTTAAAAACTCCAAAAAATTCATACTTCTTGAGGCTCAGGGACTACTTATTCTTTACAAAATTGGGTTCTAGTCAAAAGTTTAAATATCTACAATTGAATTTCTACCCTCTTGGGTATCTAAAATTAAAAATTCCTAGTCATAGTGAAATTGCCTCTAGTGCAAGATCAGCATATAAGCACATCATATTCTTCATCTTTTGCATCTTTGTAACCATCTCCCTCAACACTTCCCTCCCCCATTTCTCATCATCCTCAAAAGGAGGTTGAAGGTCTCCAAATTTATCTTTTCAAAGCAATCAAGATGTGCTCAGCCTTGCCGCCATCTTAGTTTCGAATTGCTAAGACCAAATCTAACAAGAACTTATTCCATTTATCTACCTTTGGGCCAACATTTATTTAGATCATGGGCAAATCCTTCACATATTCTTCACAGTCAACTAAGCATGCAGTCAAGCATGATATTATTTTGCATTTATTGAGTATCTTAAAAAAAAAAGAAAGTGAAATGTCTCTTCAAATGTTTTGAGATATTAAATTGGTAAGTACCTCAAGAAATTAAGTATTCTTATATGACCTTGAAGTATTTCTCTAGCGATGAATGATTTTGTTGGACTCTCCTTCTCGAGACTTCTGCAACGATATCATTGTAGTAGAAACCCAAACTCCATGGCCGCACACAAAACTCCGCACAAGGGGTGCAGAATACACACAAAAAACACATAGTACAAAAAACACATAGTACACAAACCACCAACTTTAATTTCTTAGGTCATACAAATGAAGTCAAAATTATAGCTTGTGTCTGAGCAAGCCACTAATTGTTTTAGCAAAGAACACTTATAAAAGTGTCCAGCAGCCATTTGGCCTTTCACATGGACTCTATTGATAACAATCTTCTAATAAAGGCCAAAATGGCCTGAGTGACTATGGGAGAAAAACAAAGAATGATATAGAATACCTGAGTGTAAGTACATAAACTATACCTCCCACCCGATGGGCGTGTTACAGAATATACAAGTAACTGTGTAAGATCATGAATCAAGTAGCCCCCATCAAGTGACAATAGTGTCGAAAGCTATCTTGTGGTAGAGCTTTGGTGTCCTTCTCAAAGTTTTGAGTTTTTTCTAGTAAAATTTTGTTTTTGATTGGGTTGTCAAACACATGATTATATTTGATTGGTTATGTTTTATGTCCCAAGAATTTCATGATCTGATATTGCTCTATTTGTAAATAGGTCATTCAACTTACTTCCTAATTAGAGTAAAAGAGAATGGATCTCTCTCTCTCTCTCTACCCTCTCCTATGGCCCAAACATTTAGTGTTAAGCATTTCCTCGGGGTGGTGTGTTTCTTTGTGTTAGCGAGCACATTTCCCTCTTTTATTTAGTAACAGGAAGTTGAGCAATATCCTATTCTCCTAGAATTTAAATATTAACTAATTAATAGAAAGAACAACTATACATTTGAACAGGCCTAGCACCCATGTGACCCCATGAATCCCACAAATCAGGGGTTCCTTAAAACTTGTAAGAAGACATTACAAAGAAGGTTGATAACCCTTCCGTCCCCCTCATGGGGGGGCCACTTGTTTTTAATCTTGTTGCTCTCAAGGAAAAACACTCTATGATTTTTAAAAGGTGGTGGATTCTTATAACTAAAAAATTTTTTGCCTAAAAGGAAAAAATATATTTTCGATCGAGCATTCTTTAGGAGGGATACCAAAGTTGGTAGCACACCTCTCTTTCTAAATCTTTTAGAGGGTATCACCTCTTATAGCATTCCAAAATGATGAGGAACATCCTATTTCTTCACCCAATAGCGCTTCCTTCTAGTTGATTTGTCCCTGTAGGAACATTATTCTCCCAAGGGCCCGCCATATCATTATTGACGCATAAAAAGAAGAGGTGTCCCAAGTCCTCATTGCCATGAAGACATCTTTTACACCATGGAGGGGCTATGCAAAATTTTTTAGCTTTAAGATTGGTCCAAATTCCCTGGTGGAGGATTTTCCACATAAGATTCAATTTTTTAACCTCAATGAGGGGATGCCAAAGGGATTGGAACTTGAGATCCTAAAACTTGACTAGTCCAAACACCATCTCCTATTAAGCATGACATGAGAGTCCATCTTCTTCTTGAATCTTGGAATTTTATCAAGACCATTGCCATTGTGCCATCTAAGACCTTCAAGGTGAGGGGAGTCATGTCCAATAAGGAGGTGAGTCCTCGAGCCCTCACAAGCATTGAATATGTTTTGCAACGGGCACCATTCTTCATAGTCCACTCTCCTAGCCACAACAATGTCTCAAATCGAATCCATTGGCATGTTTCTTGATTCCATAGGTGTTTCCATATAAGAAAATCTTTGTTCCAAAGCTTCCTAGATTTTTGGAGGTTCCAAGGCTCAACACCTTTGATGCCCTTGATAGGGAACTAGATCGAATCATTTTGTCTAATGCGAGCTACCCATTTCCAATCTTCATTGATCTTCACAAATTGCTTCACCTTGTCCCAACTCGTCCAAATGGAGCAAACTAAGACCGAGCCTTTTGGAGTCACCTGATGGAAAAAAAAAGAGTGATAAGATCCAAGCCCTTCTGCCTTGGAGGGCCACAAGCCTAAGGGCGTTCTTGTTTCTAAAAATCAGTTTGACCCAAGAGGCATCCCTATTGCTTCAAGCTTTAATTGACCATTTGGCTTCTAGTTTATTGGCCATTCCTTTGATTTCTAGAATCCCCAGACCACCTTGATATTTTTGGCTTATGCAAGTGGCCCATTTAATTTTGGGGATGCCCCTTATGTTAGGGTCTCTCATATAGAGAAAGTTTCAGCAAATTCTTTTCAATTTGGCAATCTCTTGGTCCTTATGTCTCTAGCAAGAGAGAAAGTAAATAATTGAAGAAAGAAGGAATGTGTTAACCACCATAGCTCGCCCCGCTTGGTTGATATGCATACCTTTCCAATAACCCAACTTGTTATAAAGCTTAGAAAGAACCCAATTCCATCATCCACCCATCGATACATAGAATCCCATTGGAATACCTAACAGGAAAAAGGTTTGTCTGCTGGGGATCAACTGATAGCCATGGTCAACCAAAATTTGAGGTGGATTCCCAATTTTGTTCCTAAAAGTGGTTTTAGACTGCTTTATTTTGGAGCCTGATGCATCACAAAATGTATTTAGGCAACACTAAAAGGTATCAATGTTGGCCGGATCATTATGTACAAAAGAATTTGTTGATATATTTAGGTAGTGATGTGTGTGAACACACTAGGACCACAGGGGCACTTTTTTCCCTCTTTAGGAGGTTTTTTCCCCCCGACTTGTATATACACCTATTGCCTTAATGGGTTACTTATCTTTGTACATTCTAGTGGTAATACATTCAGCATTGTGTGTTGTGCTCTAAGCTTCTCCTTCTTCCTTTTGCTGTTTGCGTGCTTCTGTAGACATCTAACTCCAACAATTGGTATCAGAGTAGGTTGACGCTTCATCTAGGGCATCGTCGGCACTCCTTTGGTCATAGTCTCACAATCGCAAGAAATTTGGTGTGCATACTCAGGGTGATTAGGAGATGAAAAAAGCTTTGATATGTGGTGCTGAAATCGTGATATGAGCTCGTTTTGGCCTCCAAACGCACTATCACAATGCTTTTGTAGGCAATTTCATCTTTCTCTGCCAAAGATATATACAAGTCTTGGTTTGCCAGTATAAGCATCTCAAAGTTTGCTACACGTCTAGCAGAACTCATTCGGGTAGTTCTGTTCAACTTTTCAAATACAATCATTTTTTTGCATCAAGGTATTTTAGTCAGTGGCCATGGCTGAAAGCAGTGATGTATTTCGTATGTTGGCTATTGAGGATAAGTTGGATGGTACCAATTATCCATTGTGGGCTTATATGATGCGTCATGTATTGGTCACAAACGGACTATGGAATATTATGCAAGGTGTTGGAAAACGCCATATTACACTTGCAAATACATGTACTGAAGTTGATGCTGATAGTGTCGAAGATGGTGATATTTTGCAGATTCATGTTCATACTATGGTTCTTGTTGCACCTATTGTAGAGCAAATTTGTTGGGATAGCAGAGATGCTCAGGCACATGCATTAATAGTGTTGTCTGTCAAACGTGCCATTATTCCTCACATTTGCTCTTGTAGAATCGCTAAGGATGCTTGCAATACACTTATCACATTGTACCAAGCTAGGAATGAGGCTCATGTTGCTTACCTCTGAAAATACTTGGAGAGTGAGCATATGAACACTTATCACATTGTACCAAGCTAGGAATGAGGCTCGTGTTGCTTACCTCCAAAAATAGTTGTTTTGCAAATACTGTAAAACAAATGATCATGTCATCGAGGGCTGTCCAAAACCGACTGCTAAAGAGGCAAAGAAGAAAGAGGCTGGAATTGTTGTTGTAGAGGCCTCTACACCAAAAACAGAGTCTGCTTATCTTGTGCAGAATGAAGAATGGGCATTTACTACTGTTTGCAATTTTGATCCATCTTCTCATGAGCACTATAACTCTGCAGTAGACTGAGATGTTTGGTATTTTGATAGTGGGGCAACTAAACATATTACCTTGCAGCGTAGTTTTTTCACTTCACTCGAGCCTACCCCTACAAGTAATACTGTCACATGTGCCAACAACTCCTTTTGTCCTATCATGGGAGTCGGTAAGATCATTCTGACTACTACTGATGGTAGTTCTCTCACTTTCTTAGATGCTTCATTTGTGCCAGGGATCAAGAAGAATCTGTTATCAGTTTCAGCTTTAGCCAAGATTTTCTTGGTTGTGAAATTTGTTGATGATAGGTGTACAGTTCATGATCTCTCAAACGGTGACATGATTATTGCTTCTAGAATTTTATGTCCTTGGCTATATATGCTCATAGACTATGAAAAATCTGTGAATGATTCAACATGTGGAGTACATGATTCTCAAGCTATGTCAGATGCAAAGCTTTGGCATGCATGCTTTGGTCATCTGAATTGTATTTTGGGCAAAATACAATGTTCCTCCTTTCCAAGAGATAGAAGAGGGGCCAAGGGGCATCCTTTCTTGATTGAGAATTTTAATGGAATAGATTGAGAAAGCTCACCATTCATGTTTATCTGTGCTGACACATTTCCCAATTATGTTGAGATCATCTTAATGAATTTTTTATCGTAGCCTAAGTCTTTCAGAGATTGGAGAATGAAGTCCCACTCGAGTCTTTCATATGCTTTGTCAAAGTAAATCTTAAGGAAGAGAACATCTTGAGCAAACTCTTCAACAAAAACTAGACCTTCCCAAACATCAATGATAGCCTTAAGGATGTTAGGATCTTGTAACCTATTTGTAACATCATAATTGGATGCCAATTATCAATCCTCTTTTTGCTTCCTTTTTTGGGAATGAGCTTGATAATGTCTTCATTGAGACATTCAGGAAGTGCACCAAGAGAAACAGCCTCTTGCCACACTAGATATAAAGGAGTAGTCACCACATGCTTGAAGGTCTTATAAAAGTCATTAGTGAGGCAATCTAGCCCTGAGTTTTTCCATTAGGAAGCGAATCAATAACTTCAAGAATATCATCATCCGAAATGGGAGCTTCAAGAAGATGCTTCACATTTTTGGGAATTCTTTTGGTTTTGAATCTAGAGATGATTGCTAGAAATCACGCTTGTGAGGAGAAAGAGGCATGGTAGCCCCCAAAAGTTGGGTAAAGTGATTGATAATTAGCAAACTATTTTCTTTGTCTATTTTGCACTCAACACCATTGATGTCCATCATGAAAGGGATCACTTCCTTGGATTGTTTCTTCTTGAGGAGTCCACACATCTCTTAAGTAGGTTTGTCTTTCCTACCTGCTCACCAATCTTTAAAGTATACATGTAGCTTCTTTCTTTGATTTTTTTCTTCATATCTCAGCATGCATTCAATTTTCCAGTGCCTTCTTTGATATTGAGAGTGGCTATTGGCAGCAGTCAAGGTAGATCCGACAAGTAGGCCATATACTTTTTCATGAAGAAATTTTTCCCAAATACTGATTTTAGTCACTTCACACCATTGTAAATACCATTTTCCATTATCCCTACTCCATTTTGTGCAAGCCAAGGAGTCCTCGAGCTTGAGGAGTATTAGAAGTAGCCACGTACCAATTTTCATAATTTTTAGACTTTGTTTGAGCCCTCAAATAAGCACTGGAACCTAATTCTTAACTAGGCCAAACACTAGATCTGGATGGGGCCAAAATCTAGTAGAAAACTATAAAAGGAGCTAGAGAGCTCATTTTTGAGGTTAGCTTGTTAGAGTATTGAGCTATTGTAAGAGAATTTTTTAGTAATACAAATAACTCCATTGTTCCTCTCTTTGTTCTTGCCTTGTGTGCATGTGTGTGTGAATGTATGTGCATCTTGTGTGCTTCTCACTCATGCACTTGTGCCATCACTTGCTCATAGTCTTCATACTAGTCCTCACGTCTCCACAGATTGACAATTATGAGGTGGATCTCCTCACATTGGTACTTGCCATTGTGCTAGAGTGACACCAAATTTGATGCCATTTCCGGGGCGAGAGCTTTAAGGATGAGCATGTGATGTTGAATTCATAGGTATTTCCTTCACTTTTCTCTATTTTCTTTTATTTTCTCCACCATTATCATCACCATCATCATCCTCACCATCTCCCACCTCCATCTCCACCTTCGCAAAATTTTCAGTTTTTTGGTCATATCACCTTCCCCACCTCATTCCCCTCATTTCACTTGTGAGAGAGAGTGAGAGACAGCTATTGTGCTTGCTATTTTTGTGTGTTTTTTAGCATTTCTTACATGTTTTGACCGCATCATCATCTCCATGGGCTTTTGCAGGTATGAAAAATGTCTACACAGGTCCCAGGGCATTGAGCTTTGTCAATCATGATTGACAGAAAACTTGACCATTTGGTAAAACTAAGTGCATATTCATGATCTACAGGCCTTGCACATCACATCCACACAAAAATTTCAAGGAAATTTGCATTTTCTCTATCCATCGCAATTGATAGCATCAATCACGATTGACAGTATCCATCATGAAGGACACCTTTGCCCATCACGATTGATCGAAAAATAGCGATTGACAGTCAAACATGGCAAAATTATTGTCCATCGCAATAGATAGAGGCCCAATTCATACAGGAAAACATGAAAAAGCAAAAATTCCAACCAATCACGATTGACACCCCCACGAGGGATTGCCTGTCCATTGCGACTGACCAGCCGTCCATTGTGATCGACATGTGTCCATTGCAATGGACAGCCTTGTCCATCGTGACTGATAGAAAAATTGCGATTGACACCCCAAATTGGTGAAAAAGCTATCCGTCATAACTTATGGGCCATGATTGACACAATATAAATTAAGAAACCCGAGATATTCTGCCCATCACGATTGACAGCATCCATCGCGATGGACACCCCTGTCCATCATGATTGACACCCATCAATCACGATTGACTTTGTCCGTTGCGATTGACATGCCATGACGAACAGCTCTGTCCATCGCGATTGACAACCAATTTTGGCTAGATTTTAGGGTTTTTGATTTTTCAATTTTTGCCCAATTTGGAGCATAAAATTCAAGCCATTAGAGCATTGTGAGGCCCCTATACAAGTAATTCGAAAGATCTTGTTTGCATGTTAGCCTCTTTTAACCTCAGAACCCTGAATTGTCATAACTTCTTCATACGAACTCCATTTCTAAGGGAAGTTTCATAAAAGCAAATCAAAATTGGGTCTTTGTATTACATGAATAGACATGGTTTGTTAAGTCAATTCAATTGAAATATTGGGCTAACTTTGGGACTTTTATAGGTTCATTGGGAGCACTAAAGGGCATCCGGAGCACGAGCATACTGCAAGCTTGAGAACGGTGTTCTTGAGCACTCAAGAGCAAGGGATAAGCAACTTAAGGTTGGATCATTCTCAACCCCCTCTTTCAATTCGTAGCTTGGGCAAATTAGAGATATAGGTTTTGATTAATTAGGGCAACATTAAGCATGATCAAGTTCTAGAACCCTAATTACTCAAGTGTAAGCATAAATAGGCTACATTTGCAAAAAACCCTAAAGTAATAGAACTTAAATTAAGTGATTAAACTCAAGTACGATAAAACTCAAGTGTTCATTGCAACAAAAATTGGTTGGACAAGAAGTGACATCCTAAGGAAATTAAAAAGAACAAGGAACTAATACAAAAGAACTCTGCAATGAGGTTGTACTAGGAAAAATTGGGATATCAGCCAAGGCTTATGAACCTTAGGTCAGGAAGATATTTAGGACGAAATAGACAAAGCCTCAAATCTTCTAACGCTAGTGTCAATCATATAGCTAGGTCTTGGGCCCAACAATTGAGTGATTACCCATATGCCCTAAGTTCAGAAACAAGTGATTCTGAGATGTCATATAACATGGAGAGACCCGTAGGTAGTCAGGAGTGGTGTACCTAGAAAAGCCAGAAGGACCTTACAAGACTCAACTAGAATATATCAGGACCAATCGTCTAGGTGCTCGCATCTACGAGGACGGCTTGAGAAGATCCGTTGTCCAAATTACTAGAACATACAGTAGTCAAGTTTGAAAATGGTGCAAACCTGACTAGCCTAATGAAGTGGGAGCACTCACCATCTATGAATTTAGAGATCATGATAGCCAGACAAAGTGACCTATTTAGACAATATTTCAGAGAGAGTCTTTGTGGTCTCAGAGCATGGTAGGTATGCCTACACTTGGAAGGGTGAATTTATTTTTTCCCCAACCAAGATCCAATGTCTCTTATGGTCATCAAGGAGCTGGAACATCTCAAGCTCATGGAACTCAAAGGGACAGGAGTAGAGATAGACCCAAGGTAAGCTTTGCTAACCCAATAGGAAGAGAACGAACGAGAACTGAGACGGATAGAATGGAAAACAAGAGACCTAGAGACCCAAGTAATCAAAGAAATGCAGATGAATTCCCTTTGCCAAGGCCTAGAGAACACACTAGGACCTTGAGACCCACACAACTGGTCAAGTCTATGAAGAATTATTTTGATGGTATAGGAGACCCATATGATCATGTGACTAAATTTAGGCAAGTATTGAGAGCTGAGCAAGTTCACGAACATAGACCAACTTCTAGAAGCCTTCATCACGGAATTTACTAAGAGTGGCATAAGACACAACACTTCCTCACTGATTCATAACTTTAAACAAACACCTCAAGAGACTGTCAAACTTGTAGGAAGAAGATTTAGGCAATACCTAGAGAGATGCCTAGTGCCAGATTTGTTGAGATATCAAGCTCAACATGTGATGATCCAGGATGACACGTACCAGTTTTTTGTTTCTCTGACATGTATAGTGGTCACGCCGGTATATGTCAGGGATACTTCATTGAGATTTATTAGATTTATCCACCGAGAGTGATGGCACATTTCTTTCTTGCCAGCTCACTCATTCGCGGACATTAGGTTTTTCCTTATGTACTGGTCTTTATATATTGCACTGGTTGTATTCTTGTTTTTAGGTCATTCTTGTACATTCCTTTTATGTAATAGAAGAAGAAGAAGAAGATCATTCTTCCTTGCCTCAATCTGTGTGTGTGCTTCTCCTTGAGAGTGAGAGTGAGTGTGTGAGCTCTCTTCCTTATCTCCTTCCTCGTGACATGGTATCAGAGCCAACGTGGCTGTAGAGAGCTCGTGGAGAAGGCGACGGTGAAGACTACGCGGCAAGGCGTGGAGAAAACGCGATTTCACAAACGGCCTCCGTTTGCTACGAAAATCGCCGTGAAGGTAGAAGATCTCAAAATATTTTCGCGAGTTATCCCTTTAGGATCACTCGTTTTTATTAGATCAAAGTTTCGGAGCCATCTCGATCTCTGTTTCGAGCCCGCAAGGTGGGGCCCACAGAAAAACCAGGTCAGTTTCAGAAATTGTAACTTGCATTGTGTTCGGCGACACTCATATTCCAGATTCAGAATTTCAAGTGATTCCGTGTACTGTTGATACACGAAAACTGTGTTTTTCTGAGATCGAACTGTCACGTCATAGTGCTACAGTGTTCAAGCAGAAGTGCTGCTTGTAGTGTGTTGCGGTGTTATGAATTGTTGCAGAAATGGTAAACGCAGATGGAATGAGTCAGCTTATGAGCGATAAGCTGGACAAGAACAACTTCCATGCTTGGAGATTCAGAATGATAAATTTCCTGATGGGAAAAGGCTACTGGAAGTACATCGAAGGAGAGAATGAAAATGCTCCGCAGTTACTAGAAAGGAATCGGACTGTAGAATAGTTAAGAGCATATGAGGAATGGAATCAAGGAGCACGAAAGGTAATGTATTGGCTATCTGTTAGCATACAGGATAGCATGATTGGCCACATACAGGATGCCAAGACTCCAAAAGAGGCATGGAACAGTTTGGTCACTTTGTACGAGACCAATACAAAGGCACGGAGATTGCAACTCAAGAACGAGCTGCATACATTGGAGAAAAAGAGCATGTCGATAAGTGACTACACTCTAAAAATCAAAAGAATATGTGAGTCACTTGCATCTATTGGCATGAATGCAGATGATGATGATAAGGTGGAAGTGTGCCTTCGTGGTTTAGGAGCCGCATATAAGCAGTTCAGAACTTCTATACAGACCAGGGAAAATATTCTGAATTTTACTGATTTGGTCTCTATGCTGATCATTGAAGAAAAGAATCTTGGTGAGGATTCAAACTCCCAAGGAAAGCCCAGTTCTGAGCAGGTATTCTACTCTGGCAGAGGAAGAGGAAGAGGTAGAGGTTTTGGAAGTGGAAGAGGAAACTGTAACCAAGACCAAGGTCAACAACAGAATCATGCAGGAGGAAGAGGACAAATTCGAGGCAGGGGGAGCCAAAGAGGTCACATAAATTTCCAAAGAAATGAGTTAGGTAATGATAGTAAAGGATGCTAGAATTGTGGTAAACCTGGACACTTTGAACGTGATTGCAGGTTAAAGAATCAAAATAACTGAAGGCAGCAAAACAACTATGCATCCACAAGTGCAGATGATTCTGAGAAGCTGTTTACGGTTCAACATCACATGATGAATACGATGTGTGCTGGTGTTTCAAAATTGAATGATAATGTCTGGTATGTTGATTCAGGTGCTTCAAATCACATGACCAGTCATGCAGAATGGTTTAGTAGTTTGCAGAAAATGCCAGTTCTTGGATATGTTGAAACAAGTGATGACACATCGCATCCTATTGAGTATACAGGAAACATAGCATTGTCTATGGAGGACGGAAAGGTAAAACATCTCGCTGATGTGCTGCATGTTCCAAATATAACGAAGAATCTGGTTTCTGTTGGACAAATGGTTGACAAGGGATTACAAGTCAGGTTCAATGCTGATGGATTATATGTAGAAGAGTACAAGCAGGATGGACGATTGGTTGCCAAAGGAAACAAAGTGGGTAGGATGTTCACCTTAAATGTGAATATTCTTGAAATGAATGCAGCCATGTTTGCGAAAGATGCAAGAGTTATTGCAGATATAGAGATATGGCACAAACGGATTGGACATGCAAACTTGCAAATGCTGAAACTCATGCAGTCAAAGGAGATTGTCCATGGACTACCAAATTTCAAAGTTGCAGAAATGCAAAAGGTATGTGCAGCATGTCAATTTGGTAAACAATCAAGAGCAACATTTCCACATGATAAGCATGTTAGTGAGAATGTACTAGAAGTAGTACATACAGATGTTTGGGGTCCAGCAAAGACCACATCTATGGGCGGTTGCAGGTTTTATGTTACTTTCATTGATGACCAAAGTATGGGTATATTTCATGACAGAGAAGAGCGAGGTGTTTACTCACTTCCAGAATTTTAAAGTTATGGTGGAAAAGCAAACAGGGAAGTACATTCAAGCATTAAGATCTGAGGGAGGAGGTGAATACATGTCAAATGAGTTCAGCAGTTTTCTAAAAAATCATGGAATTCGGCATCAATTTTCATGCAGGTACACACCACAACACAATGGTGTTGCTGAACGCAAAAATAGACATATTGTAGAAATAGCAAGAGCCTTGATGGCTGAGAAGAATATGCCTCATTGTTATTGGGCAGAAGCTGTGCCTACTGCTATATACATCATGAACAGAACTCCGACTGCTACTGTACATCAAGTTACACCTGAAGAGAAATTTACAGGTAAAAAGCCAAACTTATCACATCTGAAAGTTTTTGGTTGTATTGCATATGTACATGTTCCAGATGAGTTGAGGACGAAGCTTGATCCAAAAGCAGAAAAATGTGTCTTCATTGGATATTCCCTTGAGCAAAAGGGGTACAAATGTTATAACCCACTCACACGACAGGTGAAGGTGAGCAGAGATGTGGTATTTGATGAAATGTCAAGCTTCTATGCAGATGCCAAAGAAGGACTGAATCTTGAACCAAATGACAAAGAAAATGATGAAAAATCTAGTGCAGAATCTCAAGTTTTGAGTGGACCGGATGCATCACCAAGCAATAGTTCCAACTCAAATCCATGGAGTGGAAGATTGCATGGAAATTTCAGTCCAACAAATTCATCAAATACATCCAAGAAAGGTAAAGAAAAGCTTTCTGCTGGTAGTAAAACAGGTGAAGGTTTTGAAGACGTTGATGAGATTCAAGCGGTTCAGAAAAGAGTCTTGATGAGGAACTTGGATTGCCCTCTGTGAAGACTCCAGGAGTAAGAAGGGCACATGCAGATGATACAAGAAGAAGTGACCCAAGACCAAGAAGATATGGGAGGATGCGTAATTCACTGCAACGATTGACATATGATAGCTACATGGCTCGCCATTGTGCCTACATGACAAAGGTAATACAAGATGCTGAACCTTCTTGTTTTGAAGATGCAATTGGTAATGCAGATTGGGAAAAAGCTATGGATGAGGAGATGGCTGCACTTTATGGAAATGATACATGGAAGCTGGTTCCATTGCCGCAAGGAAAGAAATCCATAGGCTGCAAATGGGTTTACAAGGTAAAGCATAATGCTGATGGTAGCATAAGCAGGTATAAAGCACGATTGGTAGCTAAAGGTTATGCACAGACATATGGCATTGATTATGAGGAAACATTCAGCCCTGTAGCTAAAATGTCTACTATCAGAACACTTGTTGCATTAGCTACAGCAAAAGGATGGACTTTGCATCAGATGGATGTGAAGAATGCTTTCCTACATGGTGAGTTACAGAAAGAAGTATATATGGACCAGCCACAAGGATATGAAGATTCAAAGCATCCAAAATATGTTTGCAGGTTGCAAAAGGCTTTGTATGGGCTGAAGCAGGCTCCGCGTGCATGGCATGCAAGGATTGCTGATTACTTAACCAGCATTGGGTTTTCTATGTGTGATGCAGATCACTCACTATATGCAAGGAAGGCTGATGATGGCATCACTATTGTGGCTATTTATGTTGATGATCTGATTTTAGGTGGTGATAATGAAGAAAGAATCAAAGAGGTAAAGAAACTTCTTATGCAGGAATTCGACATGAAAGATCTTGGTGTGTTGCGCTATTTCTTGGGCATTGAGTTTATACATACAGAAACATGTATATGGATGTCGCAAAGGCAATATGCCTTGAATATGCTGCAAAAGTATGATATGGCTGATTGTAAGCCAATTTCTATGCCTTTAGATCAGAATTTGAAATTGGATACTACATCAGGTGAAGCATTGGAAAATGCTACTATGTACAGGAAAATTGTGGGAAGTCTTAGATATCTTACAATTACAAGGCCTGATTTAAGCTACACTGTTGGACTTGAAAGTCAGTTTATGCAGGTTCCCAGGAAGCCACATTTGGATGCTCTGAGGCGCACTCTACGTTATGTGAGTGCTACTTTGGATTATGCATTGTTTTATGAAGCTGGTGTAGATTTGCAGGTTCATGGATACACCGATGCAGATTGGGCTGGTAGTACTCCAGATAGAAGATCTACTAGTGTCTCTCTTTTCTCACTTGGAGGTGCAGCTTTTACATGGAGCAATAAGAAGCAACCCACTGTTGCTTTGTCGAGTACAGAGGCTGAGTATAGAAGTGCTGCAATGGCAGCATGTGAGGCATCATGGCTGGAGATGTTACTTGCAGATTTAGGTATGGAAGTGCAAAATCCTATCACTATCTATTGTGATAATCTTAGCAGCATACAGTTAGCACGGAACCCTGTTTTCCATGCTATAACAAAGCATATCGAGGTACATTATCACTTCATCAGAGAGAAAGTATTAGCAGGTGATATTGATCTTGTTTATGTGAGAACAGATGAGCAGGTTGCTGATATTTTCACCAAAGCATTTGGAGCTGAGAAGTTGAAGAAGTTTCGGAAGATGCTTGGATTACAGGATATGGCATTGAGCTTGAGGGGGAGTGTTGAGATTTCAAGCTCAACATGTGATGATCCAGGATGACACGTACCAGTTTTTCGTTTCTCTGACATGTATAGTGGTCACGCCGGTATATGTCAGGGATACTTCATTGAGCTTTATTAGATTTATCTACCGAGAGTGATGGCACATTTGTTTCTTGCCAGCTCACTCATTTGTGGACATTAGGTTTTTCCTTATGTACTGGTCTTTATATATTGCACTGGTTGTATTCTTGTTTTTAGGTCATTCTTGTACATTCCTTTTATGTAATAGAAGAAGAAGAAGAAGATCATTCTTCCTTGCCTCAATCTGTGTGTGTGCTTCTCCTTGAGAGTGAGAGTGAGTGTGTGAGCTCTCTTCCTTATCTCCTTCCTCGTGACAAGATTTACCCACTCCAGCCAAACAAGTGGCTTTATTCCTAGATGGATTGTTAAGTACCAAATTGAGATCATATGTGTACTTGAAGGACCCTAGAACCATAGAAGAGTGTGTGCGCATGTGCATAGACAACAAGGATAATCTAGGGGATGAATTGGAGCTTTCAAAAGTCTATAAAGATTCAAATAGCTCAACTAGCCTCACTTCAAAACAATCCACATCTATCGAGGAACTTGCAGAGAAGGTAGCTCAGAAATTAGGAGTCTCTAGCAAACAGATACCTAGATTTTCCCGAGTGAAAAGATGCTAAACCTATGGAGGAGACCATATGGCTAGCGTGTTTCCCAATTATGGCTCAACCCCAAGTGAACCTGAACAGCCAATACTGCACCATAGAAAGGAGGTACACTAACCACACCGCACAAGACTGCCCTTATAACAAGCAAGCTGTTAGACAAAATTATCCACAACCATATCCACAACAAGGGAGATATCAGAATCAGTACCCACAACAGTATGGTAGACCACAACAACCCTATCAACAACCCTACCAGGCCCAAAAAAGGCCTCAACCTACGTTAGCTCAGCAACCTCCAACTCTAGCCAATGTGATCTCAGTAAAGTATGCAACTGCCGAAGAAAATCCAAATAGAGCCTTAGTGCGAGTAACACCATTGCTTTTAGAAAGTGACCCAAATGATCATAGTTTTGACTCTACTCATATGGATAGCCCACATGCTTACTATATGTAGTCACCTAAGCATAATGAAAGTTACTATTACAAAGACCCTAGTGAGTCTACTGGAGAGTCTGAATATGCCAATGTCATGTATGCAAATCCTAATTCTAGGCCTCAACCTAGACACATGCAAGCGCCAAGAGGGCCATGTTACACATGCCAGGGAGATTACTTCATTCGTGATTGTCGAGATATCAAGCTCAACATGTGATGATCTAGGATGACACATACCAGTTTTTCGTTTCTCTGACATGTATAGTGGTCACGCCAGTATATATCAGGGATACTTCATTGAGCTTTATTAGATTTATCTACCGAGAGTGACAGCACATTTGTTTCTTGCTAGCTCACTCATTCGCGGACATTAGGTTTTTCCTTATGTACTGATCTTTATATATTGCACTTGTTGTATTCTTGTTTTAGGTCATTCTTGTACATTCCTTTTTATGTAATAGAAGAAGAAGAAGAAGAAGATCATTCTTCCTTGCCTCAATCTTTGTGTGCTTCTCCTTGAGAGTGAGAGTGTGTGTGTGAGCTCTCTTCCTTATCTCCTTCCTCGTGACATGGTATCAGAGCCAGCGTGGCTGTAGAGAGCTCATGGAGAAGGCGACGGTGAAGACTACATGGCAAGGCATGGAGAAAACGCGATTTCACAAACGACCTTCGTTTACTACGAAAATCGGTGTGAAGGTGGAAGACCTCAAAATATTTTTGAGAGTTATCCCTTTAGGGTCACTAGTTTTTGTCAGATTGAAGTTTTGGAGCCATCTCGACCTCCGTTTCGAGCCTGCAAGGTGGGGCCCATAGAAAACCCAGGTCAGTTTCAGAAATTGTAACTTGCGTTGTGTTCGACAACACTCATATATTCTAGATCCAAAATTTCAAACAATTCCATCTACTGTTGATACACGAAAAGTGTGTTTTTCTGAGATCGAACTATCACGTCATAGTGCGACAGTGTTCAAGAAGAAGTGTTGCTTGTAGTGTTTTGCAGTGTGGTGAATTGCTGAAATGGCAAACGCAGATGGAATGAGTCAGCTTATGAGTGATAAGCTGGACAAGAACAACTTCCATGCTTGGAGATTCAAAATGACGAATTTCCTCATGGGAAAAGGCTACTAGAAGTACATCGAAGGAGAGAATGAAAATGCTCCGCAGTTACCAGAAAGGAATCAGACTGCAGATCAGGTAAGAGCATATGAGGAATGGAATCAAGGAGCAGGAAAGGTAATGTACTCGCTATTTGTTAGCATAGAGGATAGCATGACTGGGCACATGCAGGATGCCAAGACTCCAAAAGAGGCTTGGAATAGTTTCGTGACATTGTACGAGACCAATACAAAGGCATGGAAATTGCAACTCAAGAACGAGCTACATACATTGGAGAAAAAGAGCATGTCGGTAAGTGACTACACTCTAAAAATCAAAAGCATATTTGAGTCACTTGCATCTATTGGCGTGAATGTAGATGATGATGATAAGGTGGAAGTGTGCCTTCGTGGTTTAGGACCGCATATAAGCACTTCAGAACTTCCATACAGACCAGGGAAAATATTCCGAATTTTGCTGATCTGGTATTGATTATTGAATAAAAGAATCTTGGTGAGGATTCAAACTCCCAAGGAAAGCCCAATTCTGAGCAGATATTCTACTCTGGTAGAGGAAGAAGCAAAGGTAGAGGTTTTGGAAGTGGAAGAGGAAACAATAACCAAGACCAAGGTCAACAACAGAATCATGCAGGAGGAAGAGGACAGTTTCGAGGCAGGGGGAGCCAAAGAGGTCGCAAAAATTTCCAAAGAAATGATTCAGGTAATGATAGTAAAGGATGCTGGAAGTGTGGTAAACTTGGACACTTTGAACGTGATTGCAGGTTGAAGAATCAAAATAACATAAGGCAGCAAAACAACTATGCATCCACGAGTGCAAATGATTCTGAGAAGCTGTTTATGGTTCAACATCACATGATGAATACGATGTCTGCTGGTATTTCAAAATCGAATGATAATGTCTGGTATGTTGATTCAGGTGCTTCAAATCACATGACCAGTCATGCATAATGGTTTAGTAGTTTGCAAAAAATGCCAGTTCCTGGATATGTTGAAACAGGTGATGATACATCGCATCTTAACGAGCATACAGGAAACATAGCATTGTCTATGGAGGATGCGAAGGTAAAACATCTTGCTGATCTGCTGCATGTTCCAAATATAACAAAGAATCTAGTTTCTGTTGGACAAATGGTTGACTAGGGATTACAAGTCAGGTTCAATGCTGATGGATTATATGTAGAAGAGTACAAGCAGGATGGATGATTGGTTGCCAAAGGAAACAAAGTGGGTAGGATGTTCACCTTAAATGTGAAGATTCCTGAAATGAATGCAGCCATGATTGCAAAAGGTGCAAGAGTTATTGCAGATATAGAGATGTGGCACAAATGGATTGGACATGTAAACTTGCAAAGGTTGAAATTGATGCAGTCAAAGGAGATTTTCCATGGACTACCAAATTTCAAAGTTGCAGAAATGCAAAAGGTATGTGCAACATGTTAATTTAGTAAACAGTCAAGAGCATCATTTCCACATGACAAGCATGTTAGTGAGAATGTACTAGAAGTAGTACATACAGCTGTTTGGGGTCCAGAAAAGACCACAATTATGGGCGGTTGCAGGTATTATGTTACTTTCATTGATGACCATACACGCAAAGTATGGGTATATTTCATGAAAGAGAAGAGCGAGGTGTTCACTCACTTCCAGAATTTGAAAGCTATGGTGCAAAAGTAGAGAGGGAAGTACATTTATGTTGGAGATAGATGTCTGCAGAAGCACGCAAACAGCACAAGGAAGAAGAAGAAGCTTGGAGCACAAAACACACAATACTGAATGTATTACTAGAGAATGTACAAAGATAAGTAGCCCATTAGGGCAATAGGCGTATATACAAGCCGGGGGAAAAAAACCTCCTAAACAGGGAAAAAAGTGCCCCGGCAATCCTAGAGTGTTCACGCACATCACTACCTAAATATATCAACAAATCCCCCCTGGGAGTAATGCGGTGAAAAAGTAGCTGGCACTCATGTATAAGGAAGTGCCAAGCTATGTGGAAGTCACTCCACAAAAGGAAGTAAGCCTAAAGCTTTGCGGAAAGCTTCAAACTTCTCCCTGGGTAGAGGCTTCGTGAAAAGGTTTGCAATGTTCTCCTGCATGGGCACATATGCCAAGCTGATCTCCCCAGCAGAGAACCTCTCCCTGACATAGTGATAATGCACCTCAATGTGCTTAGTGCGAGCATGGAACACAGGGTTGCTCGCAGCTACCAATGCGCTCTGACTGTCAGTGAAGATAGTGGTGGCAAAATTCTGACCAACACCCAAATCAGCCATAAGGCATCGAGCCACACACACTCAAGAGTCGCTGTGAAAGTTGTCCTATACTCAGCCTCACAACTGGAAGTGGCCACAGTAGGCTGCTTCTTGCTCAACCAAGATATACATGAGCTACCAAGCATGAAGCAAAAACCACTGGTGGACACACGAGTGTCATAGCAACCAGCCCAATCTGAGTCAGAAAAAGCATGCAAATCTAGCGGTAGTGATCCCCCCTTGGGATAAAACAACCCAAGTAGCCGAGTACCACTCAACTAGCGAAAGATGCACTTAACCGGCTTCCAATGTGTGACTCCTGGGCAATGCATAAACCTGCTCATCTGTGAGACAGCAAACTGAATATCTGGCCGAGTAATGCATAAGTAAATCAAGCATCCAACAGCCTTCTGATAGAGAACAGCATCAAATGCATCTCCAACATCATGAAGACTCAATCGTAAACCTGTCTCCATAGGAGTGGCAATAGGCTTACAGTCTTCAAGGCCAAAACGCTGCAATAATGTGTCAATATATTTCGTTTGACATAGAGCCATTCCACCATCAACTTGCATAAACTGAATGCCTAAATAGTGATGCAAATGCCCCAAATCAGACATCTCAAATGAGGCATGCAAATCAGCCTTGAAATCAGCAGTATGCTTCTCAATAGGACCAGTGAGCAGCATGTCATCAACATAGACAACAATGATCAAAAGCACATCATTAGCACGCTTAACATATAAGGTGCTTTCAATTGGACTGTTCTCAAAACCATGTGCAACCAGATAGTCATGTATCTTCTCATACCAAGAACGTGGTGCTTGCTTTAAACCATATAATGCCTTTTTTAACTTGCACACCTGGTTTTCATGCCCTTTCTGCACAAAGCCACGGGGCTGAAAAACATACACTTCTTCATGCAAGTCACTATTCAGAAATCTTGTTTTAATGTCCAACTGATGTACATTCCAACCATGATGGGCTGCAAGTGCACAAATACTCCGAACAGTAGTCATACGGCATGTAGGTGCAAAGGTCTCATCAAAATCAATGCCTCTTTCCTGTGCATAACCCTTTGCAACAAGCCTAGCCTTATACCTGTCAACTGTACCATCAGGTTTACGCTTCAGCTTGTATACCCACTTAGTGCCAATGGCCTTCTTGCCAGGAGGCAAGTCACATAAAGACCATGTACCATTCTTCATTATAGCATCATATTCAGATTGCATAGCAGCCATCCAACTTTCTGAATTTTGTGCTTCATCAAAAGAAACAAGCTCATTCTCATCACAGAGACTAGACGTAGCCATAGCATAGCAATCTGATGTAAAGGAGGCACTACGAGAGCCTGAACGAGTATGATATGACAAAGGTGCATCTAATTTGCTATCACGCAAAGTCTGCACCAGCCATTTTGGCATAGTTTTTGCCTGCTCAATATCAGCTCTCTCATCAATAACTGCATCATGTAAATCTGCATCAGAAATGGAATGATCTGCATCATCATATGAAACCTACAAAGGCTGAGAAGTTGCCTCATTAGGACCAGCACTAGACTGTCCACCTGTAAAAAGAGGCATCAAAGTATCATACATGTCTTTGGAGCTAGCAGATGTCTCCTTAGTACATGAAAGCAATGGCTGAATAGCATCTTCCACAAAGACAACATCACGGCTAACCAAAATGCGTTTAGTATGTGGATGATACAGACGATAGCCTTTACTTTCAGAACTGTGCCCAACAAAAATACGCAGATGAGCAACATATGGCTTGCGGTCATGCCAAGCCTCATATGGAGTGATAGACTGCAGCGCTTTAGTGGGACACCTGTTCAGTACATATGCTGCACACATGATAGCCTCAAGCCAGAAACTATGTGGTAAAGCCTGACTTTTGACCATGCACCTCACTCTCCATGAGTGACCTGTTCTTTCGTTCAGCAACTCCATTCTGTTGAGGTGTATAAGGCACTGTACACTGGTGTTTTATCCCACGTTCAGCCAGAAATGCATTAAAAATCAGAAGACATATATTCCCCCCCTCGATCAGAACGGAGGGTGCCCATTTTACATGCTGACAGATTTTCAGCCAAAACCAAAAATTGTTTGAAGCACATGAACACTTCGGACTTTGCTTTGAGTGGATATACCCATGCATGTCTGGAAAAATCATCAATGAAAGTCACAAAGTAAAGGTAATTTCCAAAAGAGGGTGTCTGCATAGAACACAAACATCACTATGTACAAGCTACAATTTCTGTGTAGCCCGAACTGAACCATCTTTTGGAAAGGAGAAATGTTGCATTTTGCCCAAAATACAGCCTTCACAAACATGTTTTCCAGGTGCCTCAAGTTTGGGCAAAGAGGACACCATTTCAGATTTCTGCAAACGTAGCAAACTAGCAAAATTCAGATGACCAAAGCGTGCATGCCAAAGCTTTGCATCTGACATAGCCTGAGAATCATTTACTGCACATGCCAAATCATTTTCAGATCTTTCATAGTCTATGAGCTTATACAGCCCACGACATAAAATGCCAGAAGCAATAATCACATCGCCATTTGACAGATCATGAACTGTACACATGTCATCAACAAATTTCACAACCAAGCCAATCTTGGCTAATGCAGAAACTGATAACAGGTTCTTTTTTATCCCTGGCACAAATAAAGCATCTGACAAAGTGAAAGAACTACCATCAGCAGTAGTCAAAATGATCTTACCAACTCCCATAATAGGATAAGAGGAGTTGTTGGCGCATGTGACAGTATTCCCTGTAGGGGCAGGCTCGAGTGAAGAGAAGAAACTGCACTGCGAGGTAATATGTTTGGTCGCCCCACTATCAAAATACCAAACATCTGAGTCTACTGCAGACATGCACTGCTCATGAGAAGATGGGTCAAAACTGCAGACAGTAGTAAACGTCCATTCTTCTTCTTGCACAATATTTGCAGACTCTGTTTTTGGTGTAGAGGCCTCTGCAACAACCATTCCAGCCTCTTTCTTCTTTGCCTCTTTAGCAGCCAGTTTTGGACAGTTCTTTATGGTATGATCATTCCCTTTACAGTACTTACAAAACAATTTCTGCTTTTCTGATTTCTTTTCATCTTTATCTTCCTTCTTCGAATATGCAGAATTAGCAGATTTCTGCTTACTAGTTGAAGAGCTCCATTTTCCTTTGCCCTTCTGACTAGCCAGGAAAGCTTGATCTGCAACTCGCATAATGGACCTGTTTTGCCTGGACTGATCTTCCTGCAACAGAACAGAGACTAACTCCTCAAATGATAAGGCATTTGGATTGCCTTTCATCATCAACCGAAGAGTAGAAGCAAAACTCTTATATGAATCAGGAAGACCATTCAGAACGGTCTGCACAAGTGAGCTATCTGGTATAACCTCATCAGTAGAAATCAATTGTTCCTTCAAGTCTTTGATCTTCGTTAGGAAACTGTCCATAGAATCACCTCCATTCATGTGCTCACTCTCCAACTATTTTCGGAGGTAAGCAACATGAGCCTCATTCCTAGCTTGGTACAATGTGGTAAGTGTATCCCAAGCATCCTTAGCTGTTCTGCAAGAGCGAATATAAGGAATAATGGCACGTTTGACAGACAAAGGTATCAATGCATGTGCCTGGGCATCTCTGCCATCCCAACGAATCTGCTCTCCAGTAGGTGCAGCAGAAACAGCTGCACGAATAGGAATCTGCGGAATATCATCTTCGACACCATCTTCATCAGCTCCAGCACCTGTATTTGCAGTACCTGTAGTCGAAGGTGTAACAGGACGTCTTTCAATACCCTGCACAATGTTCCACAATCCTTTTGCAACCAATACATGTCGCATCATATAAGCCCACAATGGGTAGTTGGTACCATCCAACTTATCCTCAACAACCAACATACGGAATACATCACTGCTTTCAGCCATGGCCAGTGACTAAAATACCTTGATGTAGAAAATTGACTGTATCTCAAAAAGTTGAACAGAACTGCCCATACGAGTTCTGCTAGACCTGTAGCAGACTTCGAGATGCTTAAACTGGCGAGCAGAAACTGGTATATACCTTTGGCACAAAAAGAAGAAATAGCCTACACAAGCACTGTGATAGTGCGTTCGGAGGCCGGCTATTACTAGATAGGTAAAATAAGGGTATTTCCCGCACTCTTAGAAAAAAAGACGAATGTATTTTTGCGATTTTGGCACCACAGAGCGAAGCGGTTTTGATCTCGGAAACACCCTGAGTATGCTCACCAAAATTCGTACGATTCTGAGACTGCAAACGGAGGAGTGTCGACGACGCCCTAGATGAAGCGACGACCTGCTCTGATACCAATTGTTGGAGATAGATGTCTACAGAAGCACGCAAACAGCACAAGGAAGAAGAAGAAGCTTGGAGCACAAAACACACAATACTGAATGTATTACTAGAGAATGTACAAAGATAAGTAGCCCATTAGGGCAATAGGCGTATATACAAGCCGGGGGAAAAAAACCTCCTAAACAGGGAAAAAAGTGCCCCGGTGGTCCTAGAGTGTTCACACACATCACTACCTAAATATATCAACAATTTAGACATTAAGATCTGATGGAGGAGGTGAATACATGTCAAATGAGTTCGGCAATTTTCTAAAAAATCATGGAATTCGGCGTCAGTTTTCATGCACGTACACACCACAACAGAATGGTGTTGCTGAATGCAAAACTAGACATATTGCAAAAATAGCAAGAGCCTTGATGGCTGAGAAGAATATGCCTCATTGTTATTGGGCAGAAGCTGTGCATACTGCTGTATACATCATGAACAGAACTCCGACTGCTGTTGTACATCAAGTTACACTTGAAGAGAAGTTTACAGGTAAAAATCCAAACTTATCACATCTGAAAGTTTTTGGTTGTATTGCATATGTACATGTTCCAGATGAGTTGAGGATGAAGCTTGATCCGAAAGCAGAAAAATGTGTCTTCATTGGATACTCCCTGGAACAAAAAGGGTACAAATGTTATAACCCACTCACACGACAGGTGAAGGTGAGTAGAGATGAGGTATTTGATGAAATGTCAAGCTTCTATGCAGATGCCAAAGAAAGACTGAATCTTGAACCAAATGAAAAAGAAAATGCTGAAAAAACAAGTGCAGAATCTCAAGTTTTGAGTGGACTAGATGCATCACCAAGCAATAGTTCCAACTCAAATCCATGGAGTGGAAGATTGTGTGGAAATTTCAGTCCAGCAAATTCATCAAATACATCTAAGAAAGGTAAAGAAATACTTTCTGCTGGTAGTAAAACATGTGCAGATTTTGAAGTTGTTGATGGAGATTCAAGTGCTTCAGAAAAGAGTCTTGATGAGGAACTTGGATTGCCCTCTATGAAGACACCAAGAGTAAGAAGGGCACATGCAGATGATACAAGGAGAAGTGACCGAGGACCAAGAAGATCTGGGAGGATGCGTAATTCAGCGCAATGATTGACATATGATAGTTACATGGCTTGCCATTGTGCTTACATGACAAAGGTAATACAAGATGCTGAACCTTCTTGTTTTGAAGATGCAATTGGTAATGGAGATTCGGAAAAAGATATGGATGAGGAGATGGCTTCACTTTATGGAAATGATACATGGAAGCTAGTTCCATTGCCACAAGGAAAGAAACCCATAGGTCGCAAATGGGTTTACAAGGTAAAACATAATGTTGATGGTAGCATAAGCAGGTATAAAGCACGATTGGTAGCTAAAGGTTATGCACATACATATGACATTGATTATGAGGAAACATTCAGCCCTATAGCTAAAATGTCTACTGTAAGAACACTTGTTGCATTAGCTACAGCAAAAGGATTGACTTTGCATCAGATGGGTGTGAAGAATGCTTTCCTACATGGTGAGTTACAGGAAGAAGTATATATGGACCAGCCACAAGGATATGAAGATTCAAAGCATCCAGAATATGTTTGCAGGTTGCAAAAGGCTTTGTATGGGCTGAAGCAAGCCCATCGTGCATGGCATGCAAGGATTGCTAATTACTTAACCAGCATTGGTTTCTCTATGTGTGATGCAGATCACTCACTATATGCAAGGAAGGTTGATGATGGCATCACTATTGTGGCTACTTATGTTGATGACCTGATTGTAGGTGGTGATAATGAAGAAAGAATCAAAGAGGTAAAGAAACTTCTTATGCAGGAATTTGACATGAAAGATCTCGATGTGATGTGCTATTTCTTGGGCATTGAATTTATACATGCAGAAACAGGTATATGGATGTCGCAAAGGCAATATGCCTTGAATATGCTGCAAAAATATGGTATGGTTGATTGTAAGCCAATTTCTATGCCATTAGATCCGAATTTGAAGTTGGATACTAGTTCAGGTGAAGCATTGGAAAATGCTACTATGTACAGGAAAATTGTGGGAAGTCTTATACATCTCACAATAACAAGGCCTGATCTAAGTTATACTGTTGGACTTGAAAGTCAATTTATGCAGGTTCCCAAGAAGCCACATTTGGATGCTCTGAGGCGCACTCTACGTTATGTGAGTGCTACTTTGGATTATGCATTGTTTTATGAAGCTGGTGTAGATTTGCAGGTTCATGGATACACTGATGCAAATTGGGCTGGTAGGACTCCAGATAGAAGTTCTACTAGTGGCTTTCTTTTCTCACTTGGAGGTGCAACTATTACATGGAGCAGAAAGAAGCAACCCACTGTTGTTTTGTTGAGTACAGAGGCTAAGTATAGAGGTGCTACAATGGCAGCATGTGAGGCATCATGGCTGGAGATGTTACTTGCAGATTTAGGTGTGGAAGTGCAAAAGCCTATCATTATCTATTGTGATAATCTTAGCAGCATATAGTTAGCACGGAACCCTGTTTTCCATGCTAGAACAAAGCATATCGAGATACATTATCACTTCATCAGAGAGAAGGTTTTAGTAGGTGATATTGATCTTGTTTATGTGAGAACAGATGAGCAGGTTGCTGATATTTTCACCAAAGCACTTGGAGCTGAGAAGTTGAAGAAGTTTCGGGAGATGCTTGGATTACAAGATATGGCATTGATCTTGAGGGGGAGTGTTGAGATATCAAGCTCAACATGTGATGATCCAGGATGACACGTACCAGTTTTTCATTTCTCTGACATGTATAGTGGTCACGCCGGTATATATCAGGGATACTTCATTGAGCTTTATTAGATTTATCTATCGAGAGTGATGGCACATTTGTTTCTTGCCAGCTCACTCATTCGTGGACATTAGGTTTTTCCTTATGTACTGATCTTTATATATTGCACTGGTTGTATTCTTGTTTTAGGTAATTCTTGTACATTCCTTTTTATGTAATAGAAGAAGAAGAAGAAGATCATTCTTCCTTGCCTCAATCTTTGTGTGCTTCTCCTTGAGAGTGAGAGTGTGTGTGTGAGCTCTCTTCCTTATCTCCTTCCTCGTGACATAGTGAACCAGCTATTATTAATGCAGATATCTGAACCGCCATTTCCCTTGGGGTGCGTGGTGGAGAGCGAGACATGGGATGACAAAATACATTTCAATCTCTTTTGAAGGTCCTCCCCATCAATTTTGATCTCTTGAAGACGAATGGTTTGAGTTTAGGTTTTCCTCATGGATCCATTGGCCAATAACAACTGCTCTTGAGGGGTTAGACAAACTAACATTAAAGAAATGATTATCATTATCGAAGGTCAACTTCTTTGTAGGGAGAGACCTTGTCCCTATTTTCCTTTTTTTCTCACATAAACTTTTTTCTTTGAGGTGGAGGGGTCCTGGCATAAGAGTTTGCCCTTAAAGGGACTTTTCCATGGTATCTCAACTAGTTGTTCTCCTTTGTGAGAAGTCTTCTTAAAAAATGAGTCAAGTATCCTTTCGAGAATTTTGGGTCCAATGATCGAGCTTTCGATGTCTTGTTTATCTTCATTGTTGGTGGTAAATCCATCCTCTTTGCTAGTGGTGTATCCTTCTTGGTTTTCTTCCTTTCAAGTGGAGCCCTCTAGAGTTTTCCTATCATTGCAATCATCATAGTGATTCATTCCCCTTGGGTAATCCAATTCATTGATCTCCTTCTCCAAGGTGCAAAGTATGTTTGTTTCTGGAGTTGTGCGAGATAGGCTCCTCTCAATAATCCCCTTAGGGCTTCTTCTCCTTCTTTGTTTGACTTCCATGAAGCCTTTCGGGCTTGTCTCCATGACTTGTGTTTCCTTCCCTTTCTTAGCATCTAGAGGATGATCTTCAGACATGCTCCAGGGCATTGAAGCTTCTTTGTTCTCCATTACATTAGCTTTTTCTTGATTTTTCTTATCCTTAAAGCATTTTTGTCTCAAAGGACAACCTTTTATTCTATGGCCTTGCAATCCATAATGAAAGCAAGCATTTGGAAAGTTCTTGTATAAAATCTCTTGCTCTAAGTTTTTCTCTTCTCCAATGTCTATGGAAATTTTGGAGGGAAGATCTTTGTTTAGATATGCTTCGACACAAATCTGTGGGTGCCATCTTGTGTTGAAAAAGTGTTTCACACCTTCATAGATGAAACCCCCAACGTCTTCTCTTAAGGCTAGAGGCCGACTAATGGCCGAAAAAACTTCCTTTATGAATTCATAGAGAAAAAGGGGTAGGTTTGGGAGGTCAATCCAAAGCAGAAAGCTTGGACCTATTTGGAATGAATTCAAGAAACCATTGAAAAAGGCACAAGGTAGTTCTCCATACCTACCAAGTTCCAAATTGTAAAGCTTGAAAGGCCATATCATCATTTTCAAACACTGAGGCACGTGATTAGCAAGCAACAACTGACATTTGCTAACAATCAAGCTGCAAGGGATCCAGTCTTTATGAAAGCATTGTCAAAAGGACTCCAGAAAGGGCTTAGGACATACTTTGGATTTATTCAATCGAATAATGAAAAAATACCGAATAAGTTTGGAAATTTCATGATTTTTTGAATATCCTCGAATAAAAAACCATATGCCCTCTTTTTTTTATCGATAATCTTTTGATAAAAAAGAATTTCGATCGAAAACATTTTTGATTGAAAAATTTTCGCTTGAAAACATTTTCGATCGAAAAAGTTTAGATTGAATAAATTTTAGATTGAAAAGGTTTAGATTGAAAAGATTTTAGATCTAAAAAGTTTTAGATCTAAAAGATTTTAGATCAAAAATATTTTAAATATGTTTCATCAATAAGAGCTACATAAGCACTCATTTTTTTACTATGTGCTTGCATAGATTCACAAGGAATAATACAAGATGCCTTTTTATGATAGTCAAACATGATATCATATTATAATCCACTTCCTTTATTAAAGAATATGAACAATTTGTTGATCACAATCCGAAAGGACTCACACTATCTAAAAGTTTGAAATGTAAATGCCATGAATCTCTTTGGCACAATTTCTATTTTTAATCTATATTCTTATATACAACACACCTAACCCACACATGTAATCTTCCATTAGTTTGTCTATTCTCTTCAAACCACATCAAAGTTTTGCAAGTTCCCATACACACACATGTGCTTCACCCTTGTATTAAGTGGGAAATTTCTCAAACCTCTCCATAATTCTTTATCTCCCTATGCATATGTTCTAATTATTGGCTCCATATTCTAGATATAATTTGCATTAGCCAAATTACTTTGAAATAATACATCGTCATTTGAGCAAGCACAATTGCAATCATAATCAAGGAAAATTATACGGAAAGCTATTATTTCTTATTTTCTTTATGTCCACATGTTGTTTCCTCTAGTAAAATCTTTTGTAACATCTATATATCCACCTTTCAACTTAAGAATCAATGCATTCACTTACCTATCTATCTATCTATCTATCTATCTATCTATCTATCTATCTATCTATCTATCTATCTATCTATCTATCTATCTATCTATCTATCTATCTATCTATCTATCTATCTATCTATCTATCATCTATCTATCTATCTATCTATCTATCTATCTATCTATCTAAACTCTTAATCATAAACCCTAAAGCCATACAACCCTAAACCCTAAACCCTAAACCCTCAACCCCAAACTATTAATCCTAAGTCCTAAATCCTAAACCCTAAACCCAGAACTATAAACTCTAAACCTTAAACCCTAAACCCTAAACTCTAAGATCTAAACCCTAAACCCTAAAACCTTAACCCTAAACCCTTAACCCTAAACCCTAAAACCTAAACCTTCAACCCTAACCCCTAAACCCTAAACCCTAAACCCTAAACCATAAACCCTAAATCCTAAACCCTAAACCCTAAATCCTAAACCCTAAAACCCTAAACCCTAAATCCCAAGCCTTAAGCTCTAAACCCTAAACCCTAAATCCTAAACCCTAAACCCTAAACCCTAAACCCTAAACCTTAAACCCTAAATCCTAAATCCTTAACCCTAAAGCCTAAACCCAAAACCTATACCCTCAACCCTAAACCCTAAACACCAAACCCTAAAATATAAACCCTAAAACCTAAGTCTTAAATCCTAAACCCCAAACCCTAAACCCAAAACCCTAAACCCTGAATCCTAGATCCTAAATCCTAAACCCTAAACCCTAAACCATAAACCCTAAATCCTAGAACCTAAATCATAAACCCTAAACCCTAAACCCTAAACCCTAAACCCTAAACCCTAAACCTTAAACCCTAAACTCAAAACCCTAAAGCTTGACCCCTTAATCCTAAACCCTAAACCCCAAACCCAAAACCCTAAACCATAATCCCTAAACCTAGAACCTAAATCTCAAACTCCAAACCCTATACTCTAAAACCACAAGCCCTAAAACCTAAACCCTTAACTCTAAACTCTACATCCTAAATCATAAACCAAAAACCCTAAATCCTAAACCCTTAACTCTAAACTCTAAACCTAACCTCTAAAAACTAGACACTAAACCCTAAAACATCAGCACTAAAGCCTAAACTATAAACCCTAAACTCTAAACCTTAAACCCTAAACCCTTCATCCTTCACCCTAAACCCTAAACATTACAATGAAAATCATAAACCCTAAACCCTAAACCCTAAACCCTAAACCCTTAACCCTAAACCCTAAACCCTAAAGTCTTAAACCTAAACCCTAAGCCATAACCCCTAAACCCAAAACCAAAAACCCTAAGCCCTAAACCATAAATCTAAACCCTAAACCCTAAACTCTAAACTCTTAAACCCTAAGCCCTAAAACATAAACCCTAAACCTTCAACCTCAAACCCTTAATGCTAAACCTCAAATGCTAAATACTAAACCCTAAACCTTAAACCCTAAGCCCTATACCCTTAACCCTAAACCCAAAGCATTAAACCTAAAGCCTAGACCCAAGCTCCACGATGATATCCTTGGAGTAGAAAAGTGAGCTCCTAGGGCCACATACGATACTCTGCATAGAGGCTGGAGAACACGGAGAAAAACACAATACATAGGGAGCACGAACACAGACTCCTTAGGTGTTTCAAATGCGGTCGAACTTACAGTCTGTGACTGACTAGGCCACGATATGTTTTATTAAAGAACATATACAAAGAAGTCTTCGGTGGCCATTTGGCCTTTCACATGGACGCTAATGATAACAATCTCCCACTAAAGGCCAATATGGCCAAAGTAACTATGGGAGAAAAATAAAGAATGGTAAGTATACAAACTATACCCCCCACCTGATGGGCATGTTACATAGTATACAATTGAGTGTGTAAGATCATGAATCAAGTAACCCCCATCAAGTGACAACAGTGTCGAAAGCTATCATGTGGTAGACCTTTAGTCAAAACATCTACAACATTATCTTGAGTACGAACCTTCTCAAGAATAATGCACTCAGTGGCTAAGAAATCTCTAATGAAGTGATACCTCACCTCAATGTGCTTGTTCTTTGCATGATAGACCAGATTCTTAGCCAAATCAATGGCACTTTGACTGTCACTGAGCAAATGAGGTACATGGTGAGGTAAACCCATATCAAAAGAAAGAGGAGAAATCCACAATGCTTCTTTACATGCCTCATTTGTTGCAACATACTCTGCTTCTATGGTGGGAACAATTGTACATTCTTGAATATGACTGAGAGATAGCACCTCCAACAAAATGAAAAATATACCCTAATGTAGACTTACAATTGTCTACACAGCCAGCATAGTTAGAATGTGTGTAACCAATAATGGATGCTTTCCATGTACCTAAGCATAGACACTTGTCCTTAGTGCCACTCAGATATCTCAAAATCATCTTGACCACTTCCCAATGTTTCTTGTCAGGATTAGACATATATTTGCTCACAACTCCCACTTCAAATGCAATGTCTGGTCTCGTAGCTACCATAGCATACATGAGACTACCAATAGTAGATTGATAGGGAATTTTGGTCATTACTTCATTTTCCTCATCTAATTTGGGGCAACCATCCTTGCTCAATTTCACATATGTGGGTAAAGGTGTACTCAATGCCTTTCCACCCTGCATATTGAACCTGTGAAGTACTTTGGATATGTACTCACTTTGAGACACACATATGCATCTTTTTACTCCTATAACAAGGAATGTGCATGCCAAGCATATGTTTGGCATCCCCCAAATCTTTCATATCAAATGTCTGACTCAACTTCTTTTTTAGAATCGACAAGTCATAAGAGGACTTCCCAACAATGAACATATCACCGACATAAAGTATCAAGCATGTCAAGCTTCCATCTGAGCATCTCTTTATGTAGAGACAATGATCCTCATTTCTTTGAGAATAGCCTTGAGACTTCATAAAAGCATCAAACTTTTGGTACCATTGTCTAGGGGTCTGTTTAAGTCCATACAAGCTCTTCTTGAGCCTATAAACTAGACTTTCCTTGCCAAGAACTACATAACCCTCTGGTTGTTCCATATAGATCTCATTTGTAAGATCTCCATGCAAGAAAGCAATTTTCACCTCCATTTGGACTAGCACTAAGTTCTCCATTGCAACAAATCCAAGCAACATGCGCAAGGTAGTCATCTTGACCATAGGAGAGAAGATTTCCTTGAAATCAACACCATCATGTTGTTGCTTGAAACCCTTTGCAACAAGTCGTGTTTTATACTTTGGAGGAGCACTATCTTATGTGAATTTTAGCTTATATACCCATTTACATGGTAAAGCTTTCTTGCCCTTTGGCAAAGGTACTAAATTCCAAGTACCAATTTTGTGAAGAGAAGCCAACTCACTCTTCATGGCACACTTGCACTTGACATGATCCTCTGTCTGCATAGCCTCTTCGTAGCAAGAAGGCTCACCAACATCTATTAGTATAACAAAATCTAAACCTAAAACATATCTATCCAGTGGATGTGAGACATGCATGTAGGGTCTCAATTGCTGAACAAGAACATGTGCAGACTGATGTGATCAGAAATTCTCTTGAATATCCCTATGTCCAACATTTTTATGCATGCTAACTGGAGGACAAGTATCCTCAAACACCACTCTTCTCACTTAAAACTCCTTAATGGACTATTTATACATCTTAGACTCATTGAAAATGGCATCACTACTTCTGATCACTGATCGTGTTTCAGGATCCCATAAGCAATATCCAAATTCTCCTTCTCGACCATATCCAAGAAAAATGCATTTCTTTGACTTATGGTCCAATTTTTTTCTAAGATTCTTGGGTATATGAACATATGCTTCACACCCAAAAACTCAAAGATGATCATAATATGGTGGCTTCCCTGTCCATAACTCTTGTGCCACTTTCAGACCTTTGGCAGTACTAGGTGAAAGGTTAATCACATGAACTACAGTCAATACCGCTTCTGCCCAAAAGCCTTGTGAGAGGTTTGCATGATGCAACATAGAAACTACTCTATTTTGAATAGTTCTATTCATCCTTTCAGCTATACTATTCTGTACTGGGGTCTAAGGAGCTTAAAATCTCTATGAATCCCTCTCGATTGACAGAAAAGGCTTTCATGTGAGGTATACTCACCCCCGTTATCTGTGTTGAGATATCAAGCTCAACATGTGATGATACAGGATGACACGTACCAGTTTTTCGTTTCTCTGGCATGTATAGTGGTCACGCCGGTATATGTCAGGGATACTTCATTGAGCTTTATTAGATTTATCTACTGAGAGTGATGGCACATTTGTTGCTTGCCAGCTCACTCATTCGCGGACATTAGGTTTTTCCTTATGTACTGATCTTTATATATTGCACTTGTTGTATTCTTGTTTTATGTCATTCTTGTACATTCTTTTTTTTATGTAATAGAAGAAGAAGAAGAAGATCATCCTTCCTTGCCTCAATCTGTGTGTGTGCTTCTCCTTGAGAGTGAGAGAGTGTGTGTGAGCACTCTTTCTTATCTCCTTCCTCGTGACATGGTATCAGAGCCAGCGTGGATGTAAAGAGCTCGTGGAGAAGGTGACGATGAAGACTACGCGGCAAGGCACGGAGAAAATGCGATTTCACAAACCACCTTAGTTTGCTAAAAAATCCGCATGAAGGTAGAAGACCTCAAAATATTTTCGCGAGTTATCCCTTTCGGGTCACTCATTTTTGTCAGATCGAAGTTTCGGAGCCATCTCAACCTCCGTTTCGAGCTCGCGAGGTGGGGCCCAGAGAAAAACCAGGTCAGTTTCAGAAACTGTAACTTTCGTTGTGTTCGGCGACACTCATATATTCCAGATCCAGAATTTCAAGTGATTCCGTGTACTGTTGATACACGAAAACTATGTTTTTCTGAGATCGAATTGTCACGTCATAGTGCGACAGTGTTCAAGCAGAAGTGCTGCTTGTAGTGTTTTGTAGTTTTGTAAATTGTTGCAGAAATGGCAAACGCAGATGGAATGAGTCAGCTTATGAGCGATAAGCTGGACAAGAACAACTTCCATGCTTGGAGATTCAGAATGACGAATTTTCTGATGGGAAAAGGCTATTGGAAGTACATCGAAGGAGAGAATGAAAATGCTCCGCAGTTACCAGAAAGGAATCGGACTGTAGACCAGTTAAGAGCATATGAGGAATGGAATCAAGGAGCACGTAAGGTAATGTATTGGATATTTGTTAGCATACAGGATAGCATGATTGGACACATACAGGATGCCAAGACTCCAAAAGAGGCTTGGAACAGTTTGGTCACTTTGTATGAGACTAATGCAAAGGCACGGAAATTGCAACTCAAGAACAAGCTGCATACATTGGAAAAGAAGAGCATGTCTGTAAGTGACTACACTCTAGAAATCAAAAGCATATGTGAGTCACTTGCATCTATTGGTGTGAATGTAGATGATGATGATAAGGTGGAAGTGTTCCTTCGTGGTTTAGGAGCTGCATATAAGCAGTTCAGAACTTCCATACAGACCAGGGAAAATATTCCGAATTTTGATGATCTGGTATTTATGCTAATTACTGAAGAAAAGAATCTTGGTGAGGATTCAAACTCCCAAGGAAAGCCTAGTTCTGAGCAAGTATTCTACTCTGGCAGAGGAAGAGGCAGAGGTAGAGGTTTTGGAAGTGGAAGAGGAAACAGTAACCATGACCAAGGTCAACAACAGAATCATGCAGGAGGAAGAGAACAGTTTCGAGGCAGGGGGAGAAGAGGTCGTAGAAATTTCCAAAGAAATGATTCAAGTAATGATAGTAAAGGATGTTGGAAGTGTGGTAAACTTGGACACTTTAAACGTGATTGCAGGTTGAAGAATCAAAATAACAAAAGGCAGCAAAACAACTATGCATCTTCAAGTGCAGATGATTCTCAAAAGTTGTTTATGGTTCAACATCACATGATGAATACGATGTCTACTGGTGTTTCAAAATCGAATGATCATGTCTAGTATGTTGATTCAGGTGCTTCAAATCACATGACCAGTCATGCAGAATAGTTTAGTAGTTTGCAGAAAATGCCGGTTCCTGGATATGTTGAAACAGGTGATGATACATCGCATCCTATTGAGCATACAGGAAACATAGCATTGTCTATGGACGACGGGAAGGTAAAACGTCTTGCTGATGTGTTGCATGTTCCAAATATAACAAGGACAAATGGTTGACCAGGGATTACAAGTCAGGTTCAATGCTGATGGATTATATGTAGAAGAGTACAAGTAGGATGGACGATTTGGTGCCAAAGGAAATAAAGTGGGTAGGATGTTCACCTTAAATGTGAAGATTCCTGAAATGAATGCAGCCATGTTTGCAAAAGGTGCAGGAGTTATTGCAGATATAGAGATGTGGCACAAACGGATTGGACATGTAAACTTGCAAAGGTTGAAATTGATGCAGTCAAAGGAGATTGTCCATGGACTACCAAATTTCAAA
Source organism: Ceratopteris richardii (assembly GCA_020310875.1). Classification (NCBI taxonomy): domain Eukaryota; kingdom Viridiplantae; phylum Streptophyta; class Polypodiopsida; order Polypodiales; family Pteridaceae; genus Ceratopteris; species Ceratopteris richardii. Next base: position 112,399,888 of record CM035419.1, on the reverse strand, counting down.
GTTGCAGAAATGCAAAAGGTATGTGCAGCATGTCGATTTGGTAAACAGTCAAGAGCATCATTTCCACATGACAAGCATGTTAGTGAGAATGTACTAGAAGTAGTACATTGATAAAAAAAAACATGAAAAGGCTCAAACCATACTCAAGCTTGTAAAATTGGAGTGTATATAAGTAGATTTTAAAACTTTAGGAATCCAACTCACATTCAGGAATTTCTTGAAAAGCTACAGGCTTCAGATGAGCTTAGTTATTTAGAGGAATAGCAATATAAACAAGAAAACTAAGATTTTTTTCATGAAAATTAATCTAGCCTAAAAATTTGGGGAGTTCTTTAGTATCTTTCAAGGTTGATGCGTTGAGAATAATTTCAATTTTATCAAGATCTACTCCAAGTCTTTGTTCAAAAATAAGATTACCAAGCAACTTACAACAATTGATGCCAAAAATAGACTTAGCAAGGTTCAGAGATAAATTAATGTCATGAAATTTGAGGAAACAAAGCTTCGATTCATATAGATGTTGTTGATAAGTACCAAAGATAGAAAAACCATCTTAAAGAACTTTCATGAAACTGTTAAGAAATGGGGCAAAAATAGCTTGCATGCAACGTTGAAAAGTGTTGGCAGCATTAGAAATCCCCAAACCATGACAATGCAAACAAATATATGCCAATTGATAATAAATGTAGATTTTGGTATATCTTACTCAACCATATAAACCTAATTACAGCCACTATAACCATCACAAAATGATTACACTTCTTTTCAAGCTACATTGTCAAAGAGAGAATCGAGAATCGATAGTGGAAACACATTAGAAACAAGGGTTGCATTAAGCTTTAGATAATCCATACAAATAGGAAGTCGCTTCTTCTTCTTCTTCTTCTTGGGCACCACCATAATAGGGGGCATCCCTTTAGAGTATTCAATAGGGAGGATAAATCTTACCTTAAGAAGATGATCTAGTTGAGCTTTACATGCTTACCATAATAAGGATTCATATGATAGCACTACTGTAAGATACAAATCGCATCACCTTTCAAATTGATTTAGTGGTGATAAAGAGAAGGATCAAGACCTTACATATCTTCATAATCCCATGCAAAAATATCCTTGAAATCTTTAAGTAAAGTGATCAAGTGTTTCTTAAAATCAAGAGAAAGGGAAGATGAAATTTTAACTACTTTAGGTGCATTTTATGATGCTAAATTAGTAACTTCAACCTAAAATTTATGTACCCATAGATCGGCATACACCTGTCAACTATTCCATCAGGCTCACATTTCAACTTGTATACCCATTTAGTGTCAATGGCCTTTTTTTCCTGGAGGCAAATCACATAAAGACCAAGTACCATTCTTCATAATGGCATCATATTCTAATTGCATGGCAGTCATCTAATTTTATGAATCATCAAAAGGAACATGCTCATTCTCATTATAAAGACTAGAGGCAGCCATAGCATAGCAATTTGATACAAAAAAAGCACTATGAGAGCATGAACAAGTATGATATGACAAAGGTGCATCTAACTTGCTATGCCACAAAGTTTGCACGAGCCATTTAGACATAGTTTTTGCATCCTCTATATAATCCTTCTCATCAACAAGTTGCATCATGTAAATCTATATCAAAAATGGAATGATCTGCATCATCATGTGAAACCTATAAAGGCAAAGAAATTGCCTCATTTGGACTAGCACTTGACTATCCACCTATAAAAACAAGAAACAAATGCCAAACACGTCTTTGGAGCTAACTCATATCTCCTTAGTACATGAAAGTAATGGCTGAATAACGTCTTCCACAAAAACAACATCAAGACTAACAAAAATGTGTTTACTCTGTGCATGATACAGACGATAACCTTTGCTTTAGGTATTGTAACCAACAAAAATACGTTTACTACTTTATCGTCTAATTTTCTACATTATTGTTCTCGCACTAATGCATATGCCAGACAACCAAAGACATGCAGATGAGCAACAAATGGCTTGCAACCATGGCAAGCCTCATATGGAGTGATAGATTGCAATTTTTTGGTGGGATACCTATTAAGTACATATGTTGCGTACATAATAGCCTCAAGTGACAAGCTATGTGGTAAAGCCTGACTTTCGACCATACACCTCGCCATCGCCATGAGTGACATGTTCTTCCTTGCACCAATTACTCCATTTTGTTGAGGCTTATAGGGTGCTATACACTGATGTTTTATCCCACATTCAGCTAGAAATGCATTAAAATTAGAAGACATGTATTCCCCTCCTTGATCAAAACAGAGGGTACCCATTTTACATGCTGGTAGATTTTTAGCCAAAACGAGAAACCATTTGAAGAACATAAACACTTTGGAATTTGCTTTCAGTGGATACATGTATGCAAGCATGGAAAAATCATCAATAAAATTCATGAACTAAAAATAGTTCCCAAAAGAGGGTATCTACAAAGGTCCACACACATCATTGTGAACAAGCTGCAATTTGTAAGTAGCTTGAATTGAACCATATTTTGGGAAGGAGGAATGCTGAATTTTGCCCAAAATATAGCCTTCACAAACATGTCTACTAGATGCCCCAAGTTTGAGCAGAGAAGACACCATTGCATATTTTTGCAGGCCTAGCAATCTAGCATAATTCAGATGATCAAAGCATGCATGTCAAAGCTTTGCATCTGACATAGCCTCAGAATCTTGAAATTCACATGTTGAATCATTCACAAATTTGGAATAATCTATGAGCTTATACAGCCCATGGAATAAAATGCCACAATTAATAATGACATCCTCATTTGACAGATCATGAATTATACATCTAATATCAACAAATTTCACAACCAAGACGATATTGGCTAATGTTGAAATAGATAATAGATTTGATCCTTGGCACAAACAAAGCATATGACGATGTGAAACAACTACAATCAGTAGTAGTCAAAATTATCTTACCAACTTCCATTACAAGATAAGAGGAGTTCTTAGCACATGTGACAGTATTCCCTATAGTGACAGACTCAAAGTGAATGGAAGAAATTGCACTATGAGGTAATATGTTTGGTGGCTCCATTGTCAAAGTACCAAACATGCAAGTCTACTATAGACATACATTGTTCATGAGAAGATGGGTCATAACTATAAATAGTAGTAAATGCCCCTTCCTACATTCTGCACAAGATTAGCAGACTCTATTTTAGGGGTAGAGTCATGTGCAAAAACACTTTTACTTGACCATGTTTGCACAACTGGAACTACAGGAGCTAATAGTACATTATGAACTTTTGGTTGGTGATTCTTTGGGAGATCTTCTAGAATTGTCAAGGATAGTTTGGGAAAAAAATGGGGTCCTCCAACATCAAAATGGGATAATCTAGAACAACCAAAAAGACAACATTGGCAATTGAATGACCAGTGTTATCTTGATGTTTCCTATCATATTCTTGAGCATTTGAACATGCTTTTGAACTTGCCCTTTCTTCATACAAAACCAACATCGTGGAGGTCACAAATAGAATTTTTTTTTTTTGGTTGCTTTTCTTGATTGATCATGTTGCTTTCTACCTTGTTTCTATGATTTTATTTCTCTTTGTCCCTTATGTCTTTTACTTAGGCTTTTTCTTTCTCCATCTACACATTGATATGCTCAACTTATGTATGATTTACAATTGACAATATATGGCCTAATGACTACATTATGAGCTCTAATTTCTACAAGACGCCTTAGAACTTCAAGTTTCTCTTTTTTAAAAGGAATTAAGCACTTTAAACTTATCACGAATAAGTTGGGTTGTTATAGAAGAAGAGATGCAAATATTGTCAAAAGGCTTGTCATACTATTGATGAGTGTAAAAAGCTTGCTAAGCGCAATGAAAAGAAGAAGGAATTTGGCATGTCTATTGCTGAAAATTTAGCAAATGCAAAGAATGATGAAGCTAACATGGTTCAAGATTTTTGGGCATCTCTTGTTACATGTCATTATGATGCGTCTTTGCATTCTAAATGTATGTTTGAGAGTGAGGCTTATTCGGATTGGTTCTTTGATAGTGGTGCTTCAAAGCATAACTTCATGCAAAAGATTTTTTCCCTCTTTGAAAGATACACCCAAAGAAGGACATGTGGTGTGTGCAAACAATGCCTTTTATCCTAAAATTAGAATAAGAGAAATTAAGCTTACGGTTGGAAACGAAGGTGTGATTCTCTTGAAAAATGCATTGTATGTGCCCGGTATAAAGAAGAACTTAATTTCAGTTCTGTTGATTGCCAAAGCTACACTTCATGTACACTTTGTTGATGATAAGTGTATGGTTCATGATTTCAGCAATGGTGATATTATCGTTATGCCCGGTACATTATATAATGGTTTGTATCGCATGGACACATACAAGAGGGTTGCTTCGAATGCCTTGGTTGCTCATAGTTCTTCCATGGCTGAAATGGAGATTTGGCATGCTCGTTTTGGTCACTTGAACTTTAATAGTTTGCTTTACTTGCAAAAGAAGGACATGGTTATTGGTTGCCTACACTTGAGTCCATTGAAAAGCATGCATGTGAAGGTTGCGTTCTTGGAAAAATGCTTCGTGCTTCTTTTCCAAAAGATATTCATACACACACTACAAGAAAATTGCAGCTTGTTCATAGTGATGTATGTGGCCCCATCAAGACTCCATCTTTTGGGAAGCATGTATATTTTGTTACCTTCATTGATGATGCTACTCGCCATACATGGGTGTATCCTATGAAAGCAAAGAATGAGGTATTTTCTTGCTTCAAAGCATTTTTAGCGGGCTAAAATTTTTTTCTTTACAAAAGCTTTTGACTCTACGCACGGATCGTGGTGGTGAATACATGTCACATGAGTTTAATGCTTTTCTTCATGAAAGAGGTATTTCACACCAATGTACGATGCCATATACACCTCAGCAAAATGGTGTTGTCGAGCGTACTTAGTACATACAGATGTATGGGGACCAAGTCAAGAACCTTCATTGGCAGGATCAAGGTATTATGTCTCATTTATTGACGACCATAGTAGATGGACTGTTCTATACTTTATCAAGAGTAAGAATGAAGTGTTTGATTGCTTCAAGAAGCATCTTGCACATGTGGAGAATCATACAGGTAGATCACTAAAGAAGCCCAGATCTGATGGAGGGGGAGAATACTTCTCCAAAGAATTTGATGAGTTCTTGCAAGACAAAGGTATCAAAAGGGAAGTGACTACTAGGTACTCTCCTCAACTAAATGGAATTGCAGAGAGGAGAAACAAGACATTGGTTGGATCAGCCCGAACAATGCTTGAAGAGAAGAAGTTGCCACATTATCTATGGGCAGAAGCTATTTCAACTACGGTGTACCTTGCCAATAGACTACCATCCAAATCACTTCAAGGTATGACTCCTTATGAAGCATGGCATGGAAGAAAACCTAGTCTTGGACATTGCAAGGTTTTTGGTTGTTTAGCTTATGTTCATGTACCATCACAAATAAGAGGTAAGCTAGATGAAAGGGCAACCAAGGCAATGTTTATTCGGATATGATTCAACTCAGATGGGTTACAGGTTCTTCAATCCTTCAACCAAGCAATTCACTACAAGTAGAGATGTTGTGTTTGAAGAACACAGGTCTTGGTATGATGAAGACAAACAAAAGGTAACACTACCATATGATATTGATTCTGACTCTCATCAATTAGGAAGCGAGCATGATACACAGTGCCAGGATCCAAGAAGTGATACAGATGATGATCAAGATGAAAGAGAAAAGGATCACAAGCTATGGAAGTCAAGAGGCAAAGCAAAGATGCAAGAGGTTGGAGAATGCTCAAAACAACCACCTAGAAGATCAGCAAGAGAGAAGAAACAACCAGAAAGGTATTCATATGATTCCACATTTGTTACGAAGCATTCAATCTACTTGGCAAAAGACTGTATTTCAGAGGAACCCTCAACCTATGAAGAGGCAAAGGGAAACCCTAATTGGGAAAAGGCCATGAACGAAGAGATAGATGCATTGAAGGAGATGGACACTTGGGATTTGGTTCCAATGTAACCAAATCAAAAGGTAATTGGTTGCAAATGGGTTAAAAGAAATTCACATGGATCAGTTTGCAGGTACAAGGCAAGATTAGTTGCCAAAGGATGCTCACAAACTCATGGTATAGACTATGAGGAAACATTCTCACCAGCTGCAAAGATGACTACAATCAGGACATTGATAAGTGTAGCTACTACAAGGAATTGGAGACTCCTCCAACTTGATGTGAAAAATGCATTCTTAAATGGTTGGATAAGTGAAGAGGTATACATGTCACAACTACCAGGTTTTGAAAACCCTAATCATCCATCTTATGTTTGCAGACTTAAGAAAGCATTGTATGGATTGAAACAAGCTCCTAGAGCTTGGAATTACAGGTTGGTTACATATCTTCAAGATCAAGGGTTCAAAGCTAGCAGCTCAGATCCTTCTCTATTCATCAAAAGGGATCACAATGAGGTTATCTATCTATGCATATATGTTGATGATATTATTATGATAGGTGATGATCTAAATGGCATTCAAAGGATCAAGAGACACATGCAAGAGGAGTTCAAAATCAGTGACCTAGGTGAGCTCACATATTTCCTAGGTATGCAGGTGATATACACAGATGAAGGAATGTATTTGACTCAAAGAAGATACATTCCGGATCTTCTTCTCAAGTTCAAAATGGAGAACACTAAACCTGCAGGTACACCTCTGAAGATGAATCATAAACTAAGTGTTTATGAAGGTGAGAAAATTGAAGACATTAAAGAATATCAAAGCTTGGTAGGTAGCTTGATATATGCTACTCATACAAGGGCAGACATCTCATATAGTGTGGGAGTGCTTAGTCAGTTCATGCACTCACCGAGAAGACAACACATGGATGCGGCTAAGAGAGTACTTAAGTATCTCAAAGGTACAATCAACGAAGGTATATTCTATCCTTACTCTTCAGATTTGGATATCAAAATCTATTCAGATGCAGATTGGGTAGGAGCTAAGGATGATAGAAGAAGTACTTCCAGTTACTTAGCATTTGCAGGTTCGAAGCTAGTGTCATGGAGTTCCAAGAAGCAACCAGCAGTTGCTTTATCCTCAACTGAAGTAGAATACAGAGGCTTGACCATAGCAACTCAAGAGGCAATATGGTTAAAAGCATTGTATACAGATTTGGGACTTGTGAGTTCCAAACCTCACATATTTGGAGATAATGTAAGTTCCATGCATCTAGCGGCAAATCCTATTTTCCATGCGAGAACCAAGCACATAAAAGTCCATTACCACTTCATCAGGGAGAAGCTCATGGCAAAGGAGATTGACATTTCTTTTGTTCCAACTGAAAAGCAAGTAGCAAATATGATGACGAAGGCACTTGATGGAGTAAAGCTTTGTAGATTCAAAGCTATGGCAGGTATTCAACCTATCAGAGAATGAAGACTCGAGCATACTTTAGCTTGAGGGGGAGCTGTTGGAACATCAAGTTTACACTATGCTTGTGGTGGATTTGATCTACATCAAAGTCTATCGCGTCGAAAGAATATCCGTCGGAGAGTTCTTTTTCTTATGCGCATTTATTGTATTTTTTTAGAGATTTTTGATGGTTCATTTACCGTTGTAAAAGCCTTGAGATTTACACATGTAAAGGTAGAAATATAGAGCCCAAATCCCATGAATTTGTGGTGGTTGAAGTTGCATTCAATCAAGCAATCAATCACCTAAAAGTAGATCAAACTAGATCTTCACTTTTCCTAGATTGTAGGAAAGTGAATTGATTCCCTCCAACAACCATTCCCACCTTCATTTGAATTCAAATTTCTCTTGTAGAAGTCGTGGAACACTCCTAGAGTCTATATAAAGACTTGAAATCAATTGTACAATACATGGAAGCAATATACATACACTTGTGACCATCATTGTATTGCTCCTTCAATTCTTTGCATCATCTTCGTCACCAACAGTAATCTTGCAGAGGCTGCTGCTCTCTCTCCAGAGCTGCAAATTGAGTGCACGATGGCTCATTGGAAAGGTATTAGTGTCTAGTTTATGCCTATAAATTTTCATAGCATTTGGTTCAGTAGATTGGGAGAAATCTGAGTTTTTCTATCTCGGGGTCAATCTCTGCATATTCCTGAAAAATAGGAAGTACCACCGGTGAATGTCGCATTCATTCCTATAGCATGTTTTGCTTATTCCTTATACTTTTGTGCATTGCATACACTCAACCCTATGTGTATAACTCCCATAAAATGATTTTTTCTAATTGTAATCACGCTGGTCACTATGGGCATTTGAAGTTCACTCTCTCTTCCATAGATAGTAAGTTTCTTGAGCTAGTCGACCCGTGAACCTATCTGTTTTGTATCAACTCATTCTCCTTGATGCTCCAAAGTACATAGTGAGTTTCTTTGCACTTATCACATACTTATAAGGTCTATTTGAGTCTCCATAAGCTCAAGGGCTGGTCTTGTGCCGGTTGGCTTGACCAAACTTCATCGCTTCAAAATGCAATTTTCTACCTTCTACAAGCTTCTCCAAGTTCTTTCAGCGGTCATGTGTGCAAATTATGTGTTGAATTGCTACCCTACAAAAGCATTGAGAGTCATCACTCCTTATGAGGCTTGGAATGGACATAAGCCTATGGTTATTCAAATGCACGTGTTTGGTTGTTTGGCATATGCTCTTGTGCCATCACAACAATGTCACAAACTTGATGACAAGGCAAGGAAATGTATATTTGTTAGTTATAGTGATGAAATTAAGGGATATCGTTTGTACCATCCATTAGCAAACACAATTATTGTGATTCAAGATGTGGTATTTGCTAAAAATTCAGTTTTCCCTCTACTTGAATGCAAAAAAAACAACCAACAGTTAGCTCACAAAATGTTTTCAACACACTCATGCCTTTGTTCCAAAATGGTGTGCTTGACTATGGCCATGTAGACCAGCCAACTGAGGCTCAAAGGGCTAAAAAACTCTAGAAAAATAGAGCTCAAAGTGCAGAGAATTTCCAGGCAAACATTGCTGAAATGTTTCAGCCAAAAAATATTGAAACTGCTCGAAATGCCCAGCCACATATGGCTGAACATTTGCATCAAGATATGGCTGAAAATGAGCATGAAATTTATCCCATGCATGATGTACATGTTGATGATGTATTAGTTAATGAAGGAATGTCTATCAAGAGTGCACAAAGTATGCCAAAGTGGCTGAAACAAACCTTGCAGGATAGCAAATTGAGTGCATCTTTACTTGGTATAACAAGATCAAGGTCTCACCATGCGTCAAGTAATTTTGTGGATTATTATCTTATTGCAAGAGCATGTAATGAAGAGCCACTTGCTTTTGAAGATGCATGTGATGATCCACAATGGATGAGTGTTATGCAATCAAAAATGGATTCCATACATAGGAATGGTATTTGGGAGTTATGTGAATTGCCAAAAGGAAAAAATTCCATTGGTGCAAAGTGGGTTTACAAGATTAAGAGAAAGTCTGATGGTAGCATTGATTGCTACAAAGCTACATTGGTTGCCAAAGGATATGCACAACAATATGGCATTGACTATGTGGAAACTTTTGCACCTACTTCATGCATGACTACCATTCGTATCGTGCTTGCATTGGTTGCCCATCAAGGTTGGAAAGTACATCAGTTGGACATAAAAACGGCTTTCTTGAATGGTGATTTCCAAGAAGAGGTCTATGTGAAGCAACCTCCTGGATTTGCTATGAAAGGGAAAGAGCATATGGTTTCTCGCTTGCATAAAGCCTTGTATGGTCTCAAGCAAGCTCCACGTGCATGCTATGACAAAATCCATAAGCACTTGATTGCTCTTGGCTTCACATGTAGTCCAATTGAAAGCACACTCTATGTACACAAAAATGGGGCTGATCTTATAGTGCTTGTTCTTTATGTCGATGACATTCTCTTAACTGCATCATGTGATGCAAAATTTGACATTCTTATGGCTAATTTGTAGCATATTTTTATGCCACTTATCTTGGTATTTTGAGCTACTATCTTGGCATCCAGTTTGTATCAGTTGAGGGGGGAATTGTTATGCATCAAGAAAAGTATGTTGAAAAACTACTTCAGCATTTTGACTTTGAGGATTGCAAGGTAATTTCCACACCAGTTGAGACAGGATTCAAGTTCTCACTTGAGGATTTCAGTGATGCATTTGATACTTCTCTTTATCAACAAGCTATGCGATGTCTTATATATGTATTCAGCTCTTACTTCAGTTCAGTTCATCATCAATAGAGTGAGCTATTCCAGTCATCCGTCTTCTCATTGTGTCTTGTTGCGTTTGTGCTCCTTGTTTGTGCTTCTAGTGTGTCTCTCACATTTCTACACACACCCAACAATTTGAACATCAAGATTTCATTTTTGAATGGATACTTACATAAAGAAATAAATTTATTAGCCTTGTATTTTTTCTAGAAAAAGAGCAAGAAAATCAAGTGTGGAATTTAAAGAAGTATAAATTGATGTAAGAACCATGTGCTCAGTATACATGTCTAATCATTAACACATGGATTTTAGAATGATACAATTGAATTCATTTAATATGTGAAGATGGTGTGCTCATGATCAATTTTTAGCAAAGTGTGCTTTAAATTTTAAACAAGGAATAAAAAATACATGAATGCTAGAGAGAATTAAAAAGAAAGTGTATAACCTTTTTGTCCCCTTTGGGGGGGAACCACTTGTTTTTCAACTTGTTTTCTAGAATCAACACTTTATGATGCCTAAAGGAGGGGACTTCTTACAATCATGGATCCTTTTACCCTAACAAAATAAGGATTTCTCAATCAACCACTCTCTCAGAGGCTTTCCAAAGTTGACCACACATGTTTCCTTTTGAATATTCTAGAGCGCTTCACTCCTAACAACATTTCATGAGCATATGAGGAACCAATCACTTCACCAAGTAGAGCTTGCTTCCACTTTAGTTGATGAGGCAATAGAAGGTGCTTTTCGAGGCACTAACAATCCAAGATGCTCTTGGGACAAGAAAAGAAAAGGTCCCCCAAGTCTTAGTTTCCACTAAAGCATCACTTGCACAACAAGGAAGCACCGCAAATTTTATTGGTTTTGATTTTTTCCCAAATCCCCTTGTTGAGAATTTTCCACATAAGGAACACTTTCTTGTTCTTGATAATGAGTGCCATAGATCCTTCAATTTGAATTCCCATCATATCAAAGACCACTTGAAACAGTGATAAATATCCAAATTTCTCTTGATTTTCAAAGTGTCCTTGAATTTTGTGTCATTTTGCCATCTCATACCTTCCAAGAAGGAGGGTTCTTGGCCAAACCAAAGAAGCTGGTCATCTAGTCTTAATAGGTACCGATCTTTAAATTCAACTTTATAATTCGGGTCAATGTCTTAAATTTGATGCCTTTTATCTTGTTTATATGTCTTAATAGGCACCAATCATCAAATTCAACTCTATAATTTGGGTCGATGTTGATTATGAGTCTGAATAGGCATGGGTATTCAAAGTGAACTCGATGAATCATATCAATTTTGATTAAAAGTCTTAATAGGCACCAGTCTCTCAAGTTAACTCTAGGATTTGGGTGGATGTTGATTATATGCCTTAATAGGCATCAGTCTTTGAAGTCAACTCTACCATTTGAATCAATTTTTTGAAATCTAATCTAATGTCTTTTATCTTGGTCCTAGGTGCTTCCACATATCAAAATCTTTGTTATAGATCCTCTTAGCTCGTTGGAGGTTGTCAAATTCCACTCTTGTGATACCAACAATGGGGAACCAAATAGAGTTGTATTGTTTGCTGCCAGTAGCCCACTTCCTATCATCATTAATGATGCAAAAGGGTTTCATCTTGTTCCATCTGTTCTATAGAGAGAAAACAAGATTTGATCCCTCACGAATAATTGATAATAGAGAGAACAAGAGAGTGATTATATCAAGCTCTTTCCCTCAAGGAACCCAATGAAAGAAAGAATATATCTATTTCTAAAAATAAGTTTGGCCCGAGAATTCGTTTCATTACTCCAAGCTTTAATCATCCATTTGGTCACCATCTTGTTCGTCAAGGATTCCACATCCAGAATACCCGATCCTAATGCATCCTTCGAGCTAGATGAGAATTCCATTTAATCTTTGGCACCCTCTTCTCTTGAGATCCTCTCCAAAGGAAATTTCTAAAAAACATTTCCAACTTCAGCATCTCCTTATTGCATGGCCTTCAATAGGCCAAGAAGTAGATGTTACCGTTAGTGTCCATGCGAAAGGAAAAATGAACACCAGACACTTCTTTGTATATGTTCTTTAACAAAACATATACTGGCATAGTCAGCCACATACTTTAAGTTCGACTGCATTTGTAAGACCTAAGAAGTATGTCTTTGTGCTCCCTATGTACTGTGTTTTTCTTGCGTATTCTGCAGTCTTTGTGCCGAGTACCGTGTGCGGACCTAGGAGCTCAGTTTTCTACTCTGAAGATATTGTCTTGCAGCTCTCAAGAAGAAGAGCGCATTGTGCTGCATTGCCATCGAATTACTTCACTGATATCAGAGCAGTTTGATGCAAAGCTTTGTTTCTTTTGTGTGAGCGAAGCGAGCCCCCCCTCCCCCCCCCCCGACTTTCTCCAAGGCTTACGACTAAGGCGATGACCAAGGCATAGACCTTGGCATACCTTGTCATCCGAGTCACCGTTGGCTATGCACGAGAGAAGACCTCAATGATCAAGGAACATAGAGGTTCCCGGTACTTCCCCGGAGGTCACCCATCCTAGTACTATTCCCCCCGGAGCTCGCTTAACCATGGCAATCTCTTGCCACTAAGATACACTCTTGTGGTGTCTAAACAAGGGGAGAGACTAAGCTTAACATTATCTTGACTATGTTTTCGTCCCTCAAAGCTTCATTCTTTGCTTTCAAAGCCTGTTCCTGAAGCTTTTTTGTGGTGACTTTTGGAGCCATTTTGGAGTACTTTTGCACATAGTTCTCTTCACACAGCTCCAAGAAAATCAAGAAAAGTATCTTTTGTACTTCTTCGACAATAAATATCAAGCTTTGGGCCTGTGTTTTCCTCCACACCCATAAAACTACGGGTTTCTCAAAAGGTTTTTAGTTTTGGTGGGAGAATCCACTACAAATTTATGCAGGTTTTTTAGCATAAAACATCAGAGTTGACAGACACTTGTAAATGTTGTTGGATAGTTTTTGGGTTGTGCATTCAACCTTTTAATGGCATTTTACTACATATATTGAGCACATACACACTATATACGCTTCTGTGGATACTGCTTATGTACGTCCATGTGGTCATTGATATAGAGGTTACATTTTTTTCATAAAGCCTTTTACGTTTGATCAAGAGGGTCGTGGTGAGGTTTTCTTGGTTGGGAGATACCCAGATGTCGGGGTCTCTTTGGTGATGCACGTGGAAGACTTACCCAACCTCATCATAGGAGATGTATGATAGTTGTTCATAGGTGCTCGATAAGCCTAGTTAGCTTCTATTGGGTAACTGATTGTATGCAATGGAGTCAGTGATTCACTATACAGGTAAACATGTCAATACTTGCAGTTTTATGATACTTTGACACTGGTCACATGTTCATTTTGCAGACAATAATATGGCAAAATCTTTCTAGATTTTTGGTTTCGTCAACTATATGGTGGTCGATTTACTCCATTGACACACTTATTCATTGGTGTTTGGACTCTTCTAGCTCCATTGTCATTCTATTCACTTCTCTACCATCGTGGCATCAGAGGTCTCATGCACATCTGGTGGATCAGGGTCTAGTGCCAGTGTTCTGAGGAGGAGCTATAACTTGTAGGGCAAAGACCATTTTGAGATCTGAAAATTTGGTGCCACAAACTTTGCTCTATGGAAGAATCAGATTAAAGATGTGCTCATTCAAAGGAGGCAATGGAAGCCAGTAAATGGAATTTCAAAGAAGCCTGCTGACATGGATGAAGAGGATTGGGATGAGTTAGATGAAATGGCCAGGTCTACCATTCGCTTGCACCTGGCAGATAATGTTTACTTTACAGTATTAGATTGTGAAAGTGTAGAGGATATTTGGAAGAAGTCATGCAATACATATGAAAAACAGACAGCATCAAATAAAGTGTATCTGATGAGAAAATTATATAAAGTTTTCATGAAGGACACAGATAGTGTTGTTGCTCATCTAAATGATTTTGATGCTATATTCTCCCAGTTACGGGCTCAAAAATGGATATGGATAATAAAATGAAAGCAATATTGCTCTTATGCACCTTGCCATCATCATGGGATATGTTTTGCACGACTATTAGCAATAGTGCACCTAGTTGTAAACTCGTGTATGATGACATATATGGAGCACTCTTCAATGAGGAGATTCGTAGAAAATCTATGGTTGGCACTCAGAGTGGAGATGCATATAATGTTCGTGATTCTTACCAAGGAAAAAATCAGCAACATGGCCGGAGCAAGAACAAGGAAAAGAATGGTCAACGGAATAAGAGTAGAAGTAAATCAAGGAAGAGGGATATCGAATGCCATTATTGTCATAAGCAAGGACATATGAAGAAAGATTGTTATGCATTAGAGAATGCTAAAGGTAAAGGATAGAATGTTGATGGGCATGTTAAACAGTTATCTGCACCATCTACTTCGACTGTGAAGATTGAAGAAATTAATGCTATTTCTGATGATGTCGATGTGTTGACACTTGATAGTATTGTGCCAACTCAGGCTCTTATGGCTGATTCTCTTTCCCACACGTGGCTGTTAGATTCTGGTGCTTCTTTCCATGTGACACCACAAAGAGAACGGTTCTCTAATTATGCAGCAAAGTGTCTTTGTACCGTGAGACTTGGTGACTCTTACTAGTGTGACACTGTGGGGATTGGAGATGTAGTTGTGCAGTTCATTGATGGTTCAAAATTTACTATGCGTAATGTATGCCATGTACCTCAATTATCACACAGTTTGATGTCAGTTGGTCAACTTGATGACCTTTGTTACAAGGTGTTCTTCTATGCTCAGTCCTTTCGTGTATCAAAGGGCAATATGGTTATTGCAAAAGGAACCAAAGTTGGCTCACTTTATCTTTTATTTGTATCACAAAAAGAACACTTGTTAGCTGTTACTGAACAACTTATGGCTTGTATTTGGCATGGTTTTTTGGGCCATATATCTCGTAGAGGAATGGAAAATCTTTCTCGTTTTGGCTACTTACATGTGTTATCTTTCTCTTATTTTTTGTTTTGTGAGCATTGTCAATATGGAAAGTAAACCAGAAATGTGCATAGAATGCACATTGACACTTCAATTCAACCTTTAGATCTCGTTCATACAGATGTGTGTGGTCCTATGCCCACTAGGTCCTTAGGTGGTTCTCTTTATTTTCTCACTTTCATAGATGATGCTACTAGAAAATTTTGGGTATATCCTATCAAATCGAAGGATGAGGTATTCCCTACTTTCAAAAAATCGCTTGCTTCAGTTGAGACTAAAAAAGGAACTAAGCATAAGGTTTTATATTCAGATAATAGGGGTAAGTATACCTCACATGAATTCAATCTTTTCTGTCAATCTAGAGGGATTCGTAGAGAGTTTACTACTCCTTATACCCCAGTACAAAATGGTGTAGCTGAAAGGATGAATAGAACTATTCATGATAGAGTAGTTTCTATGTTGCATCATGCAAACCTCTCACAAGTTTTTTGGGCAAAAACAATATTGATTGTAGTTCATATGATTAACCTTTCACCTAGTACTGCCAAAGGTCTAAAAGTGGCACAAGAGTTATGGATAGGGAAGCCACCATATTATGATCTTAGAGTTTTTGGGTGTGAAGCATATGTTCATATACCCAAGAATATTAGACAAAAGTTGGACCATAAGTCAAAGAAGTGCCATTTTCTTGGATATGGTTGAGAACGACAATTTGGATATCGCTTATGGGATCCTGAAGAGATAATGCTGCAGATGCTTTGACTAAAGCTCTACCATAGGATAGAATTCGACAGTATTATCACTTGATGGGTGTTACTTGATTCATGATCTTACACAGTCACTTGTATACTGTGTAACATGCCCATCAGGTGGGAGGTATAGTTTGTATACTTACACTCAGGTATTCTTTATCATTCTTTATTTTTCTCCCATAGTTACTTTGGTCGTATTGGCCTTTAGTGGGAGATTGTTACTGATAGTATCCATGTGAAAGGCCAAATGGCCACCAGACACTTCTTTGTATAACACTAGATTTACATTCTTTTTCATTTACCATAACTAGGTTGGATGTTATGACACTCTTGTGTCCACAAGTGCTTTTTACATATCTTTGCTGAGCAAGAGCAACCTAATATGACCACTTCTTGTTGCGCAATTGAGTATAGGCGAATTTCCATAATTATAGCTGAATGTGTGTCGTGAAGAACCTTATGGATATTGTGCATTGATCAAAGTTTTGCCACCACCATCTTCACTAATAGTCAAAGCACACTAGCAGTTGCAAGGAACATAGTGTGCCATGTTCATCTCACTAAGCACATTAACATGCATTAACATTACATCATGGAAAGACTCTTGAAAAGAGATTAGTTCCACTTATGTGCCCATGCATGCAAATTTTGCATAGCTTTTCACAAACAAGTGCCTCATGAGAAATTTAAAACTTTTTGCAGAGCCTTGAGGTTTCTCCCTTTTGCAATTTGATCCTAATCCACATAGCTTTATATATTCTTATACATGAGTGTTATCTCTTTGTTTACCGTAGGGGGATTTGTTTGTATCTTATAATAATGATGAATGTGAACACACTTAGAAACATAGTGGAACTTTTTCCTCTCTATAATAGGTTTGTTTCCCTAGCTCCTATACATGGCCACAACCAGAGGAATTACATATATTTAAACATTCAACACATTGGAAGACATTGTGTGTTATAATTCCTTCCTCATATTCTTTGGGTGTGTTCATCTTCCCCAAAGTCGAACATAGGTAATGTCATCAATTAGCTCATTCCCATACTTTCTTTGAAACCAATCTTAGTTAAAAAGTGTAAAACCAATAAGTTGATGTAGCAACGTGACACAAGAGGATATTGTTATTGGGACAACCATGCACAATAGAGAGAGGGGATGAGGTGTGGAGATTTTTTTTGGAGGGGGGAAGGGGGGGGGGGGGGGGGGGGGGGGGAGAGAGAGAGAGAGAGAGAGAGAGAGTAGAATTAGAAAAATGGACGTGAAGACAAATTTATTCGAAAATAGGTAGTTCAAATACTAGATCAAGTGTGAACTTAAATCGATTGTGAACACCAATGTTGTAGCAAGTGCGAATTTTAGATATAAAGACCAACCAATGTCCAAACTCACAATATGGATTCTCTTCAAAGTGGAGGCTTACAACTTTGGAGCATTATGGATCATTAGTGGGACCTTATGAGGATGGGGAGTATTGAAGATAACTATTCTTTACCTCCAGTTGTTTTTCTATAACATGAAGTTCATCATATTGTAGAATCCAATGAGCACCCTTAAATTCATCATATTCTCTTCAAAGTGGAGGCTTACAACTTTGGAGCATTATGGATCATTAGTGGGACCTTATGAGGATGGGGAGTATCGAAGATAACTATTCTTTACCTCAAGTTGTTTTTCTATAACATGAAGTTCATCATATTGTAGAATCCAATGAGGACCCCTAAGTACATTTTAGTTCTATACTGTATGAGTTGTGTTACAATTAAGTGATAAGTTTCTATACCCAAAGCAATGCTCAAATGCATTATTACAAATTCTAGTCCCATCTCTTGATGCGTTCATCTTCAAGTGTGATTTGCAAGAAAAAGTTCTAACTACATAAAATCCCATAGAAGTCCCTAGTTATTAACGAGTTCTCTACCGTCACATTATGTTTTGTCTAAGGATATGATCAAACTAAAAAATAAAAGAAAAACCATTGAAATCATAATATTTCTAACATGAATTCTCAATGTTAATGCAAAGAGGAACTTTAATGTATCCGTTGTTATAGACTACCTACTCTTGGCATCATAGCTCTCTATATTTGCATAAAAAATTCAAGATGGGAAAATCCAAGAGAAAGATTTGATGCATCTCTCGTTAGAATATCCCTACCATAACACGTAAATTTATACAATTTCAAAGGAACTTCAAGTTGGACTCATATACGTGCATTTACCAAAATCTAAAAAATGTATGTATTATGGTCTCCACAAAACTATTCCCATTTAATTTGCAAGTTACATGTGTGCATTTACCAAAATCTAAAAAATGCAATTACCGATCACATGATATAGCATCAATACTTCTAAGCATTTTTTGTCTAAAATGGAAAGACAACCATCATATTTCAAAACTAAAGTATGAAGATCACACACAAATATCTGCTTATACTTCACTCCCAAAAAGCCACACTTCTGTAAAATTTCCATACATCATTCCCATTACTTACGTGATAAACACCTTGAATGTGTTATATTTGGGAATGAATCTCCAACTTAAATGAAATGGAGATGCATCTCCTTATTATTACATCACTTGTACTATTGTTCAATGAATCCTTGTATGAGAATCGATTCTAATGTACAAACATATACTTCCTTGAATATGATAAGGATGGGGTTCACTTGCTTGACTCAAGCTTCAACCATACTATCGAATTTTGCAAGCCCATCCCTGTCCACAAAATTTCTGATGATTTCATCATCTCCTAAATTTCAACCTATCAAAGGCTTTAATGTAGCTTGCCTGCCTCCTAAAAGTACCCCTTCACTTAAACAAAACTCAATAAAGATCAAGAAGCATATCATACCCATGGCTCACATCCCTGCCATCCCACATAAGTAAAAATTAAGGTCGTTCCAAACCTAATTGGGTTACTAAGCAGTCAACATATTCATTTCCTCATGTGAAAACATGAAAACAGGTCATGGATATTATACCAGAAATGTTCAAGATAACGCTGCTTTGCAATCTTCATTACACATTCAAAACAACCACAAGAAAGATGATCTTTCTCACCCTAACTTTCCATTATCTTTATAGTTCTACCTACAAGTATGTAAGAAAGAAATAAAGCAAGAGAGATGATTGTGGTACAAGATAAGGGAACAAATGCAACACAATTTGAAGCATTTTCTTACACGTACAAGACTGATGACCCATCAGCTCTCAAAGTAGAGCTTCAATGTCTTTCTAGACAAATTCTAGAAGGGGAATATAATGTAGAGTTATGTTGGTTCAACTTGATGTTTGGTTAGAGCCAAAGACTACTATAAATCGCCCATTGAGAAATATGGCCTTATGCAAGTAATTTGCCATGAGAAATTATGCACAGATGCCACCAGCTACATGGTGGGCTACCACCCATAAACAAGCCAGTACATGAGATCCACCAGCATGAATTATTTTGAACCGACAAACCAAATTTAAAATCAAACTAAACAAGAGCCATCAAACTTCGCATTCAAAATTGAACTTGATCTTGATAATCCAATATCATTTGATTCTCAAAAAATCATCACTTGTCTCACCTTGTGTTACATGTCAATCTACCCAACATCCCACTTCACAACAGCCCAAGTCCACCTAAGCCAACTTCTTGGTATGAATGGTCCAACATACCCTCATTAATCATGTAAGTTGGGGTTGCCACCACCAAGGCAATCCACAATTGGCTTCCAATGGTGACCTTGTGTGTGTGATAGAACATACAAAGTTACTCAATATAACTACTCTTTTAACAAACAATGAAAGTATGTCATATAATGATTCGCAAACAAACTTGGAAGAAAGACGTGATAATCTATTTTCAAAAATCCTATCACATCTCCTAACCCGAATCCAATCAATCTCAATCCAAGCACGTTATTCTTATATTTAAGTCTATACATGAGTTAAATTAAAATTTGTCCACCAAGTTTTAGCGCCCCAGTCAGTCCAGGATACATCTTCGAATATACTAGTATTGATTGTCCCCTCCACACTATGACAACCATACACTTGGCACTTATCCAAGATCCCAATCTGTGCTCTTTCATGCCTCCAACCAAGCTTGACCTCCTCATGTGAATACCCCCAAAACATTGTCTCAAGCCATGGAATGTACTTGTTATCATGTGCACTGACCACTGAGAGTATAAGGACCTCACACGAGTGAATCAACAAATATGCTCCATGCCCCATCATCTCCACCCAAGAAGACAACCTTCACTAGGAAAGCCACAGGCTTGTTTGGGACTAGAACAAAAACCCATAACCCAAAAGAGGACAGCCCACTCAAATCACCATATTCCCATAGCGCATGCATCCACCTGTCAATCAAACCCTCAAAATACATGGAAACAAAAGTTATTAGTATACTATAAGCATGACATTATGGTTGATTTTTTTCATCAAGAACCATTCATATCTTGAAAGCAGTAGTGTTACACTTCATGAACACCACGATGCTCAAGATGGTTGTAATTTGTGTTCCTAACATATTTGGATGCTCCAATAGCACAAACAGTTTAACATGTGAACCTAATGCAAGCAAGCCTCAATAGATAGTGCTAAACATTAAAACAAACTGCTTGTTTTAGATGAATTCAGATCACCTTTGTTCTTCTTTAAATCTACTGACTGTCTCAAAACACGTCCTTTGTAGACAACTCAAAAAGATAAAACATGGTGAATACATTAACATAAAATCAAATACAGCTAAACCAAAAAGACATTCTATGCATAATCATGATTTTTTCTGGCAACATAAAACTGATAGCTAATATTCTTACATAACATATGATGTTTTTATGATTTTACTGTTTACATCAGCTGCAGAACAATGAAATCTTTGCTATGCTGAGAACAAATCTGCATAAGATGCATGAGACAAATTATCTTCCCCACCTTCAGATTCTTCCATCCAAACACAGATTTGCTTGCTCTTATTGTGACAAGTTGAAAATCCGACATAGAACATGAAGCATTAAAACAATACAGGACACTTGCATATTTGAAAGTTGGTGAGCTACTGATACAGAAAAGTCAAGCAAAATGCAAATTGTACTTTAATCTCAAATCATCTCCCTGAAATTCATTTTCTTATCATACTTAAGATTACTAAATTGATGCACTAGCATTCACTGCATTGAAAATCATGTTGAATTCATGGTGTTTGAATGTCTACAATATAATAGAGTCAATTTACATGAATACTGCCAACCACCATGCACCTTCTCTGGACAACAAAACAAACCATGTTATCAGTGTTGGTAAATAGGCATACAATAATGACAGTCTGTCTAATACAAATAAACGTCAATCATGCTCACACCATCCAAACCTTCCCCCCAGAAAAGAAATAAGTGAGGAAGGGGGTTCCTGGAGATTTTTTTCCTTTTTTTTTCTGGGAGGAGACCCACGGGAGCGGGGGGCGGGAGAAAAGGGGAGGGGGGGGGGGGGGGGGGGGGGGGGGGGGGGGGGGGGAGAGAGAGAGAGAGAGAGAGGAGAGAGAGAGAGGAGAGAGAGAGAGAGAGAGAGAGAGAGAGACGAGAGAGAGAGAGAGAGAGAGGGGGAGGGAGGAAGGGGGGGGGGGGGGGGAGGGAGGGGGGGGGGGGGGGGAGGGAGGGGGGAGAGAGAGAGAGAGAGAGAGAGAGAGAGAGAGAGAGAGAGAGAGAGAGAGACAGAGAGAGAGAGAGAGAGAGAGAGAGAGAGAGAGAGAGAGAGAGAGAGAGAGAGAGAGAGAGAGAGAGAGAGAGAGAGAGAGACAGACAGACAGAGAGAGAGAGAGAGAGAGAGAGAGAGAGAGAGAGAGACAGAGAGAGAGAGAGAGAGAGAGAGAGAGAGAGAGAGATGTGTATTATACATTTAAAAACCTGATACGAGAGAGAAAAATAAAAGGCTGGAACCTGCATATTCAGATGAGAAGTATCCCTTTCAATGGTCTCTCAGATTCTAGCTAGCAGCTTCATTTATTCTATTTCATGAGTAGGGCTTCATGTGACTCTTCAAGTTCTGGAAAAATGTTTGCACCGAATCTGAAGTAGATTTCACTTCTATCTATACAAGAAATGCCAGCTAAATAAGAAATTGATAAAATCAGAAAACAAAGATAAGCCGTGCAACTCATATTCAGCCGAACAATTCTTACATCTCAACTTCTCAGAGCTAAACGCTGCATAAGATGATGAGAGTTTGATATAGCTAACACTCAAGGCTTGTTATCCACTGTTATCTTGTCTTCAATTGTTTCCAGCATGTCGTGTTTCAATTTGAATAATGCTAATCATCCTACTAGTGCTTGAATACTGGAATACAGTCAGTATCAACCATTGGAAACTCAATGTGTACTCGACAGTTGGCAAAAAGATCATTGAACAGTCCTCTAATATAAAAACAGGCCACTAATCCTCATGCCTGCATCCAACCTTCCAAAAAAGGGCAAAGCATTATAACCATCAAGAGAACTGATACCATCACGTTTGCTTAAAACATGTTGATAAAAAAGTTTTGTGCTTTCTCATATAAAGGATTCAGCATCATTGGGTAACTTTACTATCATAAAAAAATAAAAATAAAAAAAAAGGCATTAGTGTAGCCTGTCACTCACCAAGCCTGGTCATAGATTCAATGTTTCAATAAAGGTGAAATGTCATTATTAAATGCAGTCTTAAAGCACAAGCGAATCATGCAGAATTCCCAAATCTATGTGACCCACTTCGCCTCAACACATCCATACACCTGCCACTAGTAAGATCTTTAGTGTTTCATATGTACAATACAACTGAAGGCATTGAAGAGGCACACAGGTTGCCTCCCTGAAGATTCAAGCAAAATTGATCCAGAAATGCACATGGTGAGCAGAACAAACAATGTGTTGGCAAGGCACCAGGGGCTCACAATTTTTCCAGCCCTATTGTAAGGATAAGGTGCTCAAGTTGATGCAATCTTCTGGTCATTACAAAAGACAGTCATCGATCGAACAAGCAAATGCTGAAAAATGATCCTGAAAGCCAATGCTCGAATTTGATCCTCAGTTCCTTCACTAAACCATCTCTGAAATTTTCTCCTTCCGCTACAATGAAAAAGATACACCTTCCACAAAGATAAATGAAGTCATATTGTTAATAATACTAGTGAGATCCATGATCACCTTCCATAAAGATAAATAAAGTCATATTGTTAATAATACTAGTGAGATCCATGATCCATGTTTCTCACCGGTTCAGACTTTCTTTATAATCTGTACAACATCTTCATCCTCGAGCTCGTGTTCCTGCAAATTAAAACTTAATACTAAAATTTATATTCCCCCCTGATTTTTATTTTACTGGGGACACTCTGTAAAGTGAATACACATTGGCATTTCATGAACAACATTGCACTAGGGATCTTGCCTCCGAGTAAACCAATTCTTTCTTGGGATGATCACTGAGGAAGGATATGAACAACACTTATGTCAAAAGTATCCTGTGCTAAGTTGGCATCTTATGTCACTACTGCTCTTGCCTACACACATTGGCACTCAATATTTATCATAGAAATATCACGGTGACCATCAGATGCCTATATAAACCTCTTGCCCCTACCAAATGCAAAAGAAATAGCTGTGATATGTCTAAATGTGCATACAAAGACACAAAATGATAAAGAATTCAGTTAACAAATCACTAGACCTTTACCTTTCCCACACGTTGCGGCTTGTGCTTGACACTAGAACCCCATACAAGTGCACTGCCAAAAATAATAATACGTGGTGAGGAAAATATAATTCAGATGCTGAGATAAATTATATCTAAATGTCACCAGTACTAATTGAGCAAGTCCAATCTTACAGAGAACTTAAGAATTAAATGCTTACTACTTGAACTGTTTCAGCATATCTTTATGAATCCTCGTACAGAAGTCTTCTATTGTCCGTTTCTTTGCAGAAAGAATGACAGGGTCCTCATAATCAGGGCCCATTCCTTTGGGTTTTGTATATATGCGTATAAGATCAAGATATTCCCACACCTTCTCCAGTAAGCCATCAAGATTCCATTCCAAATGAGCACTGGCCACATAAACAAGGTGCTGTTATGCTACCAAATCCTTCAATAATAGTAGTTCAATATCAGCATTGGAGAGAGAATTTGCAGTCAACAAAAGAAGCAAAATGTACAGCTTACTCATCTTTACTGTTGTTGCTATTACTATTGTTACTAAAAAGTACTACTCCCCCTCCTCCTGCTGCTGCTGCTGCTACTACTACTCCTCCTCCTCCTGCTCCTCCTCTTCCTCCTCCTCCTCCTCCTCCTCCTACTCCTACTCCTACTCCTACTCCTACTCCTACTCCTCCTCCTCCTCCTCCTCCTCCTCCTCCTCCTCCTCCTCCTCCTCCTCCTCCTCCTCCTCCTCCTCCTCCTACTCCTACTCCTACTCCTCCTCCTACTACTACTACTACTCCTCCTCCTACTCCTCCTCCTACTCCTCCTCCTCCTCCTCCTCCTCCTCCTCCTCCTCCTCCTCCTCCTCCTCCTACTCCTACTCCTACTCCTACTCCTACTCCTACTCCTACTACTCCTACTACTCCTCCTCCTCCTACTCCTCCTACTCCTACTCCTACTCCTCCTCCTCCTCCTCCTCCTCCTCCTCCTCCTCCTCCTACTGCTACTCCTACTCCTCCTACTTCTCCTCCTACTCCTACTCCTACTCCTACTCCTCCTCCTCCTACTACTCCTCCTAGTACTCCTACTACTCCTCCTCCTACTCCTAGTCCTCCTCCTCCTACTCCTACTCCTACTCCTACTCCTCCTGCTGCTACTATTCCTACTCCTACTCCTCCTATTGTTGCTACTGCTGCTGCTGCTCCTCCTACTCCTACTCCTGCTGCTGCTCCTCCTCCTCCTCCTCCTCCTCTTACTCTTACTCTTACTCTTACTACTACTCCTCCTCCTCCTCCTCATTGTTGCTGCTTCTCCCTCCTACCTGCTACCAAGGTGGTAAGGTTCGTAAGGTACATAAGGTTCGGTTCGAATTGGGTTCGAAAAAGAACCTTATCTCGAAGATAAGGTTCGTCGATGTGAATTATATACAAACATATAAACATAAAAGTTGTATATTAATTTATTTATAATACATGTACATCTGGAGACATGAAAACATCACAAGACCTAGACATGAATATAATACATGTACGTTTAAGTTTGTGAAAATCCTTATGCAAAATTTTAAGAATAACAACCTAAACCTTACCAGGTAAGAACCTTAAGAACTTTACCCAAACCCAATGGAAAGAACCGAAAAAACCTTACATGGGATTTGGTTCCCAAACCGAATCTACCCTGCATGCTACTACTCCTATCTGCTACTAATCCTACTCCTACTTCTATTACTCCTACTACTCCTACTCCTCCTCCTCCTACTCCTACTCCTCCTCCTACTTCTACTTCTCCTTCTCCTTCTCCTTCTCCTTCTCCTACTCCTACTCCTACTCCTACTCCTACTCCTACTCCTACTCCTACTCCTACTCCTACTCCTACCACTACTACCCCTATTACTCCTTCCATGGCTCCTACTCCTACTCCTACTCCTACTCCTACTCCTCCTCCTCCTCCTCCTACTCCTACTCCTACTCCTACTCCTACTCCTACTCCTACTCCTACTCCTACTCCTACTCCTACTCCTCCTCCTACTCCTACTCCTACTCCTACTCCTACTCTTACTCCTCCTCCTCCTACTCCTACTCCTACTCCAACTCCAACTCCAACTCCAACTCCTACTCCTACTCCTACTCCTACTCCTACTCCTACTCCTACTCCTACTCCTACTCCTACTCCTACTCCTACTCCTACTCCTACTCCTACTCATACTCCGACTACTCCTGCTCCTTCTCCTGCTCTTACTCCTACTCCTACTCCTAATCCTACTGCCGCTCCTTCTCCTTCTCCTCCTATAGTTACTCCTCCTCCTACTGCTTCTGCTCCTGCTCCTACTACTACCACTACCACTACCACTACCACTACCACTACCACTACCACTACCACTACCACTACCACTACCACTACTATTGCTGCTCCTCCTCCTCCTCCTCCTACTGCTACTCCTACTCCTATTCCTCCTACTCCTAGTACTCCTACTCCTCCTACTCTTCCTCTTGTCAGTTCTATTGTTGCTGCTACTACTACTAGCGTTTCTACTAGTGCTCCTACGACCTCCACTTCGACTTCAACTCCCATTCCCACTCCCCCCCCCCCTCGACAACCCCTCCTACTAATGCTACCGCTACGGCTACTCCTCCTCCTCCTCCTCCTCCTCCTACTGTGACTACTACTACAACTACTACTAAGGCTACTACTATTACGGCTACTACGACGACTACAATTAGGATTACGACTACGACTACCACAACCACTACTATGATGAGGACTACTACGACTACGACCACTACCACTACCACTACCACTATGATGACGACCACCACCACTACCACTACTTATGACTACTTACAACTACTTACTACTACCTACTACTACCTACTACTACCTACCACTACCTACCACTACCTACTACTACCTACTTACCTACCGACAACTACCGCAACCTACCACCACTACCTCCTACTACTACTACTACTACTACCACCACCACTACCACTACCACTACCACTACCACTACCACTACCACTACCACTACCACTACCACTACCACTACCACTACCACTACCACTACCACTACCACTACCACTACCACTACCACTACCACTACCACTACCACTACCACTACCACTACCACTACCACTACCACTACCACTACCACAACCACAACCACAACCACAACCACAACCACAACCACAACCACAACCACAACCACAACCACAACCACAACCACAACCACCACAACCACAACCACAACCCACCTACCACCACAACCCACTACCACTACCACTACCACTACCACTACCACTACCACTACCACTACTACTAGCGCAACCACTACTACCACAACCCACCACAACCACTACTACCACTACCACTACCACTACCACTACCACTACCACTACCACTACCACTACCACTACTACTACTACCACAACCACTACTACCACAACCACAACCACAACCCACCACAAGCACTACTACCACTACTACCACTACTACCACTACTACTACTACTACCCACCACAACCACTACTACTACTATTGCTACTCTTGCTGCTGCTTCTGCTTCTGCTTCTACTCCTACTCCTACTCCTTCTCCTACTCCCACCCCCACCCCCACCCCCACCCGGAAAATACGGTGCACTACAACGCATTTTTTCATGGCCAGTTTTTTTACCCTACAGTTTTGAAGTTGTCGCATAATCTGGCCTATTTCTTGCGATCTCTGAGTGTTGCCGAGAGCTGTTGCATGTGTGAGGCTTCAAGCTCTTACCACTTACCTACCTTCTTGTGCACATGCTATACCCCAAGCTCTAGCCCTCTTTCTCCTTCCACTTTTCCCCTCTTGTTCCCTTGGTTGCTAGTAGTTATACATCCCATTGTGGTCCATCATCCACTCATCTTCTTGCTTCAGCTTTCGAGTGTCCATACATCCACACACCTTGAGGCATGTGCTCCTCGCTTCTTCCTTCATTTAAAATTATGCCTCGTACTATTTCCCACCTTTGGGCCCTTCACACTTCAAGCCATGAATTGGTTAATCCTAATGCTTCTGGCTCGAGCACACGGAGGTGGGTGTGCAAGTATTGTGCCAAAACATTTAGCACAACAACTACACGTCTTATTCGACATGTGTTAGCACTAGGAGGATCTGGCATTTCAGCTTGTCCAAAAGTCCCCAATGACATAGCCGAGGTTGTGCGACATGAGCACAATCTTAACCAAGAGGCGGTGGCTTCTCGCAGGCGTGAGTCTGCTGCAGCTTCTATTGATATATTAGAAGACCAGGAAGGTGGACTTAGTGTTGGAGCTAGTGCTAGCATATTTAGAAGCCGCACATCTACCCAACGAGAAGAGAGTGAAAGCTCTGCCCCTCTTGAGTCATCCGAGCCGCCAAGCCAAAGACCTAGACAAGGGGGCCTCCAATCTGCTTATCTAAGTGCGGGCTTACAGAAGCAATGGCAAAAAGTTGCAGAAATTGAAATTGAGCGTTGCATACTTGAATGCAACCTCTGTGTCAATGTTGTTCGCACTGAAGCTTGGAAGAGGATGGTGAGTGCAATAGCCCAAGTGGGACCTACCAATGATGATTGGCATGGGATTCCCTATAATCGCCTACGCACATCCATGCTCATTGAAGAGCAAGAGAGGATCGACCTACAATTAGGACCCATTAAAAGCGGGTGGCAGACCTATGGCTGCTCCATTCTATCCGATGGATGGAGCGATTTTAGACGACGCCACATTATCAATGTAATGGTTTCCTCTTGCTTAGGCACTTATTTTCTGAAGGCGGTGGATTATAGTGCTGCGAGTACCCGTATCACAGGGGAATTCATTTATGAGCATATAAAATCTGCTATAGAAGAGGTAGGAGTCTCAAAGTGGTACAAAAAGTGACAGACAATGCCTCTAATTCTAAGAGGATGGGGGAGATGATAGAAGTCGAGTTCCCGAGCATTGTTTGGACCCCTTGCAGCACACATTGTCTTGACCTTTTGTTTGAGGACATAGCCAAACTATCATGGTTGGCTCCTTTGCTTTCAGATGATAAACGCATTATCTTGTTTATAAGAAAGAATCGCCCAAGCTTTGAGTATCTTTCGCAGTTATAGTGACAAGGAGTTAGTTCGCACATCAGAAACACGATTTGGATATATTTATCATGTCTTCTCCCGCTTACACATGTGCATTGATTCTCTGAGGATGACCGTAATAGATAGGAAATGGATAAGTAGGCCAGAGGAAACACAGAGATTGCACATCATGTGCAAAGAAAGATTTTGGATATGGATTTTTGGGCAGAGATAGGCAACATTTGGCCTATCTTGAGAGAGATTCATGTAGTATTACGCTATGTTGACATGGAGGGTTCAACCCTTGGACTTGTGTACCACATGTACACAAGAATGACAGAGGCGATTCGAGCATCTACGACATTGTCACCATCCAGGTATATTATACTTTGAATTCTCAAATTTGAAGTTCATGTTTAAATCTTTTTTTTATTTATAATGTACACTTGAGGAGATACTTCAGCTTGTGGAGTCTCGATGGGAGTTCATATCACGACCTATTCATGGGTTTGCGGCATTACTCCATCCATACTTCAAAAGCACGAGATTATGGAGTCAAGAATCATTGCAACATATGAAAGATTTGTATATGGAGCGTGCCATGGCTGAGAATGAGCAAATCACTTTTGATAGCGAATTCTCAGCTTATATGGGAAACATCGGTATAGCATATGCACGCCCCACATCTATGCGGACTGATGTTACGTCTCAGCCGCTTGAGTGGTGGAATCATTATGGCTATGGACACCCCACGATCGCTCCATATGCATTACGAGTGTTATCTCATATATTTTCTATGTTTTGAGCTTTTTGTGCGATGTGTTTACAACTTTATTATTTTGATAATTGATTTGATTTACATTATAAACCTTGATATTAATTTCAGGATTGTTCGGCGAGCCCATGTGAGCGTAATTGGAGTGCATTCTCATTGGTGCACACCAAATTACGCAATTGTCTCAGTGTGGCACAACTTCAGCGTGTGGTATATTGCAAAGCCAATCTTCAGCTTTTGCGATCATTGCGGGACCTCAAGGGTCCAAGACAGGTATTGTGTGGACTCTAGATAGTAGACATTGAAGCTTGAAGCTTGAAGCTTATGACTTATAATAACTGAAGCTTGAAAGTTCAAGCTAAAAATTATTATTTTCATTTTGTAGGTTTCTCCTATTACATTTGAACAGAGCTTTACGTCTACGGAGGATGTGAGAGGATCTGCACAGGATGAGGAGGAGGAGATCTATCGCATGCTCCATACAGAGCTCGAGGTGATCGATCGGAGGTTACTAGAGCACGCTCACGTGCTTTACAGCAGAGGCGGACTGATCGTCCTACTAGTGAAGCTCTAGTGAGAGGTAGGAGGTGTACAATGCGCCCCCGACAGAGAGGTGCTCCTGCACGATCGAGTGATCATGAGGAGTTTGCTACAGAGACGGTTCCTATTAGGGAACCAGAGTTCGACGATGATGGGAATGTCATTACACTGGGAGACATTCTACTCTCCTCTCCAGATTCTTCTTCATCTAACACGTTGCAAATGCGTTGCCTACGACGTTGCCATCTCGTTGCTAACCACATTGCACCTACCACCCACCTATTACTACTTGCTACTACTACTTACTACTATTTCCTACTTACTACTTCCTACTTCCTACGTACTACTTCCTACTTATAACTTACATACGACGACGACGACCATCACCACCACTACCTACTACTACCACTACCACTACCACTACCACTACCACTACCACTACCACTACCACTACCACTACCACTACCACTACCAACTACTACCACTACCAACTACTACCACTACCAACTACTACCACTACTACTACTACCACCACTACCACTACCACTACCACTACTAGTAACTAGTAACTAGTAACCACTAACCACTAGCTACTACTAACTACTACTAACTACTACTAGCTACTACTAACTACTAACTACTACTAAGTTCTAACTACTACTAGCTACTGCTAACTACTAACTACTACTAACTACTACTAACTACTAACTACTAACTATTAAGTATTAACTACTAACTACTAACTATTAAGTATTAACTACTAACTACTACTAAGTACTAACTACTACTACCACTACTACTACCACCACCACCACCACCTACCACCCATCCACCACCCACCTACTACTACTTGCTACTACTACTTACTACTACCACCTACCACCCACCTATTACTACTTGCTACTACTACTACTTACTACTATTTCCTACTTACTACTTCCTACTTCCTACATACTACTTCCTACTTATAACTTACATATGACGATGACCACCACCACTACTACTACTACTACTACGATGACGACTACGATTACTACGACTGCGACTACTACCACTACTACCACTACCACTACTACCACTACCACTACCACTACCACTACCACTACCACTACCACTACCACTACCACTACCACCACCACCACTACCACTACCACTACCACTACCACTACCACTACCACTACCACTACTACTACTACTACTACTACTACTACTGCCACCACCACCTACGACCTACCACCAACGACCTACCACCTACCCACCAGTGACCACCCACTACCCACCACTACCACCACCACCACTATTGATATTATTATTATTATTATTATTATTATTATTATTATTATTATTATTATTATTACCATTGCTGTTGGTGTTGGCGTTGTTATTAAATGAGATAATTTTCTTATTAACAATAAGTAGCACAAACAATATACCCTGCAGTACAAGGATGAAGATGCTCAGAGAACATATTACAAACCATTAAAATGGAAGAATGACATAATTATCATTAACAAAAGAAAAGGAGCCTGAGACATGTTTACGATCAAGAATATACACGAAATGCACACTGATAAATAAAAGACAAGGTAGAAGATGATATAAACTAAAGCCTGCAAAATTTTATTGTATTATCGCACAATCTAGATTTGCACTGACCACATTTTCCTCTTTCCAAAAACATAAGTCCATACACTGTCTCTGTAGAGTTCAATGGTAAAATGTAAAATGCTTATACCCAACAAGGGTACTAGATAGACTGGTGCTACCTTTGATCAGAAAGTTACTGTCTCACTATAGTAGTTGCACATCATGAAAAATAATCGCAAAGGTCATTGCCTCATGAATTCAATAACAAATCTGACTTATTTGACTTCACAATAGCTTGATTATACGGCGACTACCTGACAGGACAATAATGTGGAAGCTTGTCCAAAATCTCCAGCTCTTCAAGTGTAATCTGATCTATCTTATTGACTACATAAATGCAGGGCATGTAAATTCTATTGCCTTCAATGACATCAATAAGGTCATCTGCAGTAGCATCATATCGAAGTGAGATATCAGCATTGTGAATTCGATACTCTCCACATATAGCTTTCACAGTATCCAAATCCAAATGGGTTGTAGCAACTGTAGAATTGAAATTAATTCCACCCTTATCCTTCCTCCTGAACGTGAGGTTAGGAGGAGTTGCATTTAGCCTAGAGAGCAAGACAGAATGGCATAAGATTGACCCATACAATCATGTACAATTGAACCAGACACATATTTCTAAATCATTTTCAATGAGGAAAAAAATGACCTACCTAATGCCAAATCCTTCCAGCTCCTTTTCTATCAGACGCTTGTGAGTTATGGGCTTGATGGCATCCAAGACAATCAATATGCAGTTACAGGTTCTTGCAGTACTAATAACCTACCAGATGAAAAACATATTATAAGAAACAGAAGTTGAATAAAAGAAGATGAGCACAAGAGCACCCTTGTACGTACCTGGCGACCTCGCCCTTTACCATCCTTAGCTCCTTCAATAATACCTGGTAGATCAAGAAGCTGTACTACAACAAAACATAACAAGGCACAGTTATTAGTCGAAAAGTAATGAATGTGTGTGTGCTTAGCATGTTTCAGGTACATATCCATATTGAATCAACTCAACACATGCCAAGGAATTACCTTTTCAAATCAGCCTAGGTGTCCACCACAGAATGCAAAGTAAAGTTTGGATGCATAATTTCTTAAAGCCTTGGCACAAAAAGCCAGCCACTCGGGGGCATCTACCTTTGTACATTCTGTTAGTGTGAAATAACATGTTCTCCAGGAAGGGAGCTCATCCTTAATCATAGCTACATCCTCCGTCTTCTCGTCTTATCCTCTCATTTCAAGTTTCAACATTCCAACCTCTCAATACGCAAGACTCATCCTGTCCCTTGGACCTCACTTAGAGTCCCAGAGAATTCAGCTCTCACATACGAACTCCAGGTTCTCTGTCTATGGCTTGCCTACGAGAATCTATTTTCTTTTATTTTAATCAAGCACAGAAAACAGGATACTGATATTCCTTAACTTAAAAATTTCAACTGGAAGTACACATCAATCTTAGTTCCAGATTTGAACAGACTATGTGAATTCCTATTCTTGTTCTATTCCAAGTACAATTACCAAAAGTTTGGTCCCTTATTTGTGCTAAGATGGCTCATGTATAGAAACATTCAGGTTGTTTAGGAATTTCTTTTGCCTGGTTTTGTATACACATAGGCAACACAGGATTCGACTCTGTCCCAGCATTGACCTAGGATGGTATGGTAAATATATCTTCATAAGTTCAGATTTACCCAACTTACGAACTAAAGATAATAAACACAAACACAATCACAATCACAATCACATAAGAAAATTCAACAACAAGAAGACATTGCACAAAAGAATAAGATTAAGATAAGCCATGAAAATATATAGATATGAAAGCAAAATCAAAAATGGAAAAAATATAACAATACAAATTAATTATGACTAAAAAACTAATCATAAAATAAAGTAAAATAGGAAGGAAAAAAATATTCAAAAAATCAAATGATATATTATTTCTTTTTTGCAAAAGATTTTAGAAAGTGATTATAATTAACTAAAATCGAACCAGGGGTGGGAAAAGGAAAAACTAAAATATAAGAAATAAAAGTGAAAGGAAAAAGTGTGTTGCACAGGTTAGGTTCCACCTTATTTATGATTTCCATGGAGGTAAGGGGCTGGATGACTGGTACGCTTCATCATTGTCTTTGAACCCCCATGACTATGACCTTCCGTCCTACTACAGGAAGAAGGGAGGCCCAAGGATACCCCATGATGGTTCAAGGTAAGAGTAAGCAGGGTATGAAAGGGGGCCTGTGTGTAGGAGCAGCCACCCCAAAGGAAGGGAGGCAGGAAAAGCGTGCAACAAGGGGCTGTTTCAGCCGGGTGGCCAAACCCTCAAGGGGCTGAAACAGGGAAAAAAATGACTCAGCTGCCCCCAATGAAGGGCTGGATGCATCTCTTGCAGGGTTGCACAGGAGCAGCAGGCATCGGATATGGAGAGCAGCATGGTAGGTGAAGGGGAAGCAAAGGCAGCCTCCCCTTAAGATGGTTCTGCCTCCTTTCTACAGGAGCTCTACCCAACTCCTTTTTTTCAAGTGCAATCCATGCAGGTGAAGCCATTTCCATTACATTGGTGGTGGGTTTCAACAAGGAAACAGCACATAGGCTGCTGGGCAGTGCAATCACAGGGTGGCAGGCCCGTTCTCTCCAGATGCATGCATTCCTTGAGCAGGACAGAATTGAAACAAACAGTCCAACCATGTTGTGACATGTGGAAGTCACATGATCATTTTTCTTGCGGCACACCTCATTGCAGAAGATCTCTACAACATACTGCTTTTACAAACAAAAAAGTTGCAGCTGAGAATTGATGTGAAAAAAACAAGATTTGGAAGTTTTAAAAACCTTCTAAAAGCATTCAAGAGGTGGGGTGATTCCAATCATGGACATTAGGAAAACTATATAACCAGCTCCCCTCTCTTTACTTTGGCATAAAGCTCATTTGTCAAAGTTTGCACACGAGAGAAGAGCCTCTCCATCTTCTCCTTCATCATGGAGATGTTTCCTCATCCCATCAGCTCTCAATCATCGACATCAGCCAGTCCAGCTCGGCTGGTGGTGGAGGTGATGTCCACACCTATCGACATGCATAAGCTATGTCCCAGAGGAGTCCCTGACCCATTTTTTACAAGAAACACCTTGCCAATGGCTTCCCTTCGTCAAGAGCCACTAGAAGTGAGGAAGGACGTGATGGCTAACCACTAGCCCCAAAAGCCATGGATGAGGATTAGTTCCTGATCCCTCTCTTAGCGTGAGGTTCAACCATCTCCTAAGAGGATTATGTGACAAATCCAAAGGACATCTAGAGGTACTTGTAACTAACTATCTGACCAAGTGTGAAATAGCCACCCAATGGGAATTGAACCAGCTCCTCAAAGCGAGACTATAAATAAGACACACGTGTTCATTTGGGAGACATTCGTAGTATGAAGCACTTGGGACTCTTGGTCCTTGGAAGGGTCTCGACACCCAAACTCATGGGGTGTTGATGGCATGGGATGCAAGTATCTTGGAGATGGCTGTCTGCGGTCATGCTCAAGGGTGAGCCCATTTTGGCTCCATGGCTGAGAGGTGAGTTTCATGTCCGTCCGTCCTATTGTTTGTGAATATGGCTTGTCTCTCCAGTGTCTTGACTTGTCTATCAAGGAGGAACTTGGAGGATCTAACAAGACCGTCATACATCATTTCCAGCCCTGTTTTGAGCATGCAATGGTGGCTGCCACTTTGCTTCAAGAGCATGATTATGCTGTCCATCATCAACTCGCTCAAAAATCACCTACTCATCATCACTTTTAGCCATTAATCGAGCTTCCCAAGGGTCAATTTCAGGCCTAATGGGTGGCTGTTCATGCTAAAATTTGACTCTTTTAGAGTCATGTATAGAGGTGTGATCCTCTTTTAGCAGCCTTACCTCGTTAAATAGTACATCACAGCTGTGAATTACCTTCTTGAACTAAGCTAACCAAATCTTGTAGCCCATTTCACCCTCATCTTTGTCCCATAAAGATGCCTTTCATGGACTTTGCATCTAATTTGTTCCTCAACTCAGCCCTTATGTGCACAAAAGCATCATAACAAAAGATGTGTAGGTGATTATATAAAGCAAGTTTGCTAGACCAAACCTCTTCAAGGATGCCACCTTTTGAAGGACGTGCGGGGATCTACTACAATCTGTAAATATGAACGGTAAATTATAAAGCTTCTCCCCAAAATCCATGAGCAACATTAGTTGTGTACGGTATGCATTTGACCTTTTCACATAAAGTCCTATTATATCTTTGAGCCACACTATTAGAAGAGGGTCGTATGGACCACTTAGCTCCCTCTTAATGCCATGATTTTCACAAAATTTGTTAAATTCAACACTTGTAGACTCATCCCTATTGTCCATACATTGCATAAAAGCTTCCAACACCACAATAATAAGAACTTTTCACTTGCTTTCCGTATTAACATTCATTACAAAAATCAACCTTTCTGTCCTTGGCATCAATATACAGAATTTATCAAGACCCTGTTGGCTCATGTGGCCAAACCTTTTATGCCTTAATTCCAAATGAGAGCTAATCTCATCCAACGCAATAAATTTGTCCGAAAGGGCTTTTCCATACAAGCAATAGAGAGTTTCCTTTTTTGTGCTATTTACAATCAACCTAGAGCCTTTGATGAGCTTCCATGACCCTCTTTCAAAGTGTACTAAATACATGCATATCCATATGCCCCACAAAAAGAAAGCTTTTTTATGAAAAGTACATACCTCACATCATGCAAGATAAGCTCGTTAGTGCCATCCACAAAAAATGCATCACACCAATATCCTAAATGGAAGATGCATTATTGTTTGCAAGATATACATTTCCATGATCTCTTGCATGAAATGTTGAGGAACACTCCTTAATATGAAGCACATGGAATGTTGCACCTGAATCAAAATTCCATGTATGAAAGAGTGCTCATT